>CM038049.1:11242524-11782524 GCA_021397845.1 Areca catechu
GCCTTGATCTTAGAGGTGGTAATCGGGCTGGGTTGGGTATAAACGAGATTCAGATTGGATCGAAAAAGTTCAACCCGAACCCGACTTGTTTATTTAAGAGGAATCTGAACCCAACCAGCTTGTTAAATAGGTTACCCAACCCAACCCATTTACAACTCAATTAAAAAAATAAAATAAATATACAACCCATTTAAATCTTGGTTAACAAAAAAAATAGAAAAAAAAAAAAAAAAAAAGGTGGCAAAGAGAAACCTGCCATCGCTGAGGCCTTCCTCCAATCCCTCTCCCACTTTGTCGTAACCGTCCTCATCACCCACGAGAAGCGCTTCCAGGCAATGACCCACTCGGCGACCCTCTGCATCTTCTAGGCCGCCTCCGTGCTTGTTGCCACCCTCCTTTCTGCCATTGCGATCAAGGGAATTTCAATGGGAGGTCATCGCTGCTAGTGGTGCCGTCAGTGGTAGAGGGCTTGCAGGGGCGGAGATGGAGGATTTAGGGGTTAGGCTTTCCAGGGAGGTGGGTAGGGATTTGAGGTGCTTCGTAGGCTGGAAGATTTCGACTACGGTTTTGGAGGAAGACGCCATGGGAAATGAGATTTTATAGACGTGCAATGAAATGGACGACCGCAAGGGAGGGGGTGGGTTGATGGCAGTGGTGAGGAAGATGGCGGAGGGCGGAGCAGTGGTGAGGGGGACCACGGCTAGAAAGGGAGGGGAACGACATCCCTGGGGAGGGGGGCAGGATGGGGGGAGGGGAATGCTGTCTGGGACGGGGGCAGGGGTGTCACGGTGGCAGAAGTGGGAGTCGCGAGCATGGGGGAGAGGGGAGGGGAACAACTCAGGGAGGGGAGTGTTGGGGGAGGGGAATGCCATCGGGGAGGGGAATGCATCGGGGAGGGGGGTAACGACAACGGAAGGGGGGAGTGGCGAGCGTGGAGGAGAGGGAGGGTAACGAGGGTTTTAACATACAATCAGAGGGGATGACTATGGAAGCGATATTGGGATTGCATCGGAAATCAGAAAAAAAAAAAATCCGAGTACCAATTTTTTAAGCAGGAGTTTGATTTTAAGATATGCAACTGGCCCAGGCCTCCGAGCCCAACGCACTTAAATGATCCAGGTCTAACTAATTTAAATAAATTAAACAGATTAAATGGATCAAAAATCTGAACCCAACCCATATATTAAATGAATTAAACGGGTTGATCCATACACAGCTCAAATCCGTTTAACCTTAACTCTAACCTGGTTAACACCGGTCAAATGCGGGTTAGGTTGATGGATCGGATCATATTTTGCCACTCCTACTTGATCTTTATGATGAACACTTGATGATCTCATCTCTCATCATGTCATCCATATGCATATTATCATAATGGTTCCACTCCACTACATCATACTCTCGATCATAACTGTAAATGTTTGCAGTGCGCTACTTTTTTTCAGTCGCTGCCTTGTAGCTTGGCCTAATTATTATTGTATAGTGTCAAAGTATGTTCCATAAATATTCTTACTGAAGAGTAGAATCATGTAGTCATAAATCTTCTAGTGCTATTAATAACACTGGAACATAAGTCTAATACCCGAAAGTATCCTGACAAGCCGAGACATCATAATTAGCAATGACCATTCTCTTTATTTATGTGACACCATCCATAATCACGATGAACATGACGTCTTGATGCACGGTGAGCTCACAAAACTTTCCTACGCATGAAGCATGCTTTTGCTTCATGGTGATAAGTTCTAGGAAGACATAATAATAATTTGTGACATTTTTTGAAAATATGATTGTGGATCACTTAAATGTACCTATATTTAAAGCCATGTAACTTTATCTTAGTATTTTATTATGTAACTATATGCTCATACCACGGATTATGTATTCCATTAGAACTTTTCCATATGGATAATTTTTCTGTGAAATCTTTTGTTTTTTCACTCTTTAGCCGGGTAGAATGTACTCATTTAGGGAAAAGTCCAGTTCGGGATTTCATGTAAATAGTAAAAACACAAAATTGTGTTCGATCTTCTTTTCCCTTGTAGATTAAAGAAATGAAGGAAACAAGCTTATCAGCAAACCAAGAGAAGTCTGAGATGAGGAAGATGACTTGGCGAGTTGAAGGAGATAATGGAAGTTTTCCATCTCCAATGAGGGGTGGCCCAGTCAGCAATGTCACCCTTGTCGTTGAGCTGGGACCGATGGAAATCCGTACATTCTTGTTGAAATTCTAAATTCAGTCCCTGAAATAGTTTCAGATTTTTATTTGGTAATCCTGCAAACTTGGGAAGATCACAGGACCCAAATCACTCGTGTCACTTCCATGCTCCCAAGCAACAGAGCCTGGTTTTCAAACTCATATGGCTTCTTATACATGGTACCGAAGATCAAAAAGAAGTGTGATGGATTCATTCTTCACTGTTGCTAATAAACAGCCTGAAGGCCCCATTAGTTGACTTCTGTCGTCTTAGAGTTGTTCCCGGTTATTTAAGTGCACTTAAACTGATTTACCTAAAATAAGATGCTTTGCTATAATACTTGCACATGAAGAACATCGTTGTTCTTTTCTCTGGTTACTCGAAGAATTATATTCAGTCTCGAAGTTTTTGTTTAATCCTCGTGCACCAAATTTTAGTCTAACCCCACGTTTTTGCATGTCAATATCACCTAGATGTTCGAGAGAAATAATCGGTGGCTCTGAACAGTTTTTTTTTTTTTTTTTGGCAACAATGCAATTGACTCTTGATTTGCTTTGGATCTGATACCATTTAGGCCACTGGCCAGGTTGATGAAAAATTTAGTTTTAAGAGAACTACTCTGCACAGACTTTTTGTTTATAAAGTTCCATCCTTGTATGAATTAGAGAACAAAGCAGATAATCAAACTCCTCGGATACTCTATCAGAAAAAGAAGAAAAATCTTAATTACTATGAATAACAATTTTGATCAAAAGTTAGTTTTGTGTTTTTAACTGATTCAAGATATTCTGATTCTCCTGGATAAGGGGGGAAAAATTAATTATTCGAGATATTGCAGCTTAGGTGAAAAGCTTTGATAGTCTATACGAGAAGTAAGTTATATCCAAGGTGAAATCCTTGGGCGATCTGGGGTGACTAACCATGATCATAACTTTAGGTATATCGGACATGCTTTTTAGCATGCACTTGCTGTCACCACTAGCTCTCGCTTAAAACTGAATGAAGTACAACAGTTTGTATACTTGCATGCAGCATATGCTTGCTTGTAATTTTATAGAGGTGCTTTCTTCTATTCTAATATGAACCTTGTCATTGGATAACGACACTTCTTTGAAAGCTCCAATGGCGGTGCTTTAGCTTATTATCGGATTGACGTCCGCCCTATCAAGAGAGTGTCCGGGAAAACCAACGATACCTTGCACGGCAGGCCAGGGTCAGAATGCGGAGGAGGAACGGGAGGGAAGAAGGGTGAAAGGGAGAGCCTAC
This sequence comes from Areca catechu, assembly GCA_021397845.1. NCBI lineage: Eukaryota > Viridiplantae > Streptophyta > Magnoliopsida > Arecales > Arecaceae > Areca > Areca catechu. Next base: position 11,245,989 of record CM038049.1, read on the forward strand.
AGGGTCGCGTCTGCCCAATCCCCTCGAGCATAGAGCTGTCGATGGATGGGATCCGAACCCGAGACCTGCGGGTATTTACTCGACGGATCTAGATATGGTATTAAATTTAGACCCATTTACCCGGGTCCGGACCTATTTAGTCATAATTAAATAGATCCGGATTTGGATATTACATATCCAGATCTGAAACCCGGTTATATAAAATAATATTATATATATTTATATTATTATGGACCATTAGATGGTGATCTAAGGATTCAAAATCAACCATCGTTTTTAATAAAAAAAGCCCTTGCCCCTCGATGCCCTAGGTTTTTTCCTTCAAGTCTTCGATTAAATCCCCAAATCCAGAAATCCTCCATCCTCGACAACCGACACCTCCTCCCCCTCAACCCCTCTCCGATCTAGATCGGCTATCACAGGTGGTCCGGTCTCCGGTGTCACTGCATCACCCCTCTCCCCGTTAGGTCATCTGCGACTTTGGCATCGTCCCTCACTAGCCGCTGCTGCTTCGACATCGACCTACCCCTCCGGCTCTCCCTTCCTCGGATCCGAGCCTCGCCGGCCACTGTTACTCGGATATCATCCTCCAGCAGCGCTACCTTCGTCGGATCTGATCCCCACTGGCCATGCTATCCCGACATCAACCCCCTATGGTTCAACATCGACCCCTCGCAACTACCTTTCTTAGATCCGAGCTCCGCCAGCCACCATCTTCCCCCACCCAGGCCTACCGGCTACCGCTGCCCCTGTTCCGGTATCGTTCGGATCTTTGCGGCTTTATCTTCCTTGGATCCGAGAGACCGAGCCCTTGCCACAGTGCCACAAAATCGGTTAGATTTTTAGTAGGCTAGTAATTTGTATAATTTTTTTTCCTGTTAAATTTATCTATTTCATCATAAAGTTGCATTTTGTATGATTTTTAGTAGGCTAGTAATTTGTATGATTTTTTTTACATGCAACTGATGCATGTAATCACAATTCATTTTAATTTTTCTGTTTCAAAGATGGCTAATGCTACCAGAAATGATAGAAAATTAGATGATTATTCACCTCTCGGGTCTGGTACTTCAAAATTAGAAATGCTACCATAAATGCTACCATTCGGGTTCGGATTCGGGTCTAAATACCCAGGATCCATTTGGGTCTGGGTCTGATACTTCAAAATTAGACCCGTCGGGTATTCGGATCTGGGTCTAGGTCCAGTAGCTAATACTAGGTTCAGGTCTGGATATATGGGTTCCGATCCGAACCCGAACCGTTGACAGCTCTACTCAAGCGGTCATTCATTTTCACCCCCCGCGCGGCCTTTATTCTCCCTCTCCCTTGCTCTCAACTTGTTCTCCGGCCCATGGACTTTCATGAATTGTTTGCCCTGCTTAATACGTTAACGATTTGTCAAGATGGAAAGGATCAGAATTTACCAAACCGGACCAAACTCTCTAGTTTAGATCATACTATATTGTGCTAGTGCTGAACCAGGATGGTTTGGTCATGAAAAATGATCCGGATCTTGGACCGTTCGAAAAAAAGTCCCGAATCAGTACGGTTCGGTCCTGAACCGTGTGTTTTGGTCTAGATCGGATCCAGTTCAGGTTGGACATTGTAACCATGTTGGAGTAAGATTTTAATGTGACCAAGACAACCGGTTGGTATTGTATCATACTGTTGGAATTTATGCAGCATATTGGATTACTTTAAACTTTCAATTAAATATTTTATCTCATTCAAGTATTTCATCGAATATATCATAAGTATAAATAAACAAGCACAAAGAAAGACAAGAAATTTACGTTGTTTGACAAACTTACCTACATCCATACAGAGAAGAAGCAATCCACTAAGTAAGCGTCTCGAAATTGGGTACAAAGATGATACAAATATCTAAATTAAAGGATCTCATAGTAATAACAAATAGGCTAAAAAATTACTGAATAAGAGATAACAGTAATATTGTATTAACATTTCTCACCCTTTAAAACAGGTCAAGAAAGGAATATCTGAGATAGATGAAACAAACTTCTTAGCCTCGGTAATAAATCAAGGAAGAGATATCAATTCGATAATAAATAAAACCAAACAAAAAAAGGCAGTCCATGTAAGCTCCAAGAGCAAGAATAGAGCACAATCCATGCCAATAAAACAGAACAATCAAGCTCTATAACAAGCAAAAACAAGCCTTCTATAGACTATTGTCGAAGAAAAATGGGCCGAGAGAGGAACGGACATAAGATCCACGAAAGACTTTTCACACCCAAACAAAGAAACTGTCTATTCCTTTTAAAAGAAAAGCTGCAGCTTCATGCTGGATAGTGGTTTACTTAGAGAAGTAGTCAAGTCGAAGAAGAAATCAAAATCAAAGGAGAGTTAATTTGGTTTATGAATCTCGTCGGTCAAGAAATCCCAAATGAATAAGAAGAAACATCAGTTTTCAACTCCCATTACTGAGAAGCAAGTCCAAATAAATGTCTCGATGAAGAAACCACCATGAGACAAATAAGTTATGATTTTATAGCCATTTGCAAAAAACCCCTTAGTCTTCCATTATCCGTAGCAATACCTATATATTAACAATCCTTCTCCTTGTATCAAATAATGTGTCTATCAAATATATATTATAAAACCTTCTCCTCGATACAAATCCCGAAGGGCATCATCAAGTATTCATACTGATCAAGTTCAGAAAAGCCTTGAACTTAACTATTTGAATCGATTTAGTGAGCATATCAACCGGATTATGAACAGTGCTAATTTTTTGAAGCTGAATATCATCACCTTCTACCAAATTTCTGATGAAGTGATACCTGACATCCACATACTTAGTACATCATGATACATTTGATCTTTGGTAAGATGTAAAGTACTCTAACTGTCATAGTGAATATCCAAACAATCCTGCTTGAGTCCCAAATCTGTACTAACTCTCTTAGCCAGATAGCTTCCTTTGTGGCCTCTATCAATGTTATATATTCTGTCTCTGTAGTAAACAAAGTAACTGTAGGCTGTAAAGTAGCTTTCTAACTGACTGAACAATCCGAGAGATTAAATACATATCCCATCAATGACCTTCTCCTGTCCAAGTCACAAGCATAATCAGAATCATAAAATTCTATAACAGTGCAACTACTTTATCCAGAAAATACTAATTCTAAATTAGAAGTGCCTTTCAAATATCTAAGTTTCTATTTCATAGCTGACCAGTGAGATTTTCTAAGCTTATCCATGTATCTATTTACCATACTTACTGCCTATAAAATATCGGATCAAGTACAAATCATCGCGTACATAATGTTGTCAACTATACTCACATAAGGCACTTTAGACATATATCTCTTCTCATCCTCAGTCTAAGGAGAGAGCTTGGTAAGTAATTAAAAATCACTAGAAAAGGAAGTAGTGACCAGCTTAGCTATAGACATACCATAGTAAGTATCTTCTTTGCTAGTCCAAGGTCCATCTTAAATACATACTAAGCTCAGCTTTCAGCTTTTCGATAACTAATATATCCTTGGCTGCAATCATCATATCATTCACAAACAATAATAAATAACAAAAGGACCCATCTAAAAGCTGCTGATGATACACGCAGATTTATTGAATTCATGATCGATCATTAACCTATCAAATTTGCAGTACTATTATCTTAAAGACTGCTTGAAACCATACAATGATCTCTTATATGATCTTCTTTACTTGGAGCCTCGAAATTAAGTGGCTATTGCATATAAATATGCTCCTTCAAGTCACCATGCAGAAAAGCTATCTTCATGTCTAGCTGTTCTAACTCCAAATCCTGAGAAGCAACTAAAGCAAACAACATTACAAATAGAAAAGTATTTGACTACAGGAGAAAATATCTCTTTATAGTGAATACCCTCCCATTGACTGTAGCCTTTACCCACCAACCTGATCTTATATTTAAAATCCTAAGGATTAGCTCTTTCCTTCTTCTTAAATATCTATTTGCAGTTAATTACCTTCTTGCCTTTTGATAACTTGACTAATTTTCAAGTCTGATTCTTTTTCAAAGATTAAAGCTCTTCACCATAGCCATGGTTCACTCCTCAGCTTGTGAGCTACTAATAGCTTCTTGATATGCGGTTGGCTCATCATTGATAATTACATTAAAAATATATTAATTTAATAATTAATTTATCTTTATTTATTTAAAAATTGATAATTTTATGCATTGTTTGTAGGATAAAATCTTGTTAACGTAAAGAGCTCGATTTTAGAAGTCCAATGATGTAAACATAACTCAAATCAAACTTGAAATGAGCTCGAAATCAAATTTCAAATAAATTATAAGAAATTACATAGATTTTGGGGTAACCGATCCACCATGGACTGGCTGCCCGGTCTATGAAATGGCCAGCGGACCATCAATAGCCATGGCCAGTGGTCCACGGCTCAGAACCATGGATCGTGAAGCCTATTTTTGAGCCAAAATCATCGGAGCTACCACTCCATCATCGCTCGAGCCTCCGTCACCTCCTTTGCTAGCCGGAGAAGCCTCACATGACTAGAAAAGCAGTCGAGAAGCCCTCTTGCCGCCAGTCGTCGCCTAGCACTGCCTCCATTCCCATGATCGGCCATGCCAGCTTCATCCCGGAGCTCTCTTAACCTGATCCATTGCCACCTTCACTGATCTATCATTCTGGCCATCTTCCATGTGCCGCCAGTCATTGTTTTCTTCCCCACCTCCACTCATTGCCATTGTTCTCCTCCCTGAGAGCCACCTGTCCCAATCCATTGATGATCGTTCCACCATCATCTCACCCTCCTCCTCTTTGCTAGAGCTACCCGATGCCACCGTCTGGTCTGCCTCCCTCGCCATCGAGTTAGCATGCATCGCCTTCATCCCGTCGCTGAGAGCCTCCCATGCCGTGTCGACTCTAAGGAACCCGAGCTGGCTCGTCCAGAGCTTCATCTCTTGAATCAGACAGGCAAGCTGACCCGAAAGCAATTCGAGCCGACTCAACCATTCCGCCAAACAACCAAGTCGACCCTTCAGAAAGCAAGCTGCTCCTCTAGAGTATAAAAAAATCAGTTCTGAAAGAACAAGCCTGGCAAGTCTACTCTATTGAGGCAAGCCGACTCCTCCAGAGTATAATTCCGATGACCTGAGAATCCGAGCCGACTCGATTGAGGCAAGCCGACTCAACTAGAGTAAGGAATCAACGATCCTGAGAATCTGAGCCGACTCGACTAAGGCGAGCCGACTCGACTAAGGCGATCTGACTCGACTAAGGCAAGGCGACTCGACCAAAGTGAAGACTCAACTACTCTGAGGATCTGAGCCGACTCGAACGTCAATTCCGGGCATGTAATGGCTAGTTCCAAAACTTCGTTTTTGAATCTAAAAAGTGCTTCAACGATCAAATATCAAATCTCAACGATCTACAATGACTATATCCACCTAAGAAGAGTACAAGACTCTATAAATGAGAGACTTGGATAACTTTTGAACAGGTTAATGAGCAATTAATGATCAAACAAGCTTGTGAGCAAGAGAGCACTAAAGAACATTCAAGTCAGCCTTCAAGACTTCACCAACTCAAATATGAAGCTTGAAGCATTTATTGAAAAAGTTGAAGACGCCATTGAAGAGCAGTAAAGGTCAATTAAAAAGGCTTCCTTTGAGCTGCAACTGCAACCATCAGACAACTTTGGTTTGTCAATTAGTTGCTTGTTTTTCTGTACTCCTTTGCGAGTTGTTAAGTTTTTGGTGAGCCCGGTTGAAAAACCAAGTGTAGGTTCTTGGTGATCCTGTTCAAAATCAAGTGTAGGTTCTTGATGATCCTGTTCAAAATCAAGTTGGGTTTTTGGTGAGCCCAGTTGAAAAACCAAGTTGGGTTTTGGATTGTAAGCCTGGTAAAACAATCCGACTGTATTTCATGGGTGAATATAGTGAAAATCCCAAGTGGTATCTTGGGTAGTGGACGTAGGAGCGAGATTCCTTCGAACCACTATAAACTTGCTGTGTTTGTGATTATGCTTTTTCTTCTTTACTTGCTTCTGCTTTAATTATTTGAATCTCAGCACTTCCACTCTAAAAAAGATTTAAAAGAGCACATATTTGATTAAATTTTTTAATTTCCAATTCACCCCCTCCTGGGAAAGCCACTTGGGCAACAACTGGTATCAAAGCAATGTTTTTGAACTTATTTAGAGTAAAGATTAATGGCTCATCCCATGAGTACCTCCTTGGTCGAAGGCCAATCCACTAATAGACCTCCACTGTGCACTAGCACGAACTATTCTTATTGGAAAGCTAGAATGAAGATATATATTCAAGCTATTAACTTTCAATTATGGAAGGTCATTCTTAAGGGTTCTCATACACCCATGATAAAAATTAAATGCGTGGATATCCCAAAACCTGAAGAGGATTGGGATGAACACGACATGAAAATAGATGAGTTAAACACCAAAGCATGAACTTACTATATTGTGCTTTGGATGCAAACGAATTTAATCGAATTTCTACATGCAATTTAGCTAAGAAAATTTGGGATAAACTCGAGCTGACCCATGAAGGAACTTTCCTAATGAAGACTTCAAAAATTAATCTTCTATGAACTGTTTAAAATAGAACAAAATGAAACTATCTCTGCCATATTTTCATGTTTTATAGATATTATTAACGGCTTGAAAAGTCTTGGCAGGGTTTACTCTAATGTAGATTTAGTGCAGAAGATTTTAAGATCACTTTCGGACAAGTGGGATCCAAAGCAACTGCCATCCAGTAAGCAAAAGATCTAAATACTCTACCTCTGGATGAACTACTGGGTTCTTTGATAACACATGAGCTAACCATGCAGCATATGAATGAAAATGATCAAAAAAAGAAAAAGACTATTACCTTCAAAGCTACATCAGAAATGAAGAAACAAGAAGATGAATCATAAGATGATTACTCCTCCTTCGAAGGCGACTTAGAAGATGAAGATATAACTTTGGTCATGAGGAGATTTAGAAAATTTATGAGAAAGAATGGAAGGTACTTCAGAAAATTTCATAAGAAAGGTGAATACAATAAGGACAATGACAAGGAAAAAGAAAAAGAAAAAGATCAAATGCCCATTTATTATGAGTGTAAGAAATCTAGACATATTCGTCCTGATTGTCCTTTATTAAAGAAAATATTTAAGAAGAAGAAGAAAGTGATGGTTGCGACTTAGAGCAATAGTGAGAAGTCGACTTCAATTAAAGAGGAAGAGACCATAAAAGCTACCAATTTATGTCTTATGGGTCTTGAAGACGATGAATGTCTTACAGCCCAGAAAATGAAGAAAAGATGGTATCTGGATAGCGGCTGTTCAAGATATATGACGGGTGATAAAGAGCAATTCGTCATCCTACAAATAAAAGGAGGATTGATAACTTTTGGAAATAATGGCAAGGAAAAAATAATCGAAATTGGTAAGATCAAAATAATCCCCTCTACTTTTATTGAAAAAGTATTGCTAATAGATAAATTGAAGCATAATATGTTAAGTATTAGTCAATTGTGTGATAAAGGCTTCAAGGTTGTTTTTAAATCATCTATGTGTATAGTAACTAAATTACTTGATTCTAGCAACAAATTCATTGGACATAAACTTGAAAATATTTATGTGGTATATCTGAATGATCTAGTCATGTCTAGTAGTTCCAATCTAGTAGCAATGAATGCTAAGACCAAGGAGTATTGTTTACTTTGGCATAGACGATTAGGTTATGCTAGCATGCATACTATTGCCAAATTGATTTCTAAGAATCTAGTTAGAGGTTTACCTAAATTTAAAGTTGATTTTGAACATGTTTGCAATGCTTGCCATATGGATAAACAAACTAAGGAGAGTTTTAAATCAAAAAATATGGTCTCAACTTCTAGACCCCTTGAGCTACTTCACATGGATTTATTTGGACTAACTAGAACCACAAGACTAGGTGGTATGAAATATACACTTATGATAGTAGATGATTTTTCTAGATTTACATGGATCTTGTTTATTGTACATAAAGATGAAACTTTCAAAATTTTTTAAAAATTCTATAAAAAAGTTTCAAACCAGAAAAACCTTTCAATTGTATCTATTAGAAGTGATCATGGCACGGAATTTGAAAATCAAAATTTTGATGATTATTGCATAGAAAATAGCATTGATCACAACTTCTCCGCTCCTAGAACACCATAACAAAATGGCGTTGTAAAGAGAAAGAATAGGACTTTAGAAAAGATGGCCCAAACAATGCTATATGAAGGCAATCTTTCAAGATACTTTTGAACAGAAATGGTGAACACTGCTTGTTATATTTTAAACCATGTTTTGATATGACCAATTTTAAAGAAAACCCTTTATGAGCTTTAGAATGAAAAGAAACCAAATATTAATTATTTTCATGTCTTTGATTGTAAATGCTTTGTGTTAAATAATGAAATAGATAACCTAGGTAAATTTGATGCAAAATCTGATGAAGCTATATTCCTTGATTATTCAATACATCTTAAAGTATATAGAGTGTTTAATAAAAGAACACTAACTGTAGAAGAATCTGTACATGTTATATTTGATAAAACTAACCCCTTATCTTCAAAAAAGAAGAGTGTATAGATAATGATGTAGGTACACTTGAAAATGAAATGGAAGATATGAACGTACAAGAGAAACCAACTCAAAAAGGAGAAGTGGTAAGTAAAGATCATGCTGATCTACCAAAGGAATGGAAGTATGTAACTTCTCATCTAAGAGATTTAATTATTGGTGATCCTTTTCAAGATGTTAGGACTAAATCATCACATAGAGAAGTACATGATTACCTAGCATTTGTATCACAAATAGAGCCACATAGCTTAGAAGAAGCTAAAAATGATCCTAACTGGATGTTGGCCATGCATGAAGAACTAAACCAGTTTGAAAGAAATAATGTGTAGACTCTAGTTGATAAACCATCAGACCATCCCATTAGAGGAACAAAATGGATCTATAGAAATAAACTAGATGAACAGGGTAATGTAATTAGAAACAAAGCTATATTAGTGGCTAAAGGTTATAATCAAGAAGAGAAAATAAATTTTGATAAAATCTATGCACCCGTAGCAAGACTAGAAGCCATAAGATTACAACTTGTATTTACTTGCTACATGAATTTCAAACTATTTTAAATGGATATAAAAATTATATTTTTAAATGGTTTTATATCAGAATAAGTTTTTATAGAACAGCCATCAGGTTTTATAGATCATGCTTTTCCAAATTATGTTTTCAAATTTAATAAAGCATTATATGGACCTAAACAAGCACCTAGAGCTTGGTATGATAAATTAAGTAAATTCTTACTTAAAAATGATTTTGTAAGAGAAAATGTTAATAAAAACTTATTTATCAAAAAGAAGAATAATGATATGTTAGTTGTACAAATTTATGTAGATGATATTATATTTGGTGCAACTAATGAAATTCTTTGTAGAGAATTTGCTGAGTTGATGCAGGGTGAATTTGAAATGAGCCTAATGGGTGAACTATATTATTTTCTTGGACTGCAAGTTAAGCAAACAAAGGATGGAATCTTTATAAATCAAGCAAAGTACATCAAGGAGATCATTAAAAAGTTTGGTATGGAGTCAAGCAAAGAAACCAGCACACCCATGAGTCCTACCTGCAGATTAAACAAAGATGAATATGGCAACAACATTGATCAAAAGCTCTATCGAGGTATGATCGGATCACTATTGTACTTAACTGCTAGTAGACCTGATATCTTGTTTAGCGTATGTATAAGTGCTAGATTTCAATCTAATCCTAAAGAATCACATATGCTTACTGTAAAAAGAATTATAAAATATCTAAGAGGAACAAGTAATCTAGGTCTATGGTATTCAAAGCAATTTTTATTAAATTTAATTGATTTTTCGGATGCTGATTATGGTGGATACAAAATAGATAGAAAAAGTATTAGTGATACTTGCCAATTTCTAGGGTTAAATTTAATCTCATGGCACTGTAAGAAACAGAACTCTATAGCACTATCTACTGTTGAGGCAGAGTACGTAGCTACAGGAAGTTGTTGTGCACAAGTGCTTTGGATTAAACAACAACTAGAAGACTTTGGTGTTACACAATCCAAGATTTTTATTAAATGTGATAACACAAGTGTTATTAATTTGTCAAAAAATCCAATTCAGCATTCTAGAACAAAGCATATAAAAATTAGATAGCATTTTCTTAGAGATCATGTTCACAATGAAAATATTGTACTTGAATTTGTTCCTACTGAAAATCAACTTGCTGATATATTTACTAAATCTTTTAACTTAGATAGATTTCAATTGATTATAGGAGAATTAGGATTATGTGACCCTTTTTAAAATTTCTGTCATAATCTCTTCAAAATTAAGGAAATATGATGCAGAAAAAAAGGATGAGGATGATGATGATAGCACGGATGATGCAAAGGTGATTATATCTTGTTTTCTTTTTAGGGTTTTATCTTTGAGTCCCGATTGCAAGCAAAGAGAACCTAGAAAAACTGAAAGAAAAGAGGTCTATGCTAGCAGATCAATCCCTAAGAAATGATAGATCAGGACCCCGAGATTAAGGAACCCTGGGATTAGGACTAGCTCGATACACCCAATACCTACCTAGGAGATAGGGATGCAAACCTTTCAAATTCTGAAGCGCCTGGTGCAGAGATCGCTCCACTCGACGGATGCGGCCTGGATGTCCGAGCAATCGCGCTCGTGGATGCGCCGGTTCTCGATCATGTGGCCGTGATGGCAAGATGACCCATCTCCGATGTCCGTAGCACCGAGGAAGACCTGTAGGCAGCAAGAGAAAGAACGGTTAGCGAAGAGATGAGAAGTGTTGAAGTTGAAATAGGGTTAGGGTAGAGAAATAGGGCTTCAAGCCCAGTATCCGACTGGAGTCCGAAATCGAAGTTGATAACTTGGGGCCTCGCACCCCGCGACGTCCCGGAGGACGAAGGAATTGTGGCCTCCCACCACTCGATGCTCTCAGGCAAAGGAACGTGGCCTCACACCACTCGACGCCCTCGGGCGAAGGAACGTGGCCTCACACCACTCGACATCCCTAGGGATGAAGGAAGAGTTTCACTCACTTACAACCTAGTCTAGGGAGACAGAGGATTGGAGAAGAAAACACTCGAAATTTTTTTTTGTATTCATTCACTAACTGTTACAAAGAGGGGTTTGGATCCTTTAAATAGATACCCAAAGATACATTCAAAATTCAAAAGAAAACTCATTCAAAATTTGAACCAAAAAATATAACTCAATTTGAAAGTGGCACCCAAGCTTTGGAGAGCTTTCTTCTTGGCCGACCAGCTTGGTATGGCATGATGCTTGGCTTGGAGTGGAGGAGTTGCTCCTTGGACTTCCTTCTTTGCTTGCTTGGTTTTGGTAGAAAACATGAAGTGAGGCTAGCTTTGAGGGATTTGTCCCACTTTGACTTTTCTTGGCTTGATTCAAGGCCGACCAAATGGGAATAATCCTAGACGTGGCATGATTGGAAGCTTGGAGAGGGGGATTGGTCTTTGACTTTCCTTCCTTGCATGGCTTATTTTGGTAGAAGGCTTGGATTGAGGCTTGATGTCTTCACCATGCCTTTCTTGCTTAACTTCATCAAGGGATCATGCCTTTCTTGCTTAACTTCTTTATAGAAGAAGGCTTGAGTGGAGGCATGCATCAAGGGATTTGAAACTTCTTTTCACTTGGAGAATGGAGGATGCCTTTCTTGCTTGACTTCTTTATGGAAGGAGTCTTGAGTGGAGGCATGCATCAAGGGATTTGAAACTTCTTTCCATGACCGCCCATCCTAGATTGGAAGAGAGCTTGAAGAGGGGAGGGGAAGGGGGCATGGATCATGTGAGTGGTCCCCTTTCTTGGGCATCCAAAACAAACCACATGTCATCACCTCAGTGCGCCACATAAACAGATAAGGTGGGCCCTGAGCTGACATGTCTCCTTGCCTTTGTTAGGCTTAAAAGAGACTTAACTTTTGAACCACTAAAGACTTCATGGGCTTAGACTCGGCCCGACTTATTACAAGACTCAGCTCGACCCGATGGGTCGAGGTACAGACTCCATTTAAGCAAATAAACTAGAGGATGACAGCCTTATTATAGGACTCGATAAACACAGAACCCTAATCAGAGATCCCCCGAAGTTTGAAGGGCTCAAGTCAAACCCTGATGTCCACATCAAAATATTATCTAGAAAACCTCCTATATCAATCTAAGATCATTAACCATCTCAACTAATGCTCTTCTATCATAAGAAACCGTGTTTAAGGATTTTTAAGTCTTTTTGAGAGTTTTTGTTCGAGTCGACTCGAGCAATTTAGGTTTTGCCGAGCCGACTCGGATGTTGGGTTAGGTATTTTTTTGTAAGCCGTACACTTAAATAAAACCCTTAGCCTTTCTTATTTCATTCCTCATTTGCTTAAAACCCTTGTTTCCAAGCTAAAAACCTCTTCCTTCCCTCTCGACCTCCCTTATGTGGCTTAATCCCTTGCATTCCCCTTGAGCTCGAGCAATGGCATCGATGAAAGCAGTTAGAAAATGTCTCCGAAGCAATGTAGAGAGCTCTCAAAGAGAAAGAAGGATGAAGAGATAAGAAGATGAATCGGCTCGAAGTCGATAGCAGGCAAAAAAACAAGATGCTCCACCTTCTCCACAAAAACAAGTGATCTCCATGGCTACCCGTCCAGTTACAAGCGGAAGAAGGATCATTTTCTCATTCCTAAAGGATTTAGGGCTTTGGATTGGTGACTTGATTGAAGAACAAGGTTGGTCATTTTTCTATTTTCTGAATGTTCCCACTTATCCCAACCTAGTTCGAAGCTTTTATGAAAATATGATTCTAGAAGAACATCACATTGAATCAACTGTGAAAGGAAAAAGGATAGTTATAACTGAGGAAAGATTGTGCAGTCTTCCGGAAATGCCGAATGAGGGACTTAATCATTTAGTTTTAAAGGATAGACAAAAAACCCTCAAAATTGTTTTGGAAAGGAGTGATGTGAATGAAATTGGAAATGTTAAAGCCAACTCACTTTCCTTAGAAATAAGACTGCTACATAACTTCATAAGTAGGATTTTCCTTCCCAAAATAGGTCATTTCGACTGGGTGAGTGAGAGAGACCTATGTTTTATGAGACATTTGATCGAGGGGGAGGCCCTCAATTTGCCCTATATTATGCTATTGCAGATGAAAGAAGCTGTAAGGAAAGTGAAGGCATGTCTTCTGTATGGAATAGTCTTCATGCTACTGTTTCAGGCCTCCAGAGTTGACTTGATCGGAGAAGATGGTAGGCCACTGCATCACACAGACACTTATTCTGCCAAGTCACTACAGAGAATGTGATATCAATTGACAGATGGAACTTGGAAGAAGAAAGCATCTGGACAGAGAGCAGTGGATTCATCTACTGATGATGATGAGGAGCCTGAGCAGCAATTTCCTGATGTTAAGACTGCCACTACTGCTGAGCATTCAGTATCTGAGACTAAGAAGCATGAGCATATACAGGAGAGCCTGGGAGTCCTACGACTCCACCAGGACCAGCACCTTCACCAGTACCAGCAGAGAGGACTTCAGCACCAGCACTAGCACCAGCAAAGCCTGCTACTATACTACCTGCCTCCACTCCACCTGACATCTCAGCTCAGCTCAAACAATTCAGTGAGGATCTGACCCGTTCTATCAATTCTCTGTTTGACGGTCTACGTCAAACAGTAGATCATCGCATTCAGGAGTTCGGATCTGAGTTGAGAGAGCTATCTTATCGAATGAGATCATTAGAAGAGACCAGGAAGATGGAGGATGACTACACTAAAGGCCTGGGGATTCTTCGGGCTGAGTTTGGCAGATTAAGAGGTTTAACAGAAGTCTTTGCCAATGCTCAAGCTAGTGAGCTCATTGCACTCCATGAGGGATTGAAGATTCAGATTGAGCTTAGTACAGTTTGGGTATTTTTGTCTCGGTACTCTTCTTCTGCTAGAGGAGCCAGCTCTTCCACTCCTAGACAACCACCACCTCATTCTACACAGCCACCACCTCACTCTACTAGACCTTCTACTAGGACTAGGGGTTCTTCTAGTCATCCTAGTTCTTGATATGGTAGGTCTGAACCTATTATAGAAGAGCCTAGTGATAGTGAGTATGCTAGTTCTTAGTATTTCTGCTTCTAACTTTTATAATTTGTAATGAAAACCTTGATAGCAATGAAAGTATCTATTTCTTACTTATTGTGTTTGCAATGTTATCTGTGCATTGATGATTTTATATTAGATTATCAAAATTTTTATGAGAAAGTAAAATTATCTCAAACAATGCTTATATTATTCTTATTCTGTTTCAAAATTAAGCTTGAAGTACTTAACTAAGGGGGGGAATTTAATTGAATACCTTTTTGATTAATGACAAAAAGGGGGAGAATGATATTATTGATTTGTTGTATATGCATGAAAATTTTGCAAATCTATTGAAAATATGCTTGATAATGAATGAAATAGGGGGAGATATCCCAAGTTATCAAACTTGCTCATATTTGCTCTGATTAAAGCTTTCTTGACTATTCTTTATAAGCACCCAATTGCTTTGTTATAATTTTAATGGCTATTAAAAATAGCTTTTGATAATTGTTTATTATGATACATATTGGACTTATTTCAAAAGCTCTGATACATTGTCAATAAGCTTTAATTCTTTCAAAAACATTCTCGGTATACAACTCAATATGTTGACACTTACTTCCAAATATACTCATACATGTAACTGTAAAGTTTGTTCCATGCTCGGTGTTTTGTCATCATCAAAAAGGGGGAGATAGTTGATCCCTTGAATGATTTTGATGATAACAAAATATTAGAGCTTGCTTTTATGTTACTAACTATTTTTTGAGTGCTTCACAAGTTTTTGTAGGATGATTTTAATGCTCAATCACAACTCTTACAACCTTGTTATATGTCATGTGTAGTGTTGTAAAAGTATTATGTAAAGAAGAGCCCAAAGAAAAATTGATGTAGTATTTATAAAAATGAGTTGCTTCTATATGTTTTAATGTTTAAAATCTCTTTAAGATTAGTTTTTAATAGAGTTGAAAAGTGTTTTGAGTGACTAAAAGTCACTGGATGTCATCTGGAGAAGAGTAGATGATTTCATTGAAAAATCACTCAAGCCAACTCGAGGAAGGAGAGTCGACTCTAGCTCATGACACACTTGAAGGTTTCTGGCATGCAGAGACCCGACCCGACTCTAAGGAACCCAAGCCGACTCATCCAAAGCTTCATCTCTTGAATCAGACAGGCGAGCCAACCTAAAAGCAATACGAGCCAACTCAACCATTTTGCCAGACAACCGAGTCAACCCTTCAGAAAGTGAGCCGACTCCTCCAGAGTATAGAAAAAATTAGTTATGAAAGAACAAGCCAGGCAAGTCGACTCTACTGAGACGAGCCGACTCTTCTATAGTACAATTTCGAAGACTTGAGAATCTGAGTTGACTCGATTGAGGCAAGCTGACTCAACCAGAGTAAGGAATCAACAACCCTGAGAACCCAAGCCAACTCGACTGAGGCGAGGCGACTCAACCAGAGTGAAGACTCGACTACTCTGAGGATCTGAGCCGACTCGAAGCATCCGAGCTAACTCGAACGTCAATTCCAGGCATGTAACGTCTAGTTCCAGAACTTCATTTTTTATTCTAAAAAGTGCTCCAACGGTCAAATGTCAAATCCCAATGGTCTACAACAACTATATCCACCTAAGAAGAGTACAAGACTATAAATGAGGGACTTGGACAACCTTTGAATAGATTAATGAGCAGTTAATTATCAAACAAGCTTGTGAGCAAGAGAGCACTAAAGAGTATTCAAGTTAGCCTTCAAGACTTCACCAACTCAAATCTGAAGCTTGAAGCATTTACTGAAGAAGTTGAAGAAGCCATTAAAGAGCAGTAAAGGCCAATTAAGAAGGCTTCCTTTGAGCTGCAACTGAAACCATCAGACAACTTTGATTTGTCAATTAGTTGCTTGTTTTTCTCTACTCCTTTATGAGTTGTTAGGTTTTTGGTGAGCCCGGTTGAAAAACCAAGTGTAGGTTTTTGGTGATCCTGTTCAAAACCAAGTTGGATTTTTGATGAGCCTGGTTGAAAAACCAAGTTGGATTTTAGATTGTGAGCCTGATAAAATAATCCGACTATATTCTATGGATGAATATAGTGGAAATCCCAAGTGGTATCTTGGATAGTGGATATAAAAGCGAGGTTGCTCCGAACCACTATAAACTTGCTATGTTTGTGATTGTGCTTTTTCTTCTTTATTTGCTTCTGCTTTAATTATTTGAATCTCAGCACTTCCACTCTAAAGAAGATTTAAAAGAGCACATATTTGATTAATTTTTTTAATTTCCAATTCATCCCCCCTCTTGGGAAAGCCACCTGGGCAACAACTAGGGATGTCCGAGTGAGAGAAAAAGATCGAAAGAAGATCAATGACGGACTCTGGGTGGATAACACCGGAGTTTGATTTTAAAACAAACGGAGTCATGGAGATTATGCACGGTCGTTGAGTGGGTGCAGGGGATAGGAATAAGGAATTAGAATTTGTTGAGATAGATTATGATGGAAAACCAATGCAGTTTTTGCACGGGCCCATGCGCTTCTCTCCATCTATAAAAGAAGCAGCGTTCGGCGCTCTTGCAGGAATTTCTTCACTTCCGCTCCAGTTCTCCCTTCCACTTCCATAATCTCTTTGCTTCCCCTCCAGTTCTCCCTTCCACTTCCATAATCTCTCCTCTTCCCCTTTTTCTGCCTTCCCATCCACTCTTTTGACTACCCTTCTAATGTAGTCTTCATCACTTGGTTCCCCAGTCTCCATCGCATCACCCTCGACCTACGATTGATCTGTTGTAAAGTCTCTACCGCACCACATAGCTATTCCATCTGTTTCGGTCTATCCTGGTGATACTACTCCATCTTTCGATCTCTGCCAAGTGTTCAAGGAAGTATGATCTCAGGAAAGAGGAATGTTTATTTTTAAAAATTTATTTTAGTTAATTATGAGTTGTATTTGATTTATGTTATAAAATAACAAAATCTTGTTGCTTATAATCTTTGACTGATCTATTCCTAAAATGGATGGACTGTGATCTACAGATACGAGCTATACTCTCGTTAAGATAGATCATATCTTGATTATATTCTCTATTAATTCTCTTTTTACTTAATTTATATTATTTTATTATACATTTTTTAAAAATAACTTAAAAGTTCCTATGGATTCAACCCTTACTCCTGCTACTGTACTTAAGAATAGTGGAATTAAGATATTAAAATCGGTGCATAGCAACGTGCACCAGATTTTTGACATCGTTGCTGGAAACTTTTGGCACGTTATTTTGAAAAGAAAATAATCATAAAAAAATTTAAAAAAATTAATTCAAAGTTAGTAGTTAGTATTTTTCAATCTTGAGTATCTTGACATAAGGTTGTCCTAGCATAACTTTTAGTTATGTTGAATGGTTGTCTAGGATATAAAAAGGTTGAACAGACTTTAAAAAAATTTTAAAAAAATCTAAAAAAATAAAAATTTCAAAAAAAATTGACATCCTCATAAATTATTAAGAAATTAGAGACTTACCATTAATTTTTTAAAAAAGTAATTAATTTAATTTAATTTATTAGTTTGGATACTTTATTTTTTTGCATTGCATCTCTTTATAATTAACTTTAAGGACATAACCCTATTAATCAGATAAAGTGGAGAGTTCATCACCCTTAGCCCACAAATCATCACCCTGCATGTGCATTGATCCAAACCTTAACAGTTAAAATTAATTAGACGTCGACCCTAGAAATTTCAAGCTCAATAGGACAAGGGAATCCTAAAGTTAGACTAGGTTCAGATCAGTTAGTTGCTCGGTATCTAAGGCAAGTAGTTTAGGGATAAAAGCCCAAAGGAAGGTGGTTCTTTAATTAGTTCCGTTCGCTTACCTGATCAATTTTAATTGATATCTAAGAAAAGCAACGGGGGGACCCCCACCAACCTTATACTTACCTGGCCGAGTCAGTTAATTGATCTTGGGCTTTGAGTGCTCAAAGGTAACCTTGGAATAGTTAGGAGCTGTCTAGACTTAGGTTAACCCTGGGATAGAATTGATTTTGATTACATCACTTGTTTGAAAAAAAAGTTAATTAAAAATTGTCTTTAGTCTAGGACTCTCTTAGGAGTCTTTTCTTTATACCTCCTCTCATTCTTCTAGTTTTTTTTAATTAATTAAAAAAATTATAAAGAAATCGAATTACTGTTTGTTTTAGAGTACTACAATAGGGTGTATGCTAGGTCGACGATCATTAAAATCTGAAATCATACCCCTAGATCCGAAAATAGATAGGACTTGTAGAGCAAACAGATCACGAACTATGGACCCAAATCAAGAAACCGATCCACCACGATAATTGAAGAAGTATTTCACTCCTAAATATACCTACTCTCCCTGTATTCAAATACCGCTAGTAGAGGCTGTGCAGTATGAAATCAAGTCCAGTGTAATTCAGATGTTACCATCTTTTTATGGACTTGCAAATGAGGACCCCTACAAATACCTAGATGAATTTCTGCAAATATGTTCAACTGTCAAGATCCAGAATTTCTCCAATGATGCCCTTAGGCTTAAGTTATTCCCTTTTTCCTTAAAAGATAAAGCCAAGTACTAGTTAAATTTCCTAGACACTATTATAATTTTGACTTGTAACCAATTCCAAGAAGAATTCTTTGAGAAATACTTTCCGATAGAAAAAACTAATCAAATTAGAAAAATCATTACCAGTTTTTCCTAATTAGATGGAAAAATATTTCATGAGACATAGGAGAGATTAAAAGAATTGATTGGAAAATGTTTGCACCATGCTATACCTAAATGGCAATTGGTCCAGTGCTTTCATGATGGTCTGTCAGAAAGGCATTGGTAAATGATTGATGCCTCATATGGAGAAACATTCATTCTCAAAAATGAACATGAGTCATGGCAGCTTTTTGAAACTTTAAGTGAAAATTTCTTGCATCACATGTCTGCTACATGTAGAGATCCTCCTATAGGATCTAAGAGAGGTGGAATGTATGAAGTAGGTCATTTTATAGACATTTATAGCAAAGTAGATGAATTACCTCAAAAGCTTGACCGAATTTTATAAAGTGGAAATACTTCCTCCTCACCTCATCCAAATTGTGATGTTTATATTATCTATTTGAGTTCCAACCTCTGATAGGTGATTGTCCAATAGCATACCAATTTTCTGAGCTTGTCCAGGAGTAAGCCCACCAAGCCCAAATCCGAATGACTCCAAGACCAGGAAATAATCCATTTTTGAATAATAACAATCTTGGCCGGTGTAATCATCCAATTTTTTCTTGAAAATCCCAACCTATCATCAACCCAACACCAATTAGACCCAACCAGCAAGTTTAGAAGCATGTCGTATTCCCAATATCCGAGTGTCCCACAACCTTCACCAAATAATCATGATCCTACTTTTGAAGAAAAGGTGCTCCAAGCACTGAAGGGGCTGGAAACGAATACTCAACTCCACTCCCACACACAATCTATTGCAAAGCTAGAGACCCAGATAGGTAGCTAGCTACAACATTCAGTAGGAGGGAGGAAGGCAAGTTACCTACCAGTCCATTAGTAATCCAAAGGGGCAACACATGGCTGAGAGATCCACTGGTCCAGAGACTTTCCAAGAATATGCTAAATCAGTCATAATTCTTAGAAGTGGAAAAATGTTAAACCAGCCTGACTTAATTTAAAAACTAGAGTTGGCTAAGCAAGAGAAAAGAAATAGTGAAGAGGAAAAGGAATCCAATAACCAAGCACCAATACTTAAGGCTCCATTCTCTAGTGCTTTAGAATTCCCTTTATCTTTGGATAAGAAGAGTCTAAAAATGAATGAGATGCTTGAGCTATTCAAGCAAGTTCAAGTAAACTTACATCTTCTCAATGCCATCAAACAAGTTCCAGCTTTTGTCAAATTTTTTAAGGATCTGTGCACATAAAAATAAAAATCTAAGGCACACATACCAAAGAAGATCCAGTTGACCGATAACTCAATTTTTTAGCAAATAGTCTCATCCAAACTTAAAGATCCTGGTACCCCAATCATATCCTATGTCATAGGGGACCTTACAATTAAGAAAGCTTTACTAGATTTGGATGCAAGTGTGAACTTTCTTCCAAGTTCAGTATATGATTTATTCGAATTCGGATAATTGAAATCCACGACAATGACTTTACAATTAGTAGACCGATCAATTAAGGTACCCTATAGAATGTTAGAGGACGTGTTGGTAAAAGTAGATGAGTTCTACTTTCATGTTGATTTTCTCGTGTTAAATATGGAATCTAGCGGTAATCCTAGCCAAATATCCATCATTCTTGGAAGACCCTTCCTAGCAACTACTAATGCTTGTATAAATTTTAGGACGGGAGTTATGGATGTATCTTTTGAAAAATAGAAGATGAGGTTGAATATTTTTAATGCATCCCAAGGACCACCTATGTATGATCATAATGAGGTGAACATGCTAGAGAAAGTTGTAGATAAGAAACTCCCTATTTTGCTTAATTCAGACCCTCTATAAGCATGTCTGACATATTTTGGAACAGATGATTTTGATATGAATAAATATACCAAATAAGTCAATGCGTTATTAGAACCACCGAATTGTAGCACCACTCCTCCCTAGACTGTAAAGTATGAACAATTACCTACTCAATCCAGTCCTTTAGTACCATCCTTAGAAGCACCACCCCTGCTAGAGTTGAAACCCCTTCCTGTAGAGTTAAAATATTCTTTCCTTGGATCTAATGATACCCTTCCGATAATCATTGCATCTATCCTAATCTCTGATCAGGAAGATAAATTGGTGGATGTACTTAAAGAGCATAAAGAAGCATTGGATGGACAATAGCTAATCTTAAGAAAATTGATCCTTCTATTTGCATGCATCACATTCATTGTGAAGCTAAAGCCAAACCATATAGGGACATGCAATGGAGGCTAAATTCGAACATGCAAGAAGTTGTGAAAAAAGAAGAGGTAAAATGGCTTGATGCTGGCATTATTTACCCAATTTCGGATAGCCAATGGATCAGTCCAACCCAAGTAGTACCTAAAAAGTCAGGTATTTCTATAATTGAGAATGAAAAGAGTGAGTCAATTCCTACCCGTACAACAACTAGTTGGAGAGTGTATGTAGATTATCAAAAGTTGAATGCCATTACTAGGAAAGACCACTTTCCTTTGCCCTTCATTGATGAAATTTTAGAACGGCCAGCAAAGCAGAGTTCTTTTATTTCCTGGATAGATATTCAGGATATAACTAAGTCTCAAAATTTCCCGCAGATCAAGAAAAGACCACCTTCACCTGCCCCTTTGGAACATTTGCCTTTAGACGCATGCCATTTGGTCTCTATAATGCACCAGCCACCTTTCAACGATATATATTGACCATATTTTCTGATATGGTTGGTCAATTTCTTGAAATGTTTATGGATATTTTTTTAGTATTTGGATCATCATTTGACGACTACCTTCAAAACTTAACTAAAGTACTGAAATAATGTATGGAGATAAATTTAGTTTTAAGTTGGAAGAAGAGCCATTTTATGGTTCATGAGGAAACTGTGCTCGAACATATTATTTTCGAGCGAGGGATTGAGGTCGACAAAGCTAAGGTTGAACTAATCTCGAAACTATCTCCCCCAACCTCAGTTAGATAAGTACGATCTTTCCTTAGCTATGCAGGTTTTTATAGGCATTTTATCAATGATTTCAGTAAAATCTCATGATCGTTGAGTAATTTACTTGCTAAAGGCAATTCTTTTGATTTTGATGAAGAATGTCTGGCCACTTATAACATTCTTAGAATTGCTTTGACCACTGCACCAATTATCAAGCCTCCAGATTGGACCATCCCCTTTGAAATCATGTGTGATGCATCTGATTATGCTGTAAGGGCAAGTTTAGGATAGAGGTTTAATAGGAAACCACATGTAATTTATTATGCTAACAAAACTCTTTCAGATGCACAAATGAATTATACCACTACTAAAAAGGAGTTACTAGCAGTCTATTTATCCTGAAAAACTTCTGATCATATTTATTAAGATCTAAGGTCCTAGTTTATTCTGATCATGCAGCATTGAAGCATCTGCTATCTAAAAAGGATACTAAACCTAGACTGATTAGGTTGATCCTTCTATTACAAGAATTTGATCTAGAAATCTTATATAAGAAGGGTTCCAAAAATATGGTAATAGATCATATTTCTAGGATATTTATAGAATACAACAAATAAACAATCAAAGATAAATTCCCTGATGAGCAACTATTCTCAATTTCTTCTATTACAAGAAGGGTTCCAAAAATATGGTAGTAGATCATATTTCTAGGATATTGTAGAATACAACAAAGAAACAATCAAAGATAGGTTCCTTGATGAGCAACTGTTCTCAATTTCTTCCAGCAGTCTTTCCTAGTTTGTTTATATTATAAATTACTTAGCAACAGGATAAATTCCTTTCCACTAATCTAAACAAGAAAAAGAAAGATTTTTTTCATCGATCAATTATTATTTTTGGAAGGAACCTGAACTATTTAAGTATTGTTCGGATCAGGTGATTAGATGATATGTCCCTGAGAGTGAATTCAAAAGCATACTCACTTTTTATCATTCTCTTGCCTGTGGGAGACACTTTAGTAAAAAGAAAACTGTAGCAAAGGTACTGCACAATGGATTTTGCTGGCCAACTCTTTTTAAAGATGCACATGAATTTGATCGTAATTGCCTTTGATGTTAGCAAACATGGAATCTTTCATGGAGAGATATGTGCCCCTGACTGCTATCTGGGTTGTTGAAAATTTTGATGTATGGGGTATTGACTTTATAGGACCATTTTCCCCTTCCTTCTGATTTGAGTACATTCTAGTAGCAGTTGATTATGTATCAAAATAGATTAAAGCCATGGTAACTCAAACCAATGATCATAAAGTTGTGATCAAGTTTGTTCAACGTAACATCTTTGGTCGGTTTAGGTGCCTAAGGGCTATTATTAGTGATGGGGGTACACATTTCATGAATAGGCACTTTGAAGGATTAATAAAGAAATATGGAATTACTCATAAAGTAGCCACACCTTACCACCTCTAGACTAGTGGCCAGGTTGAGGTATCAAATAGAGAAATTAAGTTTTGAAAAAATGATAAGATCCGATAGAAAAGATTCATCAGAACGTTTGGATAATGCTTTATGAACTTACCAAACTGCTTTTAAGATCCCTCTAGGAATGTCTTCTTATCGGTTAGTATTTGAAAAAGCTTGTCATTTGCTTGTAGAATTAGAACACCATGCATTTTGGACTACTAAGCAATTTAATTTTGACATGAAAATGCAGGTTCCAATAGGAAACTTCAACTAAATGAATTAAAAGAGCTACGAATGAAGCTTATGAAAGTTTTAAAATCTACGATGCTCGAATTAAGGCATACCATGATAAATTTATTAATAAAAAAATATTTGAGTCTAATCAAAAAGTGTGGCTCTATAATTTTAGGTTATGATTTTTTCCTAAAAAACTTCGCTCACGATGGGATGGACCTTTTATAGTGACTCAAGTATTTTCTCATGGAACCGTAGAACTTAGAGATTCCAAGCAGGAAAATACTTTTAGGATAAATGGCCAGCATTTAAAATCTTATATAGAGAAAATCAATGATAGAGAAGTTATTGAATTCATTGATCTTTTGAACCCGGCATTGCCATGATAGTCAGTATAGTTCGACTGAAGACTTCAAACTTAATGCTCCTGGAAGGCAACCCAGTTTATACTTTTTATTTTGAACCATGTGTTTTTCTTTTTTTAGAAAAACCTAGAAAAACAACAAAGCTAAATTGAGAAGAGAATGGTGATAAAAGGACAATCAATGCTCGAGTACCCTTCCAGGTGGTATCCATTCTTGTCATTTAAGTTGCATTACTAGTATCCTCTTTCATTAGGGACAATGAAAATTAAGATGGAGGGATAATTTAATTAAATTAATCCTCAAGTAAAACTTTAATCAGTCTTTGTGTACCAAACTTTATTTCGATTTGAAAAAAATCAAGCTTACTAAATAAAAAATGATTAATAATTTAGATAATTTTAGAGATACTAAGGGATGAATTATCAAGGAAACCCAATAAATGGTAGAGTTTAGACTAGCCAGAATTTTTTTTAGTAATTCCACATCCTTCTACCTATTGATCTCGATAAAGAATCTACCTTATAATGGTATAGGTAAAAATATCAAAGAATAATAAAAGTCCTCTTTAAAGTTTAATAAATATGATTTTTAGCATCTCTCACTGAGTAACCGGGTCCCTTCACCTAAATAAGTGTTATTGTTCACGTCAAAAGGTGAAAATATAAAGAAATCTTTTGTAGAGACAGTCTTAGCATGTAGCCTTTTTGACTCGAGTCAGTAAGCCTGAAGGATGTTTTATACCAATATCCTAAAGTCAACTTATTTGGAAGTCATTGGCCTAAAGCTCGTCACGAGAGTCAACTAGAAAGTAAGATGTTAGGACATTGCACTAACTCTACATTATTACTTCAAAAAAAAAGAGAAGAGAAGTAGAAGAGGGAGACTTAATAAACTGATACTACACTAAATCCAAAGTAAGTTAGAGGATTTAAAGAGTGAGATAGAAAGTTGGAAAAAGAAGAACTAATAAAATTTCTATGGACTTTACTCGACCGCTAAATGGATGGAATTGGTAAGTTGATGAAGTACCTCTTTAATGGTCTAACTGAATATCAACCAACTTTAGAATTAGTAAGATAATTTTTACTTCCTGGACAAGTTAGTATACATGACTAATTTATCTACTTTACTCAAGGACGAGCAAAATTCAAGTTAGGGGATATGACAATTACATTAAAAACATAATAATTTAATAATTTATTTATTTTTATTTATTTAAAAATTGATAATTTTATGCACTATTTGTAGGATAAAATCCTACCAACATGAAGAGCTCGAATTTAGGAGTCTAATGGTGCAAACGGAACTCAAATAAAACCTGAAATAAGCTTGGGATCAAATTTCAAAAAACTTATAAGAAATTACATGGATTTTGGGGCAATCGGTCCATTGAAATTACATGGATTTTGGGACAACCGGTCCACCATGGACTGGCTGCCCGGTCTATAAAATGGCCAGCGGACCACCAGCAACCATGGTCAGCGGTCCACAGCTCAGAACCATGGACTGCAAAGCCTATTTTTAAGCCAAAATCATCAAAGCTATCATCCCATCACCGCCCGAGCCTCTGGCACCTCCCTTGCCAGCCAAAGAAGCCTTCCATGATTGGAAAAGCAGTCAAGAAGCCCTCCTGCCGCTGGCCGTCGCCTAGCACCGCCTCTGTTCCCATGATTGTCCATGCCACCTTCATCCCGGAGCTCTCTTAGCTCGATCCACTGCCACATTCACTGATCTACCATTCCGACCATCTTCCCGTGCCGCTGGTCATTGTTTTCTTCCCCACCTCCGCTCATCGACATTGTTCTCCTCCCTGAGAGCCACCCGCTGCCACCTCTCCCGGTCCATCGATGATCGTTCTGCCATCGTCTCACCCTCCTCCTCTTTGCTAAAATCGCTTGATGCCACCGTCCAATCTGCCTCCCTTGTTGTTGAGTCAGTGTGCATCGCCTTCATCCCACCGTTAAGAGCCTCCTATGTCATGTCGATGTTGCCCTCACCTCTGCTCGTGGCTGACCCTCCATCGCTCCTCCTCCTCTCCACCATCCAACGTGAAGATTCCAAGTGCATCGCCAAGAAGAGTTTGTCTGTCATCCTCCTTTGTAAGGTCCTCACCTAGATCACTATCGCCATCCCTCATTCCCCAAGCCACTGCAGTCGTTGTCGCCTTGTTTGATCGCCCATCATCTCCATCACTACAGCACACCATCCTCTTGTCAGTCCAAGATATCATCTATTGGGAGTTAGACTAGGGATGTTCGAGTGAGAGAAAAAGATCGAAAGAAGATCGACCACGGACTCTAGGTGGATAACACCAGAGTTTGATTTTAAAATAAATGGAGTCACGGAGATTATGCGCAGTCGCTGAGCGAGTGCGGGGGATAGGACTAAGGAACTAATATATGTTGAGGTAGATTATGATAGGAAACCAATGCGGTTTCCATACAGGTCCGATGCGCTTCTCTCCTTCTATAAAAGAAGCAGCATTCGGCGCTCCTACAAGAATCTCTCCACTTCCACTCCAGTTCTCCCTTCCACTTCCATAATCTCTCTGCTTCCCCTCTAGTTCTCCATTCCATTTCCATAATCTCTCTGCTTCCCCTCCTTCCGCCTTCCCATCCACTCTTTCGACTGCCCTTCTAACGTAGTCTCCATCACTTGATTTCCTAGTCTTTATCGCATCACCCCCGACCTACTGTTGATCTACTACCGAGTCTCTACCATACCGCACAGTTATTCCATCTGCTCCGGTCTATTCTGATGATACTGCTCCACCTTCTGATCTTTGTCGAGTGTTCATGGAAGCATGATCTCAAGGAATATGAATGTTTGTTTTTAGAAATTCATTTTAGTTAATTATAAGCTATATTTGATTTATGTTATGAAATAAAAAAAATCTTGTTTCTTATAATCTTTGACTGATCTATTCCTAAAAAAGACGGGCCGTGATCTACAAATACAAGCCATACTCTCGTTAAGATAAATCATATCTTGATTATATTCTCTATGAATTCTATTTTTATTTAATTTATATTATTTTATTATATATTTTTAAAAATAACTCAAAAGTTTCTATGGATTCGATGCTTACTCCCGTTACTCTATCTAAGAATAGTAGAATTAAGGTATTAAAATCATTGCATAGCGACGTGCACTAATCACCTATAGTGTTTGCAGTACTCAAAGCATAATAAACTAATTTAGCACAAGCAGAATCCTCAAAACCATATCTTTGAGGTGCTCTGATCTAGTACCTAGATTTGCGAGTGGCAATACTATCATCCTGAACCTGATCTTGCATGGTAACCTCCTTCCAAGTCTGTATCTCTTCATCTGTTTATAGTTAATGCTCATTCTGAATATGAGTATCTCCAGTTGGTTGCTATTGCTGTGATATAACTGATCAATATCCATAATAATCCTATCTTGCTGACCCTGAACCTGATCTCCTTATAAAGAACTAGGCTATAATTGCTTTGAAGGAGTGGTTGTCTCATAAAAAGTCACATCCCTGTTGACTAGAAATCCTTGAGATCTAGGCTCTGTGTATCATAATCTGTAGCCCTTTACCCCATATGCGTATCCAAGAAATATTCACTTCTTAGTCATACGGTCCAACTTTCTATCTTTTACATGTGCATAAGCTAGACATCCAAAAACTCAAGAACCGATTAGTCTATAGGTCTTCATGTCCACATCTCTTCCAGAGTCTTCATGCTCAATGCTGATACTAGAGATTGATTTATTATATAGCAAGTTGTGTATGTAATCTCTATCCAAAAATCTCTATTCAGTCCAAAACCTGATAGCATAGATCTAACTCTTTCCAATAGTATGCGGTTCATACATTTCACCACACCATTCTACTGAGATGTACCCACAGTGGTCTTGTGTCTGATAATGTTCTCTGATTTGTAAAAGTTACCAAACTCTACAGGATAAAACTCTAATCCATTATCAGTCTGGAAGGTTTTCAGCTTTCTCTCAATCTATCTCTCAATCATAGCCTTCCATTTCTTAAATATATCAAATACATCACTCTTATTCTTGATAGAATAAATTTAGACTTTACGGGAATAGTCATCAATAAATAAAAGTTGACGTCTAGATCATTCTTGGATGTAACTAGGGCAGGTCCCCATAGGTCAGAATGAATATAATCTAATATAGCTGCTAGCCTATACATGTCCATAGAAAAGCTAACTCTGTATTGTTTTCCAAATACATAGTACTCACAGAATCCAAATGTACCAACCTTCTGACCATTTAGTAGACAATATCTACTAAGCTCTTGTAAACATTTATCTAACATGTGACCCAGTCTCTGGTGCCACAATTATGTCAATTGCTCAATAGAGGACTATACTGCTGAAGCCTATCCAATCACTATACTGCTGTCCAGATAGTAAAGGATGCACTCAATTTGCCTCTTAATAGAGTCAATGCTCCTTTATTAATAGTTGTAGATCCTCTATCCTATATGTCCTTGAAATCTATACTATCAAGGGTATACCTGAGAGAAGGTTCCTTTTTAGTTGAAGAACATATCTGACATCATCCAGAGTCATTATAGTATTTACATGAAATTTGATCTGAATTATACTAATACCTTTTACTTTGCAAATGGCATCATCTCTAAGAAGAATGGTGCTCCCTCATATAGTCTAAAAGAAGAGAATCATTCCTTATAGGATATCATATGAAAAGATGCTTTAAAGTTCACGATCCGGGTATCAGCTTGAATAACACTGCAAGTAGTTGTAAATACTGCATTATCTGCAACACTGATATAATCTCCTAAAGTAACTACAACAAATGTCGAATCTGAAACTATTCATTTATCCTATTGTTCCTTCTCTTTCTTGGACTGTAGAAGTCTATATTTAGATTTTCAGTAGCCTGGCTTCTTGCAATAGTGACAAATACCGGATCTTTTAGGCCTAGACTTTGATCTGATTTTGGACTTGCTTCTATCTTGTTCACCTTTTCTTTGCTCATCTCTTTCTCTAACCATAAGTCCTTGAGCTGGAGTTAGAGCCTGATACTCTATCTATACTTTTAACATAAACTTATCGGATAATAATGTGGATGACAAAGTGGCTTCATCTTCTTCAAGACTTATAATATCTATTCTATAGAGCATAGTAGTAGTAATATTCTCGAAGAACTTAGGCAAATAATAAATTAGGATAAAAGCCTTGTCTTCTTAGTCGACATCAACACTAATATTTGCTAAATCGAGCAAGAGCTTATTGTAATATTCTAAATGATCCTTGAGTGAAGTCATTTCCATCATATGAAACATATATAACTTTCTTTTAAATACAGTATATTGGTAAGAGACTTTACTATATACATGCTATCAAATTTATTCCATATATCTTTAATTGTATTAAGATCCACAACATTACCAAGGGCTCTGTCACTCAAACTCGAAAACAAAATTTCTAGTACTCTTTCATTGATTTCCTCTTTGATGGCCTTAGTATGTCTTAGGATTGCATCAATATCCTTGAGGACTATTGCAATGCCCTTTTTGATCAATAAGTATTTCATTTTTACCTTCCATAGTAAGAAATCACCTATGCCATTAAACACGGCCACTCCATGCATTGTAGCAGTGAAATGAAAAACAACCATTTCATAAGTCATTAAAGAACTTTGTTGTATTAGAAGTTTATGCAATGGATTGGATCACTCTAAGCTTTTAATTTAATATTTTATCTCGTTCAGACATTTCATCGAATACATCACGGGTATCAATAAATAAATATAAGGAAAGATAAGAAATTTACATGATTCGGCAAACCTACTTACATCCACATAAAGGAGGAGCAATCCACTAAGTAACCATCCTGAAATTGGATACAAAGATAATACAGATATTTAAATTAAAGAATCTCGAAATAATAACAAGGAGGCTACAAAAAAAATTACTGAATAAGAGGTAACAAATAATACCGAATTAACCTTTCTCAACCTTTGAGGCGGATCAAGAAAGGGATATCAGATAGATGAAACAAATTTTTTTTAGCCTTTGATAACAAATCGAGGAAGAGATATCAATCCGGCAATAAATAAAACCAAACAAGAAGGCAGCCTTTGTAAACTCCAGGAGCAGGAATAGGGCACAATCCAAACCAATAAAACAGAGCAATCAAGGCACTATTACAAGAAAGGAACAGGCTTTCCATCGCTGGAGAAAAACGGGTCGAGAAAGGAACGGATGCAAGATCCAAGAGGGATTTCTCACGCACCCAAACAAAGGGGCTGTCTGTTCCTTTTAAAGGGAGAACCGTAGCTTCATGCCGGATGGTGGTTTATCTGGAGGAGTGGTCAAGTCGAAAAAGAAATCCAAATCAAAGAAGAGTTGATCCAGTTTACAAAAACCCATCGATCAAGAAATCTCAAACGAATAAGAGGAAACACCTGTTTCCAATTTCCATAGTCGAGAAGCAAGTCCAAATAAAAATCTCGGTGAAGAAACCCACCTAAAGACAGAGAGGTTATAATTTTATAGCCATTTGCAAAAGTCTCCTGGACTTCTATTATTGGGAGTAATATCCATATATTAATACATACCGGATATCGATTCAGCAATCTTGGAAAGAATGATAGCTTCTGGTATTGCTGGGCCGATCACAATTCTTAACTCCTGCCGATCGACAGCGGGGTCGCTTCCCTTGTATAGCCAACTATGTGCCCTTTAATCAAGCTTGTGTCGTTTGGCTTAGTTTGCTGCAAGCCACTTCGCGTGTCGAACCTGCTGGCCGGCCGGGGGATGAAGTTGCTAGAGTTCACACGCGCACACAGAGAGGAAGAGGGAGAGAGGGGGGCACAAGTTTTGGCTACAATAGATTACAATATAAAGCTTTTCTAATTAAACCAGAGATGCAACAAAAATTATCGTCGAATTGAGAGGAACGGAGGAAAAGAAACACAGCATGTTTGAGTGCCAACTTGCATATTGAAGATTTACCCATGAAAATTCGACCGCTCCTTTCCTTACCAAGGGGACAAACACTCGAACAGATGGCATGGCTAGCTTCAAGGTGCAACAGACCTCTCCAGTTCCTCACAGATTCTCCTCTATTCCGCATTGAAGCCAAGACCTTTCTTTCTACCACGTTCCAAAAATATGAGACGGACAAAGAATCCGTGGATGATCAATTAATTCTCTCCTCATGGCAATGGAAAAAGGACAGCAAAAGCAATGAAGCCGCCAACCCTTCTTCCACGATATCTTCCTCGTTGCTAACTTGTTTCCGAGCGAAAGCCACATGAATATCTTAATTTTCTCCATGCAGGTCTTCCATGGGTGGGTGCAATGGGGCACACAAGCTCCCTTTCTTGAGAAATCTATATATAAATGGAACTGGCAAAGAAAACTCCACCAGTATTCCACCTCCATTAGACTGCCAGGTTAATTGATAAGGGAGAGGAGATCAGACACTACATCAAAGCGATTAAATCTCAGTAGGTAAGATGAGGGATTAAATCTTTTCTACAAACACTACATTAAAGCGATTAAATCTTTTCAATTAAAGCGATTAAATACAATCCAGAATGACTTTTTGGATCGGAAGCCTATGATCCCAGGAAGACATAAATCTGGATCTCTACATCAAAGTACGGCCAAAGGACTT
The DNA here is from genome assembly GCA_021397845.1 of Areca catechu. NCBI lineage: Eukaryota > Viridiplantae > Streptophyta > Magnoliopsida > Arecales > Arecaceae > Areca > Areca catechu. The sequence continues at coordinate 11,277,441 of CM038049.1, forward strand.
GGTATCTTCAATTCCACTGCCGGAAAAAATCTTTAAAAAGAGCAACCGATTCATAGACTAGTTGGCGAACAAGGCTCCTTTGCTGTATTATTTGTATTTATGGTACCATCCGGAGCATATACTTTTGTGATAATGAAATCTCTTTGAATTCCAACTTCAAAACGTTCCCATCTTTCCGAAAAGGCTCGATACCTTGCGAGTCCATAACATATTATTTCTTGTAGCATTCTAGATATCTATGATCTACGTCCATTGTTAAGAATTCAACTAGCCAGCTGCCACAAAGTCTAATTGAATTGGCTAAACCCAATCGATCCACTTGGGGGTGCAGTTTAGGTTCACTGTAAGGCCCAACGGCCATACGTGACAGACATTCGAAGATCGGAAGGGTTACCAAAAGTTTTGATCTCAAAGTGGAAGCTCGAGATACATTTGGTTCACAAATGAAATCAAAATCGGAATTGGTCCACAAATGAAATCAAAGTCGGAATTTGAATGGAATGAAAATAAAATTGGCCATACTTTTTGATGTATTTTCGGAATGAATTTTAAATTTTATAAAAAAAATATATAATTAAAATTTGAAGAATTAAAATATTTTTATTTTCTTTTAAAATTGAAATAAGAATAAAAAACCAGATGGTTAGGGTGGAAGCCTCTCGTCCCATTTTATATTCTAAAATCCAACTCCTTTTAACTAAATGTAGTTTTGGTATTGGTACTGAGCTACACTCTTTTTCAAAAGTGTAAATATTAACATACCACGATAACAAAAACAGCAAACACCATAAAATATTTTTTTATTAAAAAACTATAATACTTATGAGTTTTAGTTTTAAAATTAAAAAAATCTGTCATTCTCAAAAAATAAAAATAAAAATTATTGGGGACTTGGCATTATGCCAATTATGCTCTTGCTAATAAGGACAACTCAGAATCATTATGCGGGGGGTTATCGTTCCTTACGTATGATTGGCATCATATATATATATATATAGCTTTTAGCTTATGTTTCAAATGAAAAAATAAAAAATATCAGCAAACAATTCTATCAACACCATATCTTTAGCTAGGGTATATCCAAGATATCTGCTCTCATCTTTGTACCTGCAAAGTCCAGCCATGATAGTCTTCAACAATTTACTTTCAATATCAGCAGCAAGGAAATGATGTATTACCCTGTTGGAACTTATCTGCAACCTGGAGCTTCTCACTTATATATTCCTTCATATTCAATGTCGATTTCAAATGCACTTTTCATTTCAATGTATTTACTGTGCTGTTATTATGCTCTTCTACATTTTATCACCATTACTAGTTTCAAGGAAGGATACACTCTCAACAAAGGATATACTATTTTGCTGCAGTTTCTGCATTAACCTGCTGGACCCTTTCTTATCTATGTTTTCTGGCCTTTGCTCTTGTGCAGTTCAAATATTTTACCCAACTCGATATCTTCTCTATGCTATGCTTATGCTCTACTACACTTTATCACTATTTATATTCTCAGCAAAGGATTCAGTCTCAAGAAAGGATATTCTATTGTGCTACCTGAAGCTCCTGTACTTGCCTGCTGGACCTTTTGATAATGCCATTAGATTCTGGCAGCTTGGTTCTTACCAGCTTCTACTCCAAGGATGGTGTCATCAGTTTTCTTATGCTCCAGCTTTTCATGTTACATCCTGGAACAAAGTTTTCGATTTCTTCATCAACGTATCGGTTCTTGTTATATATTCATCTATGCCGGGCCAATATTATCTGGCATCTGCAGGAATTTCAGTTATCTATTTAACAGTTGCGGAGGTTTTCATGTTACATCCTGGGCCAAAGTTTTATGTTTCTCCAACAAAGTATTGATTCCTGATATATGTTCACTTATGCTGGGCCCAAATTAATTCTCTGTCATTTGTTCATTAGCTGCAAGGATTATAAATGTAAATCAAGGTTACATATCTCAAACTCAGTTTCTGCATAGTTGCTGATATATTGGACCTTTACTGTTATCTATTTTTTCTGGCACTGCTATCAAGGTTAATTAACAACAAATGACAGGAATAGTTTTTCATATTGCTGGACTATGTTTTATCTTCATATACAAGTTATCCTTCTTGCTGCTCTTTCATCATACAGATTTCAACTGACACTCCTACTTTATAACTACTTTGGACTCCAAGAGACTGGTTATTTCTATAAGTTTCACAACTATTTTGTTGGCCTTCAATTTTGCTGGTTTTCAATTTTGGTTCCGCTATTTGATACTATTATATATCACAACTCCTGCGTGCTTCACAGGGTTCCCCTGGTATCTAGCTCTCAACATTGCTGTATTTCAAGATGGAATAGTATATGGAAACATGATTACAGATAACTTCAAATTGGAGGAATATTTCCTAACTGGGTGTGCAGGAAGACTCATTGCTGACAACTACTTCATGGTACATTGGACAGGAATCCTCATGTTACTTGCTGGGACTCTCATTTCAAGAAGTGTCTTGTATTGTTTTTTACTCTTTCAACTTTATGTTCATGTTTTTTTCTTTGCCATGGGTATAAGGTTTTGTTAGTAATTACTGGCCTAATATTTTATTTTTTGTTTGGGTTACTTGTAAAGTACCTTTGTAATTTTTTCTTAAATATCTTAATATAATTGTGGCTACTGCTTTTCTTATCAAAAAATAAAATAAAATAAAAAATAAAAAATAAAAATTTAAAAACTGGTAAACCATCCTTGTCGACACAGTTCGGATTTGTACTAACTTTTGTTTGCAATAATTTTCACCAAGATTGCAATAATAAGGAATCCGTGGGATCCCCTGATCAAACGCAACGTCGTTATATATCTTAATCTCAGAAGATCGGATACAAGTTTCTGAGTACCAAAACTGATGACGGCTCCACTGAAAAGCACCACCACGCGCGTAATCTTAAGTGGGAGCCATCAGTGTTGCGTCATTTTCTCAGCCACCTTACGCTATTCTGCCATCGCCACCGATCGCTGTCAACGCCGTCCGGTAGCGGCCCCAATAATAGCAAAAAGTCGGCGCCGTTGGTTGCCAGTGACCTGAGCTCTCGCCATCTTTCCCCGACCGCAAGCACCCCCGGAACTTATTCGGGCCTCATATACCATGATGCCACGTGGCAATACAGGTGCACATACGTACGGTTGCTGATTGATATTTTTTCTCTCGAGGGAAGTTCCTTTGTGCAGCGGAAATCAGATGGGATATCCATTACCATTAAATTTATTTTTATTTTTATTTTTTTCATATATCTAATAATAATTAAATAAAAATATATTTATTTTAAATAAAGATGGATATAAACCGGATGCCGAGAGCATAGATATAAATATAAATATAAATGAGATAATTAATTTTATTACTATATGATCAAAAATATTACTAAATAAATAGTGTGCCATGTTAATAATATATTAAAATGAATATATATTTTTAAAAAATTAAGAAATATTATATAAAATTAAATATGATATATATAAAATCAGATATTTAAATACGGACAGGATTGTTGTTTATATATATTTATTTTTTTATGAATATGAATATAAATATGGATATTAGTCGCACGTTCAAAATTTTATCAATATTCGAATAGATTCGGATACGAAAATAGGTCTTGGTAAATATTATCCAATCCATTTTTATCACTATGCTCATATCATACATACCACAATTATTGATAAAATTTAATATTAAAATAATAATAATTTATTAATAAATATAAGATAATGAAGAGAAAATGGATTGAAAAAAGTTTGACATGCCTGTGCTTACTTACAAGTCTGACCATGTTTATTTTTTGTAATAGGACATTTATCATCCATTGTACCATTACTCTTACTATGTTAGTGGACCTAATTATTCTTATCTTTTATAATAGAACATTTATCATCACCCTCTCATTCCACTGGCTTATTATTTTAGTTAATAATTAACCGTAATAATTTGAGAAGGTTCCCTGAGATTGTGAACAGCCCCCTTACCATTGGCCTCAAGCGCAAATCCTCATTCATATACCAACAAACTTGAGAATTCTTTGGCAAGAAAAGGATGTTTTTTTTTTTTTTTTTTGATAGAACATGGAGCTGAAAGCTATATTAAATAAAAAAGAACCATATAGAAGTTTGGATATATATAAGCTAACCAACAATTAATTCCTTATAAACAACAGCACAACAATGCAACCAAAAAATACAATAAAAAGAGAGATAAAATCCTGAAGAGATTCCTGCTAGAGCATAAATGAGATAATAACTGATCAGCACTTCCAGATAAATAAAGTACATGCATCACAGAAGATTAAGAAGAATAGCTACCACAAGCATATATAATTAGGATCTGCATAAAAGCTTCTAAATAAAAATCAGCAGTCCAAAATAAAAGTTCCCAACCCTACTAATAGCATAAAGAGAAAGATACATGAACTCAGATCTGGAGCAAGTATAGTCGTTTAACAATATCTAATATAACTGAAGCAATCCATGGTAAAGAAAAAGATGCTTTTTTGATGAAGCTTTGGGCTAAACTTTTTGTACAGAATTGATTTGAGTCATACGGGGATACAGTCAAGCTATCATATTCCATATGGGATAAGTCAAAGAGAAAGTCTATTCTACCATTTTGTAAGCTTTGCTAATTATAAAGAGCTTGAATCTTTTTAAAGAAAGTAAAATTTACGTGCTTCCACCTAATCAGAATCGTCATCGCAAAAAATTATTTTTTATTATGTTTTTATTTTGATTATTGTGTTTTGCACCAAGGCCATTCAAATGGGTTGTAAATTTTGATGTTAAAAGAGAATTGATGGTAAAAACTTCCCCTCAACGACTTCCAATCGCTCTCTTGTAAGGTCTAAAGTAGCGTGACATGACAAAACAAAAGATGGTATATATTTATTAATGCATGATAGAAATTTTTGGAGGTGTTATGTGGCTCCGTGTGGATGGAAAATATGTGGACAACCATCCATTTCGTTGTTTATCTAGATCTTTTCGGCTAGCAGGAAGGCCCAATTCCCCTCCTACATTATATGATAGGATATCCCTCTCACTTGAGGATAAGTCTATCTATGAAGATAGGTAGAGTAGACTTCTTCTCTCCCACACCATATGCCAATTACCATATTATTCTCACTTGTTTTATCCCCTCTTAAGTCATACCAAAATGTGCGAGAGTAATGTCGTCATTTTGATAAAAGACAAATCATCATGAAATCTAAAGTACATTAAGTATACCACATTCTCTCTATTTATCTTCTCCCACTTATTCCTCCAACGAACACCAAAAGACACTTATCCCATGGGGCAAGCCTTTATACAACATCAGGATAAATTTTTCTTAAGCCATCCAAATTTATTTCGCAACCAATATTAGTTCCACCGTCACTGCCCCCCATTTCACACGTGCAATGCACAAATTAAATGCATGAAAAAATTTGGATAAAACTCTACTTCTAGGTTACCTGAAGGATATGTTTGCAAAAATACCTCTTTAAGAGACACTAACCAGAAATGACGCTTCTATTTCAAAAAATAATTAATTAATTCCTATGGTTGATTCAAATGAAGTTCAGTTTAATTTCTAAAATATGAACGTGGATGTGTGAAATCAGGTAGAAACTTTTTGGATTGGAATGATCTTCCTAATATTTAGACAAGCCTGAGATGACATACTCACCATTTAATGATGAAGGACTGAACTATCTTTATTATCATCCTGTATCGAACATTTCCTAGCAAAGTAGGGATACTTATAATTATGTCCATGAGAGATAGCTATGCTAATCCCCCCCCCCCCCCCCCCTTACTTTATCAAATAATAATAATAATAATAATAATAATAATAATAAATTGTTTCTTTATTTTATTTTCAAGAGAACCTCTGCCCTTTTTTATCTCTTTATCCTACTTCTAAAATTGTATTACATTTTGCTTTTGTTTCTTTTTTCACTCCATGCAGATGGTATGCAACATTGCAAATGCTGAATAGTCGCTGGGACAAAATCAGTGGTTTGTTTGCAGGGAGTTTGGTAGATGATGTACATCCATAATACAAAATATGGCTGGCATTACATTATACAAGAAAGGCATCAAACCTAGGGAGTCTCTCGCTAACTTGTATGAAGCATTGCACCTGGTTGTTGGCAAAATCCATGCTACCATTGAGGTTCTCATGAGGATCATATTCATTAGAAAGCAAATCAAGTGACAAATTGGCCATCTAATTTAAAGGAAAGTGCTATACTTAGTCAGGTGTTTTGTGTTCATGTTATTTTTGAAAAATTAAAGACACTTACTTGTGTGGATCATTTAACCATAGACTTATGCTGTATGAGCACGCACATTTCATACGGATGCATATATCTGCACACATAAGATTCCAGAAATCCTTTTTAATGGGAAGAAAGAATTGGTATGGCTTACCTATAATAAGTTCTGATCTATCATTACTTCAAACTCATAGGTCAAGGATCTAGTAAGTGTCCCGAGTATACAATTCATATATCGAAAATGAATATAATCCAGAAAGTTAAAAAAGATAATATTTCGTAACCATTTGGCAGACCAAAAAATAAAACCTGAATGATTGACGACATAGGAAACCACCCAATCCGCAGCAGAATTAGCTTCCCGATAAATATGTCAAACTATAATCGAGACACATCCCTGTAGAAGAAGCTCGATATCCCGGATAATAAGATGAGACGGCGGAGACATATGTTACCAGCTTGGTCAAAAGGTGTTTTAAACTATCAAACGTTACCATGCTAGCAACTAGCAATGCACTTGACACGCAAGAGCAATTTGTCTCAGCATCAAGTTTGGTTGAACCTACACCATATACCAGATGCATGCTTCCATACTGTATTTATTTCATTGCAGTTTTTGCTGCAAAAAATTAAATTTGCGCCATCGGGCAATACTAATTTCACATTCTAATGCACCTAAAAGAGTACTCTCCACATGGAAGTATCCGATGCAAGTATATACATGAAGGCCTAAAGATTTGTTGGTAGTCAAAATTATATCCTTAAGAATGCATGTTGAAGTTAACCATTATCAAATGTTTAAAGGTTCATTATTTTTTTATAACCTCCGTCAATGTAATTTTAATCAAGAACAAAAGTCATGTCCAGCTCAAGCAAGATGGAGAAGTCTATAGTTCAACATGCATGAACTTCTAAAGTCTTTTAACAGGCCAAACATTATAATTTAAAACTTGTGGTTCCGAAAAAATTTTAAAGCAGCTCATCCGGCGATTCTCGCGTGAATCTCCATCATGTACTACATTTTGCTTCTGAGTGAATGATAATTTGGATAAATTGGAAAGATTCATCATGTACTACATTTTGTTTCTAAGTGAATAACAATTTGGATAAATTGGAAAGGTTAAAGTGATGTGCAATTGCACAGAATGTTCAACACCAGACTGGCCAGTCGATTTATAATGGCAGTTGAAATTAATATGGAATTTTCTTTAATAAATTACAAATGTCTTAAGAATTCTATTAAAGATTTCATGCAAGTTCTTAACGAAAGCTAATAACATTATATGCACACACATATCCCAATAAACAAATACTTATAATTTCTTGAATCCATTGTAATGTTACATTATCAGTATAAATATACCTTGTTATGGAACATTAAACAAATAAATAGAATACTTATTAAAAGTTCATTACTTTACTATAAGCATTACATATATGATAACTGATCATTATTTGCCTATAAGCAATTATGCATACCTGGAAGATCACAATCAAAGCACAAATTAAACCTCACCCACCACAAAACGCCAGATAATAAAGAAGAAATTAAAAAAAAAAAAAAAAAAAAAAAAAAAAAAAAAATTATAAAAAAAAACCAACTTCAACCCTTTCACAGGTAAAAGGAAACCCTGATCTCTACATCAATTTCCGGGCCTACACTGCCCTGCAAACTTGTACCACACCAGAAGATCCAAAAGCCATCACAATCAAAAAGCACACAAAACGCCAAACCAACCGATATATTCCTCCTACCAGATCTCTCTCCTTTTTTTTTTTCCTTTTTTTTTTCGTTTTTTGTTTTTATTTAAAAGAAATGAAAAGCTTGAAAAGGTGTATCCACCTATCTAAAGGCGGAGGAGTCGGCGGAGATCATCGGAGGCGCCGCAGTTCGACCCACCGCCACCGCCTCCGCCGCATCCCATGGCTTCGGCAATGCACGAAGCGGCGGAAGCTGCAGCCTTGGGCCTCTTGAGAAAGAACGTCGGCAGCGGGAGACTGCTTGGAGGCGGCGAGAGCAAGTAGACGGACTCCATCGAGAACCCCTCCTCTCTCTCCTCTTCTCCCTCCTCCACCTCCCCTTCCCATTCCACCGCCTCCGGCGGAGCGGTGGGCTTTTGGGCCGGCTTCTGGGTAACCACAGACACGGATTCTCCCTTCAGCGGATCCGATGGCGTGGGGGTTGTCGCCGGCGTTCGGGCCTCCTTTCTCGGGGGGTTAGCGACGGGCCTCGTCTTCTTCCGGTGCTCTCTGGATCTCACGGTGGAGACAGCAGCGGCGGCGGCGATCCTCTTGGTCGGAGCCGGGGAAGGGAGTGTTGCGGACTTGCAGAAAGGGAGGGGAAGGAGAGGGGCTTGATGAAGAGGAGGAGGAGGAAAAGGACGTGGTGGAGCGACCACGGATGGAGCGGCAGAGAAGAAAGGAAGAGAGGAATGACGCGGCGGCGGAGGATGGGATCCGAAAAGTCCAAAACTCGCCGTGCTGCCGCCGGTGCCGGCATTTAGGTTGTGGAAAAGCCGGTTCACCGAAGAATAAGAAGAAGAAGTAGAAGAAAACGACTTATGGGATCTCGTCATAAATCCTCCGTTACTGCTGCTACTGTTAACCACAACGCCCTTCCTCGGATTCACAGGAGATTGATCTATAAGGACGCTCTCCATCAAACAAAAACTCTGGAGATATCTTTGTTCGTTAAATAAACTAAGAACGGACCAAAAGGAATAAGGAAATGAAAACCAAGAGGGAACCAAAAAAAAAAAACTGGCTTCAGAATCCGTTAATGAATCTGTCGATTTTTCCTTAGCAGCTATAACATGAAAGAAGGAAACACAACCAGAGAGAGGGAGAGAGTTAAATTATATTTGTACGTTTTTTTTTTTTTTCCCCTTAGAGAAAACAAAAGAGCTATCTACATATAAGAGCAGACCAGATCATTGGACCAAAAAAACTGATGATCTGGAGGAAAACAAGAGTTTGTATGTATATAGATGGAAAAATAAAAGAAAAGAGGAATTTTTCACTCCTTCCTCTTCCTATCCTGGAAGAAGTTTTAAAGGAGATCGGTGTAATAATTACACTAATAGAAGCGGCTATAGCGAGAGCCCTCGCAAGAAGATGGTGTCCTCCTCCTCCTCCTCCTCCTCCTCCACCCTCCTCTCCACCTTGGGGCAACGATTTTGAGGCACTCCTCTCCTCTTTTTATATAGTCCAGCATCATTTAATTAAAGATATTTGTTTTATTTTAAGAAATAATAAATTACTAAATGTAGGTGGTGTTTCCTATAAATTGCCGACAACCGGGGCAACTGGGCTCCTACTGGGAACCCCAAGACAAGTAGACAACTACTGTAGGGCGGCAACCGCCATTTCGACGTCGACCGTTGGATCCAGATATCGTCTTCCATCCGACCGTTCTTTCTTTCTTGGGCTCCCCTGACCGGACACGCAGAAAGTGCCGCCTGCCTCTTTTTAATATGCTCTCTATTTATAGTCAAATATTCGTCATTTATTGTGCTATTTCTCCGCATAGAAATACGCATGGGGACGACAGGATCTGCCGTAAAATCTACGAGCGGGGGAAGGTGGACGATGAGATCTTCTCTCGGGGAGAGAATGGTAGGTCTGAATTCAGCGTATAGAGTATTATGCGGGTTTTGACCGGTATAAATACCGCGTAACTCTATACGAATGTTAGGCGGAGGCGGTATTGTATCTTTTGGACGTAGGGATCACGTGGGTCTTACCGCCATTAGACTTTTTTGATCGGACGGCTACCGTCGAGTGTTTTTTTATTTTTTTTGGGTACGTATAGTCATTAGGGCTACCGCTGAGTGCTGTTTGGTAAACATAGGGTTGAAGCGGTCTGAGAAGCATGCAGGAGCACCAATGATGCACATGAATTTTTTTTTTTTTTTTTGGTTAAACTTTGTGAACTTCCGGACAGGAAACGTTTGCGAAAAAATTAATATATATCGTATATTAAATATTTTCTGGCTGAAATTTGAAGACCGTCTGAAAGTGATTATGTCTGGGATTTAACCCCCTTTCTCCGAAGATGAGTACGTCAACTTGATTATTATTGGCGTCAACCGAGTGAACGGAATTTATTATATATAACCCTAATTTTTCACTATCACCAACCAACAAGGATTCAAGGATTATTTTATTTTTTTTTATTTTTTTATTTTTTATTTTATCTCCGGACTTTCCAGTCGAAATATGTCCAAACCAGGACTCAAACTCCTGCCAGCTGGTTATGAGAAAAGTCTCATAACCAACTGCACCACTCACCAGTGATACACATGAACTTATTTCAATGGAAGAATTGTGTGATATGCTCATCAAAATTGTCTGAAGTGGATTAAGAAACATATTGTTGCCGATCTCACCGTGGTGGCCTGTAGCTCTTGAGCTGGCACCGATCTCGGACTCTCTATCTCGAGATCTCCAAGCTTCCGAACCTGCAAAACAAAGTCAGAGACCTGAACCGGGGGTTCCGATGGGGGCACTCCGGCGGTCAAGTTAGAGAGCGGCAAGATGGAACAGATCCCCTAAGGCGGGTTCCCTAATGATTCCCGTGCTTAGAGGAGATGTAAACGAAAGAAGTATGGGGAAGAGGGGAGTTGAAGCCCGGCTTCCTGCGCTACGTTCACCGAGCTCACGCCTGAGGACTTCTTGAGGCCTCCCAGGATCGTTCTCTTGGTATTTTTCTCCCCCTTTCGACCTACCTTTCCGTCCATTTTTACCATCCCTTTTATACCATCGAACTGCCCTCAGCCCGCGTTCCTTTCAGGGGGCTCCATGAGACCTATGGACCTTCTCCTCCCCCTTCTTTTTCGGGTCCGGGAGCTAAGTTGCCGGACCGCCTCGTCCGTAGTGTGTCACGAAAGGGGAAAGACTGGTGAGGCTTTGGGCCGAGCACGGGAGCTCTCCGATCGAGGCGTTGACGGTGGGCTTCCAGTCATTTCTGGCTCCTGCCCGCAAGGATTCCGTTCCTCGATTGCGGGGCCCCGTCTGATTGGTATAAACGAGGTTTCGCGTGTCACTGCAGGCCGTACTGGCGCCCCCTACGGGGCGCGGCGCGCGCCGGTTCTAGTGGTGACCTTGCAACCCATGCCTCTGCTTCCCTGAGGCTTTGCAGAGTATGGCTGACCTAAACCAAGGTGGACCCGCCAGGGGGCGCCACCTGGCAGGGTGGCAGAGAGGGTCGACTTCGGCCGAGATGGACCCGTCTTCGGGTGCCAGCTAGCGAAGGAGCAGGAAGGCCCGGCTTGACCTCGGCAGAGGTGGACCTGTCTTGGGGTGCCACCTGGCGAGGGAGCGAGGGGCTGCAAGCTTTGGCCGAGGTGGACCCCTCCTGGGTGGACACCTGGTGGAGTGGCAGAGAGAGGCTCGACTTCGGCCGAGGTGGACCCATCTCGACCTCGGGCGAGGTGGACCCGTCTTGGGGTGCCACCTAGCGAGGGAGCGAGGAGCCGCCAGCTTCGGCCGAGATGGACCCCTCTTAGGTGGAACCTGGCGGAGTGGCAAGGAGGTGCTCGACTTCGGCCGAGGTGGACCCGTCTTCGGATGCCACCTGGAGAAAGAGCAAGAGGGCCCGGCTCGACCTCGACAGAGGTGGACCCGTCTTAGGGTGCCACTTGGTGAGGGAGCGAGGGGCCACCAGCTTCGGCCGAGGTGGACCCCTCCTGGGTGGACACCTGGCGGAGGAGCAGGAGGGTGCTCGACTTTGGCCGAGGTGGACCCGTCTTCGGGTGCCACTTAGCGAAGGAGCAGGAGGGCCCGGCTTGACCTCGGCAGAGGTGGACCCGTCTTGGGGTGCCACCTGGCGAGAGAGCGAGGGGCCGCTAGCTTCGGCCGAGGTGGACCCGTCTTCGGGTGCCACCTGGCGAAGGGCAGGAGGGCCCGAGCTCGGGTGCCACCTGGCGGCAGAGGTGACCTCGACCCATCTTGGGATGCCACCTGGCGAGGGAGCGAGGGGCCACCAGCTTCGGCCGAGGTGGATCCCTCTTAGGTGGACACCTGACGGACTGGCAGAGAAAGGCTCGACTTCGGCCGAGGTGGACCCGTCTTGGGGTGCCACCTGGCGAAGGAGCATGAGGGCCCGGCTCGACCTCGACCGAGGTTGACCCGTCTTGGGGTGCCACCTGGCGAGGGAACGAGGGGCCGCCAGCTTCGGCCGAGGTGGACCCCTCTTGGGTGGACACCTGACGGAGTGGCAGGGAGGTGCTCGACTTCGGCCGAAGTGGACCCGTCTTCGGGTGCCACCTGGTGAAGGAGCAGAAGGGCCCGGCTCGACCTCAGCAGAGGTGGACCCGTCTTGGGGTGCCACCTGGCGAGGGAGCGAGAGGCCGCCAGCTTCGGCCGAGATGGACCCATCCTGGGTGGACACCTGGCAGAGTGGCAGAGAGAGGCTCGACTTCGGCTGAGGTAGACCCGTCTTCGGGTGCCACCTGGCGAAGAAGCAGGAGCACTTCTTCCTTCATGGGAGATCTTTTGAAAGAAAAAAATTACGTCGTACTGACCGTGTCCAGTTGACCTGACACGTGTCCCACGTCAGCAATGTAGCAATATCACATATGTTTATGATAAATAAATGTATATATGATAGAGAAGGAAGCTGTGGTGCACGCTTAAGAATGTCACTCAAGGAATGAAATATTTAGATGCATGGCCCTTATCTTTCAAAGTTTGTGTTATGATAACAAGAAAAAGAAATCATGGTGGACCAATCTATCAAGGTATTGTAGAATATATTTTAAAATAAAAAAAAAGTAAATCAATATTTTTGTTAGTGACCAAAGATGCTAATTGTTGCTCGAATGTTGGAGATCGCTGGATGGTGATGCTCATGAAATATCTTGGCAAGAAATGTCTTTGCCGGAGGCAAGTCCAATAAGGATTCTCGGAGGTTCAAGTCGGGTGATAAGCAAGAGAAAGGAAAAAAGAAGAGCAGAATCATGAAAGATGTTGTGTTAAGAGAAAGAACATCCTACCTTTGTGGTTTTTTGGGGACTCCCCTTTTATAGGCCCAGGGTAGGGATGTTTTTCCAAAAGAAAAACTTAGTGCGTTGGGTAAGAAATGATTATTCTGATGATTCTATTCTACTTGATATTAGAGAATCATGTCATGTATCCAAAATCTCTCTTTCATTAATTAGAAATTTATCTCTCATGCGTTGCTAGCCACATTTTTTTAATGATGATGATGACCGTTGTATGGGTTCATCATGCTTTCCTTAATTACAAAGATTTATCATGAATTGCAAGATTTATCCTTCTATTTATTCAAGAAGGTGCGTGAACATAAATGTTAGTTGATACTCCCAACGGTTATTTTGAAAAGTGTTGTTAAAGAGTTTTATTTGTCTTTTGATGCAAGAGTTCAGGATCAACTTTAGTATTTGCACCTAGACTAAGGATCCATGGAACATAGGGACTCAAGATGCACTTCTGTCTCGTTCAAAGATTATGCTACTAGGAAAGAAATGAATCTTCGCAGCCTCTATCGGTCCCGTGAACCGAGAAGCCTTCCCTCGTTAGTTGATGGTTGATATGTGACCAAGAATCAACCAAGTCAAAGCTGGTCAGAAGGTGTATGGAGGCCCAGGAATCCTCGAGATGTCGAGGGCGTGGGATTAGCCCCCACATCAGTGACTTTAAGCAGGATTGTATTTTATTTCACATAAATGGAAGGTCTACAAGTTTAAATCCAGCAAACAGCCATCATGTTCTTTCCCTGCTAATTGATTCGTGACAGGTTCGAATTATCGAGTATAGCACCAAGGGCAGTTGCAATGATCAAAAGACCAAAAGAAAAAAGGCAAGTTTATCAGGACATAATGTTCATTCTAAAAAAAAAAAAAGAGTCAAGATTAATAAATTTTCAGTTGGACCCTTCGGAAGTCTAATGATGTGCCGTGGAAATCCTTTTCCATGATGCACTGATAAATTTCAGCTGAACATGTAGTTCATCTATTCAGTAATAACCATTTCAGAGTACATCCGATCAATTTTTGTTCCATAATCATGTGGAAAATGAGGACTCTTTGGATACTTGTGGTGCTCCAGTGGTACCAAGATTTTCTTTGGATGCTTTAATAAATAATAATATCCGAAGGTACACGTTGGTGGTCCATCCAAACTTTCCATGGAATGTAATAATTTAGGAAAAAGCTTTCCAGCACCGTTCTACTCTTCGTTCGCACCACCAGCATGCAGTGTTCGGTGTGCTGGCACTGGGGACCATCTTTCACCCATGTAACCCCCTGCATTACACCAATCCTTGAGTGCCATGTGGAACTAAGGTTGTAAGCGAGGAGTCACTTGGTGCTGGCAAGGATTGCCTAGAAATCTATTTTGGCCATATGCTAGATGACGAGAGTGCAATGTCATTCCACGAGTAGCCATGGCAAGAACAATTAGATTGTGAGTTCCATGGCAGGATCTCGAATGATCACCTTGGCTCAATGGTGGCAAGATGAAATCGTATGCGAGTAGAGATAGAGAGATAGCTCTAGCATTAAAATGCAGGAACGGCCTAGTATGTATGACATTAGGTATAAATTTGCTCGTACTTTTAAAATAAAGATTAGGCTCGCACGAGATCAGCATTTTTTATCGGTGTTTGATCTATTAAAGTCCACAAACATAACATGGTTGGCTTCCCACATGACATGGTACTCACCGAGAAATTTTGATCTCAAAAATGTTGATTTGGGCCAACTCGAAGAAAGATTATCTGATTTGTTTAAGTTACCATGGTACGACAAAAAAAAAAAAAAAATATAGAGGTGATTAAAAATAATTTGATTTATTTAATATTATTTCTTGTTTCATTTTTTGTGTAGCCCATCAAATATTAATTCACAAATAAAGTTATAGGTTTCCTGCTACAATTAGCAAATTGATTTTTGTTTTCCATGATTGGTACTATCGTGACCTCGGCTACCAAATGCCTTTTCCTCTGCGGTTTTCGTAGCGCTACCGTGATATTTGTCCTCACGTGCATCGGTTGCGTGGAGCACCGACCACTTTTCTAAAATCAACCCGCGTCCACATCTTTCCAAGTTGCGTTTCAAGTAAAGCATGTCCAGCGTCACATGGAAAACGACCCTATGAACTACTTTTTTTTTTTTTTATTTAATTTTCATAGAAGTTGTAACACGGAGATTGTATAGAAAATTGGTCATCCTCTCCGTCTTGCTTGCAAGATATGTACATAATTTAGTACAATTGGGCAGCCTGGGTTTGATGTTGTTAGATTTTTTTTTTTGATAGAAAAAAAAAAAAAAAAAAGTTGGAGGGGGGGGGGGGGGGGGGGGTTTATCCTGGTGTAGTAGGCTCCCAGCTTACTAGATCACGTCCGATTCGGATCATAAATTTTCGCGTGCCCTTCCCGTATAACTGGACGAGTACATCAGCCAGCTCCACTACGGTATCGGAATTTTGGCAGTTCAGCCCTTCAATCACGTGTCCCATATTTAATCTGGAGAATTTAAGATTATTTTCGAATCCGTAACCAATAAATTATATACAAGAACTGGACTGTGTCTTGACCGGCTGCGCTACCATCATAATGATTTGTTAGATGTTTATGAGTTCCCCGTTCCCCTTTCTTTTATTAATTTGGTATGCGAAACTGCGTCCGAGAGCATGAAACGGGCTGCATGGCTCTGGCTTGGAGATCCGGTGGTTTTTGGAGATTGCGACCATCCAATCCAATGCAGGTAAAGCCTTCTCTTCAGGTTTCCCCAAGTCACGAATTTGTTGGGGCCCAGGATAATTTAGCTCCGTCCAAATCTAGTAAGTCAAAAAAAAAAAAAAAAAAGTGTTTTATTAGTTAATATAAAACTATGACAATCTTTCTGGCCTAATTTCGTGACATCCTTGTCACAATTGGAGAGAGAGAAACAAGGTTGAGATACACGGCGAACCCAACTCTGATAATATTTTTTATCATGGACTCGTAATTTAAGAAAGTGCAGTTCTCCTACGATACTCTCTCGATGCACTGTACCATATAATGCATCGCACGTATTGCATCGGTACAAAGCTATCATGATCGATAGTGCATGCAGTGCAGCGTACCATGCGATGCATTACAGGAAAACCGTGCTCGACTTAAAAATTTCAAATATTAGAAGAGTGGTCGATTCGAGCTAATAAATTGATGTGGCATTTCTTTTATCAGTCAATGTAAGATTACAGGAGAAGGCACGCATTGGTGAGATCGATAATGCGACTTAAAAAGGAGTGGGCAAGATTTTCAAGCCAACCTGGTTGAAATTGTGGTCAGGCCATCCTTCCTTGCCGTGCATCAGCCGACTAACAGAGATATGCCCTTCGACTGCGACGACCCGTACGTATTAAAATGCACGAAAGTCCAAAGGAAGCTATCTTCGTTGCTGGACAAAACTGGCTGAAACCAAACGCACGCTATCTAGATTTTGATAGCAACTAATCCATCATCTTCAGGGCTTTGCTCTGTCCTTGTCATAAAATTGGAATATATACCATGTTTTTGCCATATGTTTGTAGTTTCAAAAACTATACGGTCCCGTCCAAGAACGGCAAGCACGGACGGCCGTTCTGCTCCATAGGTGTTTAATCTTCTTTTAACATATTTTTTTATTTATTATTTTAAATAATTTCGAACCGTCATTTTTTATTTAATTTTGATTTAAATGTTCTGATGGCTTTTTAAGAATTTTCCTTTTATTTTTTTTTTAAAGTTTTGATCCTATAAATAAATCTCTATCCCAGCTATATAATCTATTCAAAATTTCTAAGATCCTTTCTCGAATTTCTCAATTTCTCTATCTTATTTTCTAATATTATTATTTTTCTATTCGACAATTTCAGATTAAAGACAGGCTCGATCGACATTCATTCAAGATCATGCTATCGATAAATATTACAGTGTTGGCTTCCGGATTGTACCTTAGAGAAGAGTGAGATATCCAATTGTTCTTCGTACGAGAAGAGGGCTGGATCTTCTTTAGATTATTATTTAGATTATATGAAAAATATATACATTTATAAATTTTAAAAATATTTAAAAAATTAATTTCTCATTGTATGTGTAACAGAATATTTTGGTGTGACAAATAATTTTTAAAAAATAGAATTTAGAAAATAAAACAAAGGTTTAGAATCCTGGCCATTAAAATAATTGTTTAATAAAATTATTTTTATTTTTTTGGATGTTCTCATTTAAACATGTCTTGGACTTAATGGCAATCCTTAAGGATGAGATCATTAGCCTAAAATTAGAAAGTTTGATGGATCCTATTTTAGGAGATGGTAAAGCTAAATGAAGTTTCGGCTAACTATTTTAGGTCTTTGTTCAGTGATTAACAAGTCCACCAGTTTTTCTAATTCAACCAACCCTACTATTCTATAATATGATTATTTGTATAAAGGTGGAATCTTTAGTACCTTTGTTGACTTACTCCATAACTATTAGCTAAGAATGCGAAGGAATTACGAGATATCTTAGAATTTGAATATAGCATTCATGATGTTAGGGTTGAACGATTCAATATTGTATCATTCCTTAGATATAACATGATAGAAGACAAATCTATAAATGACCAGCTTCACCAATTTCAAGAGTATCTTAGAAAGCTTTAAGATAATAAAGATAAATTCTAATAAGAATTCAAGATCTTTAGCCTTCTAGATAAGATTCATCCTTCCTGAAATGGCTTTATTAAATGTCAACTCCAAAAGTAAGAAGAGTTAATCATAACCTAACTTTTGAACTCAATCAAGATAAAAGACCAACATAAGTCCAAAATCCAACAAACCATAATCCTAGGTGCCCAAGCTAATCTATCCAACAATACTAGACCAATAACAATAATACCAAATCAAAATCAAAACCTAGATTTCAACCAAACCAATAATACCTATCAAACCAGCCTAACCTAAATAAGTTCAAATCTAAGGATAAAACATTCAAGACCAATAACATTAGATCCAACAAGCTTGTCCAAGGTCCAAGTAAAAGGTTTTGCTTTATGTGCGGAAGGATAAATCATCTTGCAAGAGACTGCTTTCATCGTATAACTCATGGTAGTAATAGGAACATAGTGAACTTTATAGATTACTTTTCCAGATACTACTTTTATTACCTAATTAAATCTAAGGATGCAAACTTCCATAAATTTAAAATTTATAAGAGTGAAGTAGAAAATCAATAAGAAAAGAAGATTAAGATTCTTAAATCTGATAAAGAAGGGGAATATACATCGAATGAATTTGTCCAGTTCTATCAAGAACATGATATAATTCATCAAGTGACTGCTCCTTACTCTCCATAGTCTAATGGTATAGCTTCGTATAAAAATCGTATCCTTTTAGATATGATAAATGCTATGCTTATCAGTTTTGGCTTACCTAAGAATTTGTGGGGAGAAGCTCTTCTATCTTCTTACTTCATCTTAAATAGGATATATATAAGGATTGTAGCATGACTCCTTATGAACTTTGAAAAGGTAGAGCTCTTAACCTAGATTTCTTAAATCAAGGTTAGGAACCCAACTTCAAGGTTAGTATGGGATTTAGCCATAAATTCTAGGACTTTTTCTAGGGAGCTGGGTTCCTCCTCAAGATCTAAACCTGGTTGATGATTAAGTACTTGGCTAGGCCTAGGATATGACTGGTCAAAATTAGGGGCTCCTAGTATTGCATCTTGTGACCATACAAAACTTGGGATGATAATCCCAGCCTAGGTTATAGGTTAGTACATAAGGTTCAGTTATATATCTATTATTGGCTACACTCCCTTGTATGAACCTGTCTTGCGTTGGGTGCATCAAGTAAGGACATTGCTCTATAATATGGTCTGGTGAGTCACATGCCATTTACATAGGTGCTGGCATATAGTGAAATTGGATATATTCTTTACTTTCTAGGACTTCCTCAATCCTATGGATCATAGATACCAATGTAGTTCCTTCAAGTTCCCTTGTATGATTGGATGTATCTTCGAATATAGTCAATTTAGAATGCATATTGTTAGGATATCTCGGTCCAGGTACGAACCAGCTGCCGATTCGACCTGCTGAAGACATTTCTTCCGAACCACAAGCTTCAGACCAAGGTATTCGGAAAAAGTCAAGCAACCCATGGGCAAGCCAAAGCTCTTACTGGATCTACGGCACCCAAAGACATCGTCTTCGGATTACGTCTTCATTCTTCGTCGAAGACCAAGTCCTACGGTTCCCGAAAACAGGATCCTCGGCCTGAATCAAAGAACGACCTTCATCAACTCCCGAAGACATAGTCTTAGGCCTATGATAAAGATCAAGTCCTCGATCTATGCCGAAGACAGGTTCTACGATCTGTATCGAGAGGATCCAAGGACGAAGACATTCCCTGATTCAACCACGGAAATCTTCCTAAAAGGGAAGTTCGGAGACAAGCTCTCGATATGTTTCAAATCTCTATGAACATGGCAAGCAACAGTTATCATCGACTATTTCCGGAAGGAAATCATGGGGTGCAATCCCAGCGGCAACGCCTCCAGCCTGGCCGCCGAAATCGCCCAATAACTACCCACGATCCCAGATTATGAAAAAGAAATTAACTCCTCCATCATAACCACTGGAGGAAGAACGGAACTGCAGGCTGGACAACTTCTTATAAATAACGGTAAGAGGGAATGCTCGAGGTAAGGCACAAGATACCCTTGAAAATCCTAGAGTCTTTACCCTCTCCATTGAATCCTTCTCAGAATCTTTCCCATTCTGTGGCTGGAGCCCGCCTCTGATTTCGGCATCGGAGTGTCCCCCGCCGGAGCAATTCCGGCCAGGGATTTATTTTGCAGGTGAACCAGGGAGCTGGCCTGCGATCCAGTAGCTCTGCCAGGTCGAAAAAGGGATTCTACACCAACACATATCAATATGTTGTAGTCGATACATAAAATTGTTAGCTTAGTCTCTCATTCTAAATGGTCGATCAAAGTCAATCTTGTACCAATAATCTTGTAGGGTTTAAGGTCGTTCAATAGGATCTAAATAATAATAATCCATTAAGCTCTTTGGTCATCCAATAGAATCCATGACCTTTTAATCTTATATGGTTTAGATTGTATCTGACCAATCATTTTTTTGTCTTAGCAGGAATTTTTTTTTTTATTTTTTTGTTAAGATGAGAGAGCAAAAAGGAGAAAGAAAGAGAAGAATTCTAAAAATGAGAGATCTAGAGGATCCTAAAACTATAGATGATAGAGAATGGTAGTTTAATTAGGTTAAGATTGTGTTAGCATAAACAAGTTATCACATAATGGACTCTCTATCCTAGGATTATCCTATATCTAGACAACTCCTAACTACCAAGATTGCCTTTTAGCCTTCGAAGTTGGATACTAACTAGTCACTGGCTAGGTAAGGATAAGGTTGGTGGGGGCCCCCGTTTCTTTCCTTAAACACCAAATAAAATTGGCCAGGTCAGACAACGAAATCAATTAAAGAACCACCTTCCTTCAGGACTACATCATCCTTGAACCCCTTTCCTAGACACTAGTTAATCAGTTAATTCTAACATAGTCAAACTCTCAGGGTCTGTTGTCCTAATGAGCTCGAAAATTCTTAGGGGCCAACATCTAATTGATTTTAAATTAAGACTTGGGTTATGCAGTATACAGGATGGTGATTTGTAGGCCAAGGAAGGATGATAAAATTCTTACCTTATGTTGTTTAGAGGTGAGGTTATGTCCTTAAAGTATTTTATGAAAATGCAATGCAAGTCAAGCAAGATGTCTAAACAAGTTATGAAGTTTTTAAAGTTTACTATTTATTTTTTAAAATTAATTAAGTTTTATGGAAGGTGATTTATGATTTTCTTTTGGACTATTTAAAGTAAGTTAATTGAAAGAAAAAGTTAATTAGGTTAGGAGTTGATTTATAAAATGAAAAAAAAAATTTATGTTAAAAGGAGAATAAAGAAATCTAATAATTAATGCAACTAAAAAAAGATAATAAAACTAAAAAGAGCAATAACTAAAATAAAAAAATATATATTTTTTAAATAATCATACCTTGATTCTCGATAATGGTGCTAAAATTTGATCGCTATCATAGACAGTCAAAAATAAAACCTAACTCACTATCATAGCTAAGATGAGTAGGATCGTATTCTCAGGGATCAAGGATAATTATTTCATGAAGAAAGTAAAGAAAAAAAATAAATATTTAGATTATTAAAAATAAAATAATAATTTAATTAAAATTAATCAATTAAAATTGAACATGAGATCGAGGGATTTATATAATAAAAAGATGTCTTCAAGTTTATAGGTAATCACAAATACAAGTCATGCATATATTCTAATCTAAGCAATCAAAGTCCATAATTATTTCGGAATCCTTCAAACTAATCCCTTACATAGACTATCTTACTGAGTATGAAGCGTATCTTATCTGGATCATGGCCCATCCCACAAGTATAGGCTATCCAATGATTAAGTTGAAAAAGATCCTAATAAGAAAAATAGATGAAAATCCTATAATCGATTAGCTATGTTGAGCATGGACCATATCGTGTTAGGATCATGATCCATCCCACTTAGATAATTAATTGTAGGAAATCAAATAGAAAAGAGTAACAAGAATTTAAAGCTTTATTTGATTATATAGAATAGAGAAAATAAATACAGAACTAAAGTATGGAAACATGTACTTCTCTATAAACTATACCTCAGTCGAGCATGGCTCATGGATACATTTTCTTGGGAACTCAGGGCTTTGTCACAGCACCCCTCTCCTAAAGAATCTCTTTTCTTTATTTTTCTCCCTCTCTCTCAAGCCTAAATTATTTACAGGAAAAAAATAAAATAAAATATTGTTGGTGGAATTGATGATGGCTTTTTGGCTTCTCGGGGTTCTCCTTTTATAGAGCTCATCTAGGATTTTCTCCCGATCAAATTTGGAGTTAATCTGGCTTAAAATCGGCCATATACTGTAAGGAGAAATCTTAGCTATCCGATGTCTAATTTGATGGGATGATCGATGCTCCCTTCCTTCTCGAGCAAATAGAGTCCCAACCAGACTCTCGTCGAATCCCAGATCTCCTTCTCCCAATCGGACTCCACCACTATTAGCTTCTCCAAGTCCATGATGGGCGGTGACGGGGATCGAGAGGCAGCACAGAGGTGGTGGATGGTGTTGATGAATAGCAATGGAAAACACTAGACGGTGGTCGATTGTAGGGACCGATCAGATGGGACAGAGGCCATGGGTAGAGCAGGAAGGAGTGGTGGCTAACGGACGACAATGGACAAGGGGGCAAACGACGATGAGAGGCATCTAAATGGCGATGGCTAGTGGAGTCGGTGGTGACCAAACAAAGAAGAGAAGGAAATGGTGGCCGGTCGAAAAAGTGCTCTTTTAGTGAGCTCTCCGGCCATGAGGACGCTCCCGACGAAGAGGGGGACGGTGGGGGACAGCTTTGATGGCTAGGTGGCGTGAAACGGCAATGGTGGTCCATGGATAAGGGTCGTTGACTGGCAACAATGGCTACCGGTGGACCAATTCTCATGTTGTAGACCTAGCAACTGGTCCATGATGGATCGGTTGCTTTAAAATGCATGCAAATCTATATAAACTTCAGAATTCGATTTATGGCTCATTTGAACTCTAATTTGAGTGTCGTTTGCACCGTCAGTCTCCAAAAAATCGAGCTCTTTCCTATGGACTCGTTTCCTATAAAAATCTAATAAAAAGCATTAATTTTTAATAAATATGGATTAATTAATATTTATTTTGATGTTTAAATTGGGATATTTAACAGTCTTATCAATTATTAGCTTTGAGCTCCATGAGTCAACTCGAATTCCTGGTACTTTTTCTCGTAGTCATCGTATCGACGGGTTTCTTAGTCCCGCTAAGCATGCATCGAAGTAGAGTCTTCTCTTGAATACTTCGAGAGAGATCTAAAATATTTCCCCCTTCACCAACTTTCTCCATGCTAGTCATGTTCTATACTTGGTCATCAAAAACTTCATTTTGGTGGGCTCCATCTGGTAGGAGATCATCAAGCAGGAGAGCGTAATTATTGAGATCGTCAAATTTGGGGTTCGTATCAAGATTATTTTAAGAGAGATTTTCTGTTGTCTAGAAGCTGCTGTAGGAGCAACTTGCTCTGGCAGACATTGCTAATTGTTAATTGCAGCTTCTTAAAGGCCACACATGGCTACTGCTAAAGCTTGCATCTTGTTCATCGGCATGGTAAATTGTTGTTGGTTTGCTACTATCATCGGGAGTGTATTGTTGATCTCTAGTTGTTGGCTAGGTGGACCGTTCCGTTTAGATAACTGACAACCTTTACTATTTGAAGTATCTTGAGCTTTTTCCTTTCCAATCACTTCTTTCAAAAGTTTTCTTTCATAGTTAGGAGATAATATAATATATCCACCCTTTCCTCGCGTGCCAAATTGTTGCTACCAAAACTTCCACAATACGACTTCTAATGAGTGACTTATATTGGATGAGGAAGTGTGGATTGACTTAGATTGGATGAGGAAGTGTGGATTGCTGGATGACGATGTAGGCATCTGGAATTCTTTCCCACCAGAGGTGTTCTCCTACCTGCAAAACAAGTCCGAAATCGGAGGGGATTCTCCGGTGGAGGATCCTTTGATACTTAAGTCAGTAAGAGAAGTTTTCGGTACAGATAGAAATTTTTAAGAGTTGAAAGGCAAAGTTTCCTGACACAGTGTCGAACTTAACTTACTCCCAAAGGTTCTCTCTTACCGATATTTATAGGTTCTTATAGTAACCAAATTATTTTGGGAGACAATCTCCTTCTGTTAGCTATAACGATACTTTATTAAGGCTAACTTCTTTTTATTGTGAATAATAACTGGTACAATAATTTTGTGTTATAAAAGTTGTTAGCCTTCGGTTCATTTAATAAGACACTTTTAGATGGTCGGCATATGCCTCAATCATCAACAGTGCCTTGACACCTTAGATATTAGCTGCCTTAATTTATAGTCGGCCGAGTTTCTTAAACATACTGCTTTCTTAGAATTAGTCATCCGGTCATTTCTTGGCATAATACAAATAATTGTCCACTAGTTTAATTAGTCAATATTACTTTTTCATAATCAAAATAATAAGATGAGCTGCCCACTTATTAAGTTGTACAGCATTATTCGGCCAGTCTAGTCTTTGATCAATGAGTTTGATTATTTAGTATAACATATATATACAGGTATATAAAGATGTTATTAAAAGATCTAATATCTCGTTATGTGCAGTTAAAAGGATGTTGATTTTTTTTCCTAATAAAATATGCAAACAAGGCCTTTTTTTTTTTTTTTTTTTTTGATAAAGTAAAAGGAGAGGAGGGATAAATCATGGTATAGCTATCCTCCTTGGATCCCAATTCCATTAGGTTATATTCGATTCGGACCGTAATATTTTCATGTACCCTTCTCACCACTAATGAGTAGTCAGCCTGACACAATTAAGATGCTAGAGTAGTGCGCTCTCTCGTCATCCCGATCACGTGCTTCATGAAAATTCCTGGATTTAATCCTGGATTTAATCGAGTCACCTGCGAGGATAATACCTCGAACCCGTGACTAGTGGGAGATGAAGCTATGCCTCTATCAACCAAGGCTACCACCTTAGCGGTTTCATCTTTTTCTTTAATACATTATCGAAGATGCCTTCAAAAATATTCCGGGAACGAGGAGCATGGAGTTCTTCAATATTGATGTTGCTTAAAGGAGATAGATTGCCCGGTCAACGCTATAATTTAAATGAAAATTGATTGGAAGAAGTTTTTTATTAGAAAAATTATATTTAAAGATTTTTATTAATATTTAGTAATCAATCAAATCTTCTTACATTAAGATAGGGGGATCCGACTTTTTAATTCGTGCATTAGACATGGTATAGAATCATATTTTAAGACCTGGATTGCCAACTCTGATAAGGACGACCATACCAAATTTGTTGAAACCCCGGAAGATAAAAAAGGGCAAAAATTAGTGATGATTTTAAAGAAAAACTCACAAGAAAATGTAGGAAAACCTCACTAGTAATGAACTAATAGATATCGAAATCCATAAAAGATGATTATTATTATTATTATTATTATTATTATTATTATTATTATTATTATTATTATTATTATTATTATTATTATTATTATTATTATTATTTTTATTATTATTATTATTATCATTATTATTATTATCATTATTATTATTATCATTATTATTATTATTATTATTATTATTATTATTATTATTATTATTATTTTCTGCATCGCATCATGAATGGTTGAGGCACCAATCCATTTTACGAAAAATAT
This sequence comes from Areca catechu, assembly GCA_021397845.1. Taxonomy (NCBI): domain Eukaryota; kingdom Viridiplantae; phylum Streptophyta; class Magnoliopsida; order Arecales; family Arecaceae; genus Areca; species Areca catechu. The sequence continues at coordinate 11,303,061 of CM038049.1, forward strand.
CGATGTAAATCAACCTCAAAAAGGAAAATATGGGTGCAAATAATTGCCAAACAAAAGAACTTTATTTTTATCAAATGGCCTTCTTTTAAAGGATGATGGTGGTCGGTGGAAGATATCACCTCACATTTAAAATGAAATAAGTATAGGAAAGTAATTATTTATTTTTTTTTTTTTAAAAAAAAAGAAAGGAAAAGAAAGGAAAAAGAGGGTTCATTCGGTCCACTGAGTAGCCCAATCCCATGACACAAACACAACAAGCCCACTTGAAGTCCAGACACCGGGCCTGGACCTACAACGATTTGACTCATAAAGTCAAAATTAAAATGAAAATCTAGCTAGGTTCCACCAAGATTCTGCTCCACTACTGTCACGCCCCGAATCCAACACCAGAATCGACACGCGACCGGCCGTACAAACCCTAGGTTTTACCCTAGAGATCATGCAAGGCCTGGGTACACAAGAGTCACTTACTTCAAAAAAATCTCACTCATCACCAAGCCAAGTATCTGCACGACTCTGTAAAAGAAGAAAGTAGGTTGTGAGCTCTACAGCTCAGTAAGGTTTTCATATGATCACACCAGTAATAATATACATTTCTAAAATAGCAAAATACATGTATATATGTCATTCAATTAAATGATTTAAACCTCATGTATTATAAAATCTTGATAACTTTGCATTTTTCCTTTAATGTTCTCATTATTGCACCTTTATCTTTAGGGTTCTGGTCTAGCCACGGTCATGTACCAGCCCATGACTGGCAACCTCAAAGCGACCATGCATACTATGGTCGGTCCTGCTCACGTACTAAGCCCGTGGCTCGGCTGTCCCACGTACTATCCGCCCGTAGCCGGCTCCCACGTACAAAGCCCGTGGCTCAGGCTGTATAACCACGGTACAACCGTAGCATGGCTAGACCAAATACCGTATTTACTTCATTAACACTTGTCAAAACATATTTTTTATGATCTCTCGATAACCGGTATCGTGGTCCAACCCACTCGATAACTGATATCATGGTCCAACCCATTTTAATAATCGATATCGTGGTCCAACCCACTCGATATCCAGTTTCATGGTTCAACCTATTTAGCAATCCGGTATCATGGTCCAACCCATCCGGATATCAATTTTCTTTATAACATCACGCATGAGATATCGACAATAATAATGATAAAACCATAATATCAAACATAAAATCTCAACTCTTCCACTGACCGACATCACGGTCCAAATCATCAAAATAGAACTTTTATCCGATAAACACGATATCCAGAATATAAAATAATAACAATCATAATCATATTGTTCTTCATAAAACTCAACTACACCATACAACAATAATTCATGCATGCCAATGATCATGCACTCGGATCAAAACCATGCATATAAAATAATATATAAACTGATGATCACGTCCAGAATCCTTACCTTCAACCGCTAATCCAAAATATCCGGTATCAATCTATACCCGAAATTCGTCCAAATCCTTCCTGCTCAAAAGATTGATCTCCTACAATAATAAATAAATTCATCAAATCGGTTCCCCTCCCGATTTTCTCTTCCCTCATCTTCCAAACCAAAATCCCTTCCCTCTCCCTTTCTCTCTCTCTTCTCCTCTTTCTCTTTCTTCCTTCTTCTCTTCTCTTTTCCCTTCTCTTTCTCTCTCTTCTCCTCTCTTTTATGGCTCTCAGCAGGCTCTTCCCTGCTTCCTATCGACGTCCTGTTTAAAAAGAGAAGAAAAACCCATCCAAAATCACCTCAAACGTAACCTAGGAAGTTCAAAACCATTAAAATATCTCCCCAGCCGTCAGATCTGAGATCGACGTCTCAAACCACGTCCAAATCCGAATCCAAAAGCACCTAATCAAGCCTAAACTCCTTTGGACCAATCTCAGCCGTTCGATTGGACGATCGGACGGTCCAGATCGCTCAGAAACCTCATGGACCGCCATACACTGCGAGAAACGGTTGGGAAACGCCTGGGAAACGCGTGGGAAACGCCCATGCAACAGCCGGCTCGGGCTGGGCCGAGCCCACGCGCCCGCGAGCGCCGCGCGCCCGCCGCGATGGGCCGGGCTGCGCACCGTGCGCCCGCGCGTCGCCCGCCCGTGCGTCGCGCGCTTGCTCCCCGCGCTCCTCGCGCCGCACCAGCTCGTGTGCGTCATTGGGCCGGTTCGGCAAGCGAGCCGGCAAGCCCTTTTTTTTTTTTTTTTTTTTCTGGGTGTTACAACTACTGTCCGCCTCCCTAGGCCTTTTGCCTATAACGTTGGCCCAATCAACTGGCAGGGATTCGAGTCTTGATTTAGACATATTTCGACGAGAAAGTCCAGGAATAAAATAAAAAATAAAAAAATAGTCCAAAAATAAAATCAAAAAAAAGAGAAGAATTAATAAAATAATCCTGGAGTCCCTGTTGGTTAGTGATAGTGAAAAAGTTAGGGATTTATTCCTGTTGGTTGATGATAGTGAAAAAGTTAGGAATATATATAATAAATCCCGTTCATTCGGCTGACGCCAGGGTAGTCAGGTTGACGTACTCACCTTCGGATGGAGAACGGCTGCGAAAAAATTAATATGCGCCGTGCATCGAACATTCTCTGACTGGGGTTGGAGGACCGTCTGGGAATGGCCACGCCCGGGATCTAAATCTTTCCCCTCTTTTTGGTTACCAAAAAAAAAATCCTAAGCAAAAGGGCAAGTAATCGAGGAAGGGAAACAGGGACAAGAGAGAGAGAGAAAAAAAAAAAACTAATGAAAGAAGGAATGGATGGGGGCAGAGGATGATCAAGTGTGATTAAAACGAATACGCAAACAAATGCCACATCGATTAATTACTTTTTTATTATAAATTCCAAGAGAGCCTTATTTATGAGCTCTTTATCCCTTTCCCAAAGTTTCATGATACAGGATATAAACTGAGTTAATTTTAGGCTTCCTCATTTGATTGTGAAAATATGAAAAACTATATGATTTATTTCATAGATCCAACGTACTAAGAAGAGTTAACGTGATTCGTTTGTTTAAAATAATTAAATGAAAAAAAGATGATATCATTTATTGCCATACAATTAATAATCTTGCACATCAAATCTATATTTTGCGATGAGATGGTTTTTGGTCAAAAATCAATTTTTATCAAAAACTGCATTTTGATGCCAAAAACTGATTTGGGACAAAGCAATTATTTTGTTTGGCTATTAATATTCTAAAGCTATTCCCACTTATGAAGATTATTTGCTGTATATTTGGTTGACGAATTTAAAAATTACTTTCAAATGATAAAATAATCCAATAAAGAAGATAAATATCTAAAATAATTTTAAATTTGTTTAGGTATAAAATTTTATATTATATTTTTTTCATCTTTATTTTAATATTTTTTTTAATCTTAATTTATGTAAGCTCGGATAAGTTTCCGTCAAGGCACAAATGAGAACTATTAAAATAATGAATAGTAAGTTTTCACTAAGATACAATCGAGCTTGGAATGGTGAATCATATCAAAACAAAGGAGGAAGATATAAATTATTGCCTTCGTTACGGGGATAGAGATAAGAGAAGATTAATTTTAATAAAGAAAGAATTTTGATATACAATAAAGTTGAAAGGTCAGGAAAAGGAGGATGTGCATGACGATAGAGAAGACTAATTTGAAGAAAGAGAACGACAAAAGAAAATATGGAGAGCGAAAATCCAGTGAAAGAGAATGGAGATAGAGAAGATTAATTTGACAAAAAAAAGAGTTCAAGAATGTAGACAATGTAGATGGAGATAAGAAGAGATTAAAGTAACAAAGAGTCTTCATACATAAAGGAGTTGAGATAAAAAGAAGATGTGGATGAAGATGCAAGCAGATTAACCAGAGATATGGATGGAGATGAGACAAAATTAATTTTAAAAAATTAATAGTCCAAGTACGATAAAAGAGGATGTGGATGGAGAAAAGAGGATCAGAAAGTAAAAAAAAGGAGACACGGAAGGAGATGCTAAGAGATTAATCAAGGAGGAGACCAAGAAATTAATTTGGAAAAGAAAAAATCTTGATACACAAGAGAAAGAAAAAAAAAAAAAGAAAGAAACATGCGAGGTGTATCAAAGATAGTACATTATTTTCTTAAAGCAAAGTAACTTTGCACTTTCAAAATTATGCATGAGTTGTAACCAAACACTCCAAATTTTCTTTTTAGATCCATAATTACTTTTGAAAAGTACATACACACCGCCAAATATGCACATAGTAGGTGTTGTCAAAGTTGAGAGGTTCATTTGTTCAAAGACTTTTAAATCCTGCTCTCTCACGATAAGTCCTTTCCTTCAAGTCATCCTACATAAAGCTAAGGATATCATTTCAATAATTGATGAATGAAAGATTAAACAAGTTCATTTACACACAGCTACTAAGATAATAACTTAAAATTTTAATTATGTAAAATTAGATAGCTCTTCCCCAAGAGAGAATTTAAATGGGAATGTTAGAGTAGGCTTGTTACTGCACAATATTTTATAGGTGATTTTTGTCTTTTTATTTTGGGGTAAGTTTACACTAGCAAGTGCTAATTAATTTGCCATACAACAAAGGTCAGTTGTTCTATTCTCAAAAAGAAATAATCCTAGGTCATTAAATTAGGATGATGAGAAACTTGAACATGGGTCATTTATATCCAAACGCCAATGATGGTTCCTCTCATGATATTAATTTTATCATTGATTTTCTTGGTTTTGGAGCTATTACCGGATCGGATTTCAGCTATTTGCATTCGAACGTGGAAGTGGAACCTCCCCCTGATGTTTGGAATTACCAACCAGCAAATCAGATTTTGAACTATGTTTTTTGAGCCTTTCCTTTCATAGAAGAGCAATCAAGCACTTTGACATCCGTCATGGATAAGACGATTCTATGTTCTCGAAGAAATGCTGCAAGTTTTTCGGAAGAATATTTCAAAAGCTAGGATATTTCTTCTCTTTCGATGTAATTTGGTGATATTTATTTTCTGATTTTATTGATTATATCTGTGACACATCCCGAATCCTATTCTTGAATCGGCTACGTGATCGGCCGCACAATCCTAGATTTTATTCTAGAGATCATGCAAGGTATAAAATTTTTTTCATTTTAACTTTAATGCTCCATAATACTATTGATCATAATTTATAAAAAAAATACTTAATACAAAGGAAATAATACATTCATATGATTCAATTTCAATCATTCTTCGGTCATCTGATTGATAATAATAACTCTCTAGCTACTCATCATTTCTTCACGAACCCCTATCCACCACCAAGTTCGAATATCTGCATAACTCCGAGAAGGGAAAACAAATAGGGATTGTGAGCTTTACAGTCCAGTAAGGTCTCCAAACAGTCACCATAAATAATAATAATTTAAAAATAGTAAGGATATATAGTATATCATGTTAAGCAACCAAACAACTCAATATCATACATGACAAAACCTTTTGTAAAATCTTGTTTTTTTCTTTATGTTTTCAATTTAATTATCATTCTTCTTTAGGGTTTTGGAATAACCACGGTCATGTTTCAGCCAACGACTAGCAAACTCAGTATCACATTTTAGCTTGTGACGGACAAATCTATGCCTATGATAGGCAATATTTGTCACGATTCCGACTGTGATCGACAATCTCGGTATCACACTTCAGCCTGTGACGGGCAAATCCATGCCTACGATACGTAATATTTATCACGATTCCGCATGTGACCAACAATCTCGGTAACCACGATCCCGTGGCATGGCTAGTCCAATTATCTCATTCTCTTAATTAATATACCATCCTTTCACATCATCATGTCAAATCATATCATGATATCAAACCATGAAATCTCAAATCTTTCAATGACCGGCATCACGGTCCAAATCATACAAATATCACTTTATTTGATAAAACATGGTATACAGGAATATAGTAATAACAATAACAATCGTACTGTCCAACGTAAAAAGTCAAACTATTCCATGCAAAAATAAATCATGGATGTCAATACATATGCGCATGGATCAAACTATATTATAATAAATACACATATATAACTGGTGAACAGGTACAAAAATTTTTACCTTTAAGAGCTAACCCAAAATATCCGATATCTATCTGTACCCGAACTCGTCCAACACTTTCCTGCTCAAAATGCTGATCTCCTACAATGATAAATAATTTATTTAAAATTCTTCTATGATTTACCCTTAAAACCTTGACTACATAAATTTCGAGAAAGAAGACTTCCCGATCTTCTCTCTCCTCTTTCTTTCTCTTCATCTCCTCTCTCCTCTTTCTTTCTCTTCATCTCCTCTCTCCTCATCTTCTCTCTTCTTTTTTTTTTTCCTTTTTTTCCTTCCTTTTTTTTTTCTTTCTCTTTTTTTTCCCTCTTCTTTCTTTCTTCTTTTCTTCTGAACCGAGGTTTCTTCTTCTTCTTTTTTTCTTCTCTCGAACCCCTCTCCCTGTTGCCTTCCTCGGCTCAACCGAGCCGGCTTCACCCTAGTTGCCCGCGGCGACCCTGGAAGGCAGTCATCGAGAAGAGGGTCGATGGACCGGAGGCGGACGGTGGCAGGGTCACCGACATCCACGACCCCACGACAGCACCAAATCGAGACAAATCCCAGAAAAAGTAGATTAAATAAACTCGTCGTTTGGCAAACAAACTCTGCCCAATCGAAGTCTTAGCCTATCCCAAACTCGTCGTCGACTTCTCCCCTCCCCTCCATGACTCTCCCCCCGAGTCCTCCGGCGAAGTCCCCAGTCGAACAACACAAACACTCCTCCCCTATTTCGGCTTCAAACTCCATTTTTTTTTCTACGTTCCGGATCGAAGCTGGTTGGGCATGTAGACTTTGGTCCAAAAGCCTAGATATCACAATTTGTACTAGATTTTTTTGAGCCAGGTTATTAAAAAACTAAAAAAAAGAATGAGAGTAGAAGTGGCAGCCTCTCTCTTGATTCCTTTGCTTGGAATATTGTTTAAAATATGAGACTTTCTTGGGCATGTGGATTAATAGTATAATTAGGGATGGTAATTAATGATCCAACTCATCAATCCGACCTGCATTCAACTTATCATAAATAGGCTTGAATATAGGATAAATAGATTTGGATCGTAAATAGATTGATCTGTTTAATCTATTTAATATATGGGTCAGGTTTAGGTTCTTTAAACCGACTTGTTTAAGTCATTTAATATACAATTTAAGTTGGGTTGAGTTGAATAAATATGTTATCTATTTATTAAATAGGTTGGGTTGAACTGGATTGAGTAAATGATTATTTAATTATTAAATAGGTTAAATAGGTTGGTTCGAATCGGATTAGCTGTTTATTAAATGAATCATGTTCATATTTTGAATTATAACTCATTTAATAAACATGTTGGGTTTGGTAGTTATAATATATAAAAATATATATGTATTTATATATATATTAAAATATTTTAAAAATAACTTTTCATGGTGTGTGATAGAATACTTGGTATAACAAAATAATTTAAAAATAAAGCAGAACAAAGTTTGGAAGCCTGGCATACACTCTCATGCGAAGAACGATTAGACATACACTCTCTTTCAAGGTATAACTTAGAAACCAATACTCCAATACTCATCGGTGGCATGATCTCGAATGGACACCAATCAGTTCATCTTCAATTTAATTTTTCAAAATAAAAAAATGTAGGAGAGAGAAAGAATTTTAGAAAATTTTGGAAGAGAAGAATATATGAGAGGGAGAGCTTAAAATTCTTAGATTGATCGTAGGGCTAGGATAGAGGCATTTTATAGGTTCAAAATCCCAGAAAAAATTCTAAAAAAGCCCTTAAAATACTTAAAATAGTCGTTATGACATTTAATAAGAAAATAGCCATTAAGTTATTAAAATTCAAAATTAATAAAAAACAAAACATAAGATGCATGAAAACACATGGACCATGCGGGGTGGATAAAGGTTTTTTATTTTACTTTTTCATAATGTTATGTCAACAATCCCCTAAAATAATAAAATAAAAATTAAAAATTGAATATTATTAAACTTGATAAATAATTTAAAAAGAAGATCTTTGAGCTTTTAATGTACTTAGTGCAAGTATCTTGTAGGTTTGAACTTATATTTAGTATAAAATACATGCAGTATGAAGATGAACTAATCATAATGCAGGATAGTGTTATTTAGGCCATGCGCTTGTCTTGATTTTCATGAGTTACTAGGGATTTACTCTACTTCCATATTTGTGCCCTCACGACTACTCTCATTAAGGTAGATTCTCCAAGAATACATATAACGGAATCGTACATCACTAAACTCATATCTTGGATATATAAAAAGCTATGCTTAACCTAATTATTATAATATAGTACCACATCATAGGGATGGATGGAGACAGACTCCAAATTGGTGCTTCCAAATATCATCTCAGATGTCGTTTTCCTTTAAACTATAACCATGGGATTGCCATGATATCATATGGATGGGATGGAGACATACTCCAATTTGGTGCTCCCAAATATCATCTCAGATGTCGTTTTCCTTTAAACCATAACCATGGGGTTGCCATGATGGTAAAGGCTCATTCTAGTAACTAATATATGGATTTAATTCCTATCTCTCTCGATGTTTCAAATACATAGCTTTTGAAAGGCCTTTGGTTAAAAGATCTCCAGATTATTTTTGATCTTATAAAATATAGTGATATTACTTCTTTCATTTTATTTTTTTATAATTTTTTACCTGATCAAGATATGATTATTCATCTATATAAGTTATTTATTGATTTAATAGATCAATTAGAGATCTACAATCATAATTTAAAAAAAAAATTAAATTTTTTGGTGAAAGAATTACTATATCATTTATTAAATCTTTTAGCCATTGTAGGACTTCAGTACATGCAGTATCAAGAGTAGTTAATTCAGATTTTAATATACTTTTAGTAATTATTATTTATTTACAAGAGCTCTAAGATACTGCAGCTCCTCGTAATAAGAAGAGATACCTAGTGGTGGACTTAATATTTAAGTTATTTATTATCTAATTAACGTCACTATAATCCTCAAGTACTTCTAGATAACGAGAGTATACTAAAGAGTTATATAAGGTTTCTTTAAGATACCTAAATATTCTTTCTATAGCTTTCCAATGTTCTTTACTAGGATTACTAGTATAATAACTAAGTCTGCTTACTACATAAGCTATATTTGGATGGATTTTATTTAAAATATATAATAGAGATCCTATCCTTTGAAAATATTTTAATTGATTAATAGGTTCTTTTAAATTTTTAACTAAATGAAAGCTATAATCATGAGAGATGGAGATAGGATTTAAATCAAAATATTTAAGCTTTTTAAGCATATTTCTACTGAGTATGCTAGGCTTATTGCTATTCTACTATCTACTCTTTTAAGCTTCATTCCTAAACTTACATTAACTTCTCCTAAGTTTTTCATATCAAAATTATTTGATAAATAGCTTTTAATTTCTTGAATTATTTTTATTGATATTCCAAATAATAATATATCATATACATACAAGCATAATATTATAAAATCAGTATCTTATCTTTTAGAATATACATATTTATCATATTCATTTATTGTAAAGCTATTTTTTAAGATAATTTTATTAAACTTAATATATCATTGTCTAGGAGCTTATTTTAAACCATAAAATGATTTAATTAGTCTATATACTTTATGTTCTTATCTTTTTTTCAAATCCTCGAGATTGGTATATGTAGATTTTTTTTAATTCTTCATTTAAGGATGCAGTTTTTATATTTATTTGATGGATTGCGAATTTATGAATTGAGACTAAAGTTACTAAAATTTTTAGGATAATTATCTTGGCTATAAGAGTATAAGTGTCAAAGTAATTTAATATTTCTTTTGGTTAAATCCTTTTACTACAAGTGTAGCTTTATATCTTTCTATTGTTCCATCTGGTCTTAATTTTTTTATAAAAAATATTTTATTTTTATAGGTTTGTTTTATGAAGGTAAATTAGTTAAAATTCAAGTTTTATTTTCTAGAATTGATTAAATTTTACTATCTATAGCTTCCTTCCTATGATGATTATGATGATGACATCATCTCATCATACGTAAAAGGTTCACCTTCTACTAAGAATATGAAGAAGTCTTCTCCAAAATCTTTTTTAACTCTTTTTTTACTTCTTCTTAATTCAGGTTTAGTTTATAGTTTTGATTTTATAGCTTTAGAGAAAGATGGTTCACATTCTAAGATTTTAGAAATTTTAGTCTTAAAAGAAAATATATCTTCAAAAAAAGAGGCATCTCTAGCTTCTAAAATTGAGTTGTCTGCTATATCATTAATATCTGATTTTATTAATAAGAATCTATAGGTATTGCTATTTTAGGTATAGCTTATAAATATAGTATCTATAATCTTAGATCCTAGTTTTCTCCTTTTGGATTCAGGAATATTAACCTTAGCTAGGCACCCTTATATTTTGAAAAAAATGTAGGTAGGAGTCCCTTCTTTTCAAAGTTTATAAGAAATCTTGCCACTATCCTTAATAAGTATTCTATTTAGGATGAAACAAGAAAATAGAAGAGCTTCTCCCCATAAGTCCTCGGGTAATCCAGTACTGATAAGCATAGCGTTTATCATATCCATGAAGGTACGATTTTTATGCTCAGTTATACTTTAAACTATGGAGAGTAAGGAGCAGTCACTTGATGAATTATATCATGTTCTTGACAGAACTAGAAAAATTCATTTGAGGTATACTCCCCTTCTCTATCAAACCTAAGAAATTTATTTTTTTTTCTTGTTGATTTTTTATTTTACTCTTATAAATTTTAAATTTATTGAAGGTTTCATTTTTGAATTTAATTAGGTAATAATAGCAAAATTTAGAAAAATCATCTATAAAAGTCACTATGTATCTATTGCCATCACGGGTTACAGTTTTAGTGGAGTCACATATATTATTATATATCAACTTCGAGATTGAAGAATTTTTTTAACTGATTTGAATAGTTTTTTTGGTTATTTAGATTCAGTACATATTTCATACTTAGATATATCTAAGTTTGATTTAGAAATTAAGTTTAATTCTATCATATGTTTAACTTTTTCTAAGTGTACATAACCCAACCCATCATGCTACAGATTTTGTTTAAATTTATTCATAAAAAAAAATCATTCTTAACTTTATTAATAAAAAGATTTATTACATTCAATTTGAATAAGCCTTTACTTACATATCATTTTCCTATGAATTCATTATCTTAATTATTACAACTTTATTACAATCAAGAATAATTTTATATCCCTTAAGAACCAACTAAGACCCACTAATAAGATTCTTTCTAAGATCTGGAATATATATAATATCTATCGGGATAAGAATTTTTACTGATATCATCTTCAGGTTGACTTAACCTTGTTCAATGATCTTGCCGGCTATGTTGTTCTCTAGGATTACATCTCCTCCACTTAAGTCAAGAAAAGTAGTGAATCAACAGCGATCAAAATAAATATGAATATTAGCTCCTAAATCCAACCATCAATCAAGGTTAGGAGAAGTAATATTAATTTCAGGATTTAAGCTTACCGACCTAAAGGTGGAGTCTTCTGAACCTTTAACTACATGATCTTGGGGTCTAAAGGAATCAGAAGGTTTGCGAAGATGCTCTTTCTTTCGATGAAAGCAATCTCTTGAAAGATGATTTGCCCTCCTATACATAAAATATAACCTTTTACTTGGACCTTGGGTAGGCTTGTTGGATCTAGTATTATTGACTTCGAAGGATTTATTCTAGGGTTAAACTAATATGGTTAGGGATAATAAGGTTGGTTTGACTAGTATTGATGGTTTGGTTGAAATCTAAGTTTTGATTTTGATTTGGTATTGTTGATCTAGTATTGTTAGGTTATATTACCTTGGATACTTGTAATTCTAGTTTGTTAGGTTTTAGATTTATATTAGTCTTTTATCCGAATTGAGTTCAAAAATTAGGCTAGAGTTAGCACTCTTTGCTTTTAGAACTAACTTTTGACCAAGTCATTCTAGGAATGAGGCATTTTATCTAGAAGGCTTGAGATCTTAAATCTTTCTGAGAATTTATCTTCATTGGCTTAAAGTTTTATAAGATACTCTTAGAATTGGTGAAGCTGGTCATTAATAGATTTGTCTTCTACCATATTATACCTAAAAAATGATCTAGTATTAATCATTCAATCCCAGCATCATCAAAGCCATACTCAGATTCTAGGATATCCAACAATTTCTTCATACTCTTAGCTAACAGGTAAATATCATAGAATAAGTCAGAAAGGGTATTAAGGGGATAATATGTGAGGTTGAACTAGAAGAATTAGTGGACTCGTTGGTCATAGACCAAAGTTCTAAAGTGGTTAGCCAAAACTTCATTTGGTTTTGTTATCTTCCAAAATGAGATTCATCAATTTTTTTAGGTTTTAGACTAATGATATCATTTTTAAGGATTGCCATTGAGTTCAGATCAGATTCAGAGAAAAAGATTAAAAAAAAAAAAAATTTTATTAAATATTTATTTAAATAACTTAAATATTTATTTATTATATTTTTTTATATGTTTCGAAAAATGTCTTTTATTTTTTGGAAATTAAAGTTTTATTAAAATGATTACCAATGTGATCAGATTTGTAGTTTGTTAATTTTTTTTTTTAAAGTTATTTGTTTATAAATCCTAAAGGCTTTATTTAATTTATTTTGTATAGTTTTTTTAAAATTAATTTGCATGCTGCAATACAGATTTAGTAGGGATCTTCAATTAATTTCATATTGTTGCCGCTCTCGTCGCCGCGCCCGTGCCACGGATCAGCCGATCCTTCCTGACCGCCTGGCGAGGGAGCCTCCCTTCCCTGCGGAGAACCTGCAACAAAGGGGTTAGAAGACCCTGGCCGGGGATCCCGGCGAGGGAGCTCCGACAGTCAAGTCAGTAGACGACGAGAAGGAACAGACTCTCCCACCCGGGCCCTCGAGAGGGTCCCAGATTCAGAGAGTTAGTTGGTGAAGGAAATGCTCTGGGGACCGGAATCTCGGCTGGGCCTGCTTGCCGAGCTCACGCCCAGTGTTTCCCTCTCGGGATCTTTGGTTTCTCTCTCGAAGTAAGGCCTTGTGCCGGTGCTTCCTCCTTGTCCCCAGGCTAATTGGCTTACCTTGTAGTCTTCAGATTCTTCCCTCTTTATCTCCCTCCGTCGTGCGCTTGTCCTTTTCCTCCTCGGAAACTCCCCTCCCCTGTTTTCCTTCCTTTTCCCTTTTTGGTGAAGGAGGCCAGGCGGCTTTCCGACCTCGTCCGCCGGGCCCAGCAGGGAAAAGGCAAAGACAGAAGAGAAAAAGAGGGAGGGCGGCGTTGATAGAGCGGCCGGTCGTCAGGCCTCGGGCTCCGTGAGAGCGCCCTCTTCCCCAAGCGTGGGCGCCATCTATCTATGGAGCCTGTGGCGTCAGGGTTGCGTCCCTCGGCTGCGGGACCTGTCGGGCCGATGCAAGTGACGTTCCGCGTGCCGCTGCCCTCCGTACGGGACGCCGCCTGGGGTCTATACGGCCCGAGGGATGGCCTCGGGATCCGTCTCTCTCCCCGGGGGCCTCTCCGTACGAGCGGTCTGACCTCGGCTGAGTTGGACCCGTCTCCGGGGGCCAACTGGCGAGAGGCAAGGGATCGGCCGACCTCGGCTCAGGTGGACCCCTCCTGGGTGGACACCTGGCGAGGTGGCAGGAGGTCGCCTGGAGAATGGCGATAGATCAGCCGACCTCGGCTTAGGTGGACCCCTCCTGGGTGGACACCTGGCGAGGCGACAGGGGGTCGCCTGGCTTCGGCCGAGGTGGGCACGTCTCCGGGTGGCCACCTGGCGAAAGGCGAAGGATCAGCCGACCTCGGCTCAGGTGGACCCCTCCTGGGTGGACACCTGGCGAGGCGACAGGGGGTCGCCTGGCTTCGGCCGAGGTGGGCACGTCTCCGGGTGGCCACCTGGCGAAAGGCGAAGGATCAGCCGACCTCGGCTCAGGTGGACCCCTCCTGGGTGGACACCTGGCGAGGCGGCAGGGGGTCGCCTGGCTTCGGCCGAGGTGGGCGCGTCTCCGGGTGGCCACCTGGCGAAAGGCGAAGGATCAGCCGACCTCGGCTCAGGTGGACCCCTCCTGGGTGGACACCTGGCGAGGCGGCAGGGGGCCGCCCGACCTCGACCGACCTCACTCGGGTGGACCCCTCCGGGCCCGGGCGCCAATGAGGTGGTAGAGGAACTCCGGGCCGAGCTTGACCTCGGCGAGGGCGGTTTGCTTCAGACAGTCGTCGGGTGGTGCGGTCTTGCCGATCCCAGCTTTGTGGACGTGGCGCAAACTCCGGCGGGGAAACTTACACGTGGCTTGCTCGCATTCGGCGATACCTGAGCCTGTCCACGTTACTGTCACGGCTGTAACACATATAATACAAAATAAATAGATGTGATGCTATAGATAATCAAAGAAAGATAATTAATTTTTTTATTATATATATATAAATATAAAATATGTAAGTTAAATAAACTATAATTAAGTATAAATAATATTTGTATGCATGCACCACAAACTATTTTGAAATTTTTTTTAGATTGGTAATTATAATGTATGAAAATATATATGATTTATATATGCTTTCAAGTATTTTAAAAATAACTTTTCATGGTATATATGGCAGAATATTTGGTTTAACAAAATAATTTAAAAATACTATAGAACAAGGTTTCGAAGTTTGGTCTGGGAGATGGATAGAACCACTTTCTAAAGGAGATTTGGTTCCTTTCTCATATTAAGAATGATTGGACTACATACTCTCCTCCAAGATCAACATGGAAGCTAATATTTCAATGCTCATCGGTGTTACGATCTCGAACGGATACCGATCAGTTCATTTTCAGTCCAATTTTTTTAAAAAAAATATAGGAGAGAGAAAGAATTTAAAATTTTTTGGAAGAGAGTAGTGTATAAGAGGGAGAGCTTGGAATTCTTAGAAAGCTTCCTTGTTTGAGTTTCTTCCATCTTGCCAAGTTCTCTTGAGTTATTCCTAGAATTTTGAGTGTTTCTTTAAGTTTGAGTTGGAGTGTTGAGTTTGATGTTGAATTTGAGCGTGTGCTTTGAGTTTGAAGGGCTATAGTTCCATTTCCAAGTTTTTTTACATAAGATCCAAGTAGTCCAAGAAGAAAGGAAGTGCTGCCCAAAAATTCCAGCAACTCTCTTCATTTCTCTTGTTGATTATTTACTTTTTCCATTAATTTCTTTGAATTTCGACCATACCTTGACTCTTTTGCAGGTTCTTCTTGGTGATTTGAAGATGATGATGAAGGCTCCACGTAATGGATCAAAGCTCCAATGGTAAGTCCAAGAAGGGAGTGTAGATCTTGTCTCTAGCCTTCATTCTTGAGTGGTGAGTGTTTTCCTTCCATTTGAACTTTGATTTCTCCTCATTATTGGGAATAGACCCTCTTGATCCTTAGATCTGGGGTTCTTAAAGGTTGCTTAGCCTAGTTTGAGGGTTTCTATGTCCTTAGATCATCTCTTTTATTTTTTTGAAAGGAAGCTTGCACAAGGGTGTCAGATTTTCTGCTCACCTAGTTCCTAGCTAGAAATTCTTCATCCCTTCCACCCATGAATCCGGCTATATCTGGAGTTCTAATACTAGTATGTTGTTGCTAGGTAAGTAGATCACATCTCCACACATATATTTCATCAAATTCGTCCCCCATATTGTAGGATTGAGATAAAGATCTATTTATAGGCTTAAAATCCTAGAAAGATTTTTAAAAAAATCTTAAAATAATCGTTATGGTATTAAATATGAAAATAACGGTTAAACTATTAAAATTTGAAATTAATAAAAATAAAATGTAAAATGCATGGACTCGTGTGCAGATTTACATGCATGTTGTGTGCGGGGGAAGGTTTTTTATTTTTCTTCGTAACGTAACGTCAGTAAAATTTAGATTGAAGCTTTTTTAAACCGATTTGAATCTTATCTGATTTATATATATTTGGCTCGATCCGATTGCCATCCCTGATTACAATCATTTTCCGTCTAAAAGCAGAGACGGAGACTTTTTGAAATTTTGTCCACCGTGCGATCCTTTCCCTTCCCCTTGGAAGATGGGGTCCGTGGTTAAATTAATAGTAGCATATTAGCGAAAGATGCCTTTGTGGGCAATTTACCACCTGCAGCCGTGGCACAATAGGCATGCTTGTGATTGGATAAGAGGAAGAAGAAAACAAAAGGAGGATATAATAATGGCTTCCAAAGTCGGTTAAGGTTCTGTCGCGCCCCAAACCCAAGACCAGGGCCAGTAGTGCAACAGACGGCCGTATATTCTGGGAATTCAATATTTTCCAAGAACATACCAGGCCTGTACCAACCATATCTTACAAAATAAATGAGTACCAGGCATTATATTAATAAAGCAAAAGTAGACAAGTAGATTCAATTGTCATATAGCCAACCGTCATACATTTATCATGATCTAAATTCATGAAATAAAATAATAATAATAATAATAATAATAATAATGATAGTGTCCACTAAATCCTATGCCTCACTGATTGAATCCCTGGCCGATATGTTCCTCTGATCCTGAAAAAAAATGCAAAGGAAAAGGATGAGTTTCCCTTAAACTCAGTAAGTCATCACATGTCACAAATATATATTTTACCATGAATCTAGAGTAATTCTATACATAGGAGCAACCAAAAAAAAATATATAAGCCATTCTTACTATTAACCTTTTATTTTATTTTTCTGACAGAAATACAAATCTTTAGGATGGCCATCCGAACACACTCACTTAGTCCCTCATACTATGGCCACGATCGGCCCGTGGCTCGCCCCAAAAGAGCCTAGACCCTGTGTCACATGCCGCACACCGGTCATGTGCCAGCGATAGCCCCGCTGGAGGCCCAAAAGGAATCTAGCTCTGAGTATCACACGAGGGACATGCTTCCCAGCATGGGCTAGAATAAAACAACAACTCCTGTGTCACATACCGCACGTCGGTCATGTGCCAGCGATAGCCCCGCTAGAGGCCCAAAAGGAGTCTAGATCCTCGTGTGATCATAGTCGGACTAGGGAGCAAATACAACCAACTCACCCCATGACTCGTTATATTTTAGCCTAAGGTTAAATTTCACAACGCATCAAGATATATGTATGTAGCATGAACATAAACAATAAAATTTATTAACAAGTCAAGTAAAGGGTTCACAGCATGCATGGCAAAATTTTATCGGTGAGTGATAACTTACAGTTTCACCAACTCAGCACTAATCCTGATTTCCCAAGGAGGATGACGATCCTGCATCACAATTCATTTTGATTATTATTTAATATCATTAATTTTTTTAAAAAATAAATCTCTTGGGGCAACCCCAAACAATGCCTTCCATCTTGCTGGTACAAGGTTGGCCCATTCAAGATAAAAGGCCTAGCCCAACAGGGCATGGCTCAACCAAGTCCGGCCCAACGAGCCCCGGCCCAGCCAAGCCCAGCCCAGCCCGGCCCAGCCAAGCCCGGCCCAGCTAAACCCGGCCCACAACAGGCTTGGCCCAGCCAAGCCTGATCAAACCGAGCCCCCCCCCCCCCCCCCCTTCGGCCAGGAATTCGCCCGACCCCACGAGAGAAGCAGGGAGGATCGACGGCGATCCTCCCGTCCGACTGCCATGGTGCTCACGCCGGAGAAGGAAGAGAGTCCGGCGACCCTTACGGTGGCCGTCCGACCGACAGCCGGCGAGCACCGAGCCGGAGACTGTCGCCTGCAACAGTCCCTCTCGGCCGACCAAAACTATCTCTCCCTCCTCCATTCTCCCCCCCCCCAAGCAAGCGATGGGACGGCGGCAATCCCCGCGATCGGCCGCCCAAAGACGGTTGCCGGAGAGGAGGAGTCCGGCGGCGGCTTCCTCACTGCCGGCCACAGCCCAAGGCTTCAACGGAGAGGAAAATCAACCGGATTCTCCCCTCCGTCGAGCCGCACAAGCACTCAACGCCCATACCAGGGAGAGAGAGGACTTACCAGCGAGGGGCGTCTCCGATCTCACGACCTCCGGCGAAAGGGCGTTCCGGCGAGGGCAGGGCACTCGAGGAACCGTCGTCGCTCCACCACAGGAAGATGCTCCCGGATCAACAGAGGTAATCCCCAGAGCCTTTAAACCCGAGGAGAAACCTTATCTCCCCCCCCTCTCCGGCGGCGGCGTCGGATTTGTCCGGATTTCTCGCCGGAAAATCCGACCTTCCGAACCATAGGGATTTTGAACTGAAGTCGGCAAGGGCTGCCGACTTCAGCCCAAATGCAGCCCAAAAGGACCGGTCCTCACATTCTCCCCACCTAAAAAAAAAAAATTTCGTCCTCGAAATTTACATACCTGGGTTCTGGAAAAGTTGAGGATATTTAACTTTCATGATTTCTTCTAACTCCCAAGTGGCTTCCCGTTCTGAATGATTACTCCACTGAACTTTAACATAAGGAATGACGCGTCGCCTCAAGACTTGCTCCTTTCTATCCACCACCTTCACTGGTTGTTCCTCATAAGACAAATTTTCCTTGAATTGAAGTGGTCCCAATTCAATTACATTATTTGGATCAGGTACATACTTCCTCAGCATAGAAACATGAAAAACATTATGTACACCAGCAAGAGATGGTGGTAAAGCAAGCCGATAAGCCACAGCTCCAATTTTCTCCAAGATTTCAAAAGGACCCACATACCGAGGGCTTAACTTCCCTCGCACCCCAAATCTCATAACTCCTTTAGTAGGGGACACTTTAAGTAACACATGGTCCCCCACCATAAATTTCAGTTCTCTTCTCCGATTATCTACATAACTCTTTTGTCGACTCTGAGCTGTAAACAGTCGCTTCCTAATAAGTTGGATTTTATCTATGGTTTGCAGCACAATATCTGGTCCCAAAAGTTTCCTCTCGCCAACATCATCCCAACATACCGGGGTCCTACATCTCCTCCCATAGAGAGCTTCAAAAGGTGCCATCTTAATGGTTGCTTGATAACTGTTGTTATATGCAAATTCTATCAGTGACAGATGATCATCCCAAGACCCTTTTAAATCAAGAACACATGCTCTCAACATATCTTCTAATGTCTGAATCGTCCTCTCTGACTGCCCATCTGTTTGAGGATGAAAGGCTGTACTAAACTCCAGCTTGGTTTTCATAGCTTGATGCAAACTCCTCCAAAATTGAGAAACAAATCTAGTGTCCCTATCAGATACAATTGATACAGGAATACCATGCAATCTAACAATCTCATCGATATATAATTTTGCTAGCCTTTCCATGGAGAAATTGACCTTGATAGGTAGAAAATGAGCTGACTTTGTCAATCGATCTACAACAACCCAAATAGCATCAAATCCTCTGAGAGTCCTTGGCAATCCTGAAACAAAGTCCATTGTGACATTCTCCCATTTCCATACAGGGATAGCTAGGGGTTGTAGAGGTCCTGTTGGTCTCTGATGCTCAGCCTTTATTTGCTGACAAGTTAAGCATTGAGCCATGAATATGGCTATTTCCCTTTTCATACCTTTCCACCAAAAGTTCTCCTTAAGATCTCTATACATTTTTGTGCTTCCAGGGTGAATAGTGTAAATAGCATTGTGGGCATCGACCAAGATTTCCTTCTTTAGACTTTCATCCCCTGGAACACACAACCTGTTTCCAAATCTTAAGGATCCATCCTCATGAATTCGGAATTCTGAGATTATCCCAGATTGTATTTTCTCTCTAATCTTTTGGAATTCTGAATCACTCATCTGTGATGCCTTAATTCTATCGATCAGGGTAGATTGTATCTTAAGAGTAGCAAGTGAGAATGTAGAGTTATGCATCTGGATCTCCAAACTCAGCTTTCCAAGATCATGAAGAATTTCTCCTTGAGAAGTGATTAAGGTTGCCAAGCTACCTCCGGCCTTTCTGCTCAACGCATTAGCCACTACATTTGCTTTTCCCGGATGATAACTTATTTTCAAATCATAGTCTTTGATCAGCTCCAACCATCTCCTTTGCCTCAAGTTTAACTCTTTCTGAGTAAATAAATACTTAAGACTTTTATGATCAGTAAAAATTTCACAAGATACACCATACATGTAATGTCTCCAAATTTTCAGGGCAAAGACTACAGCAGCTAGCTCCAAATCATGAGTAGGGTAGTTTAATTCATGTGTTTTAAGCTGCCTAGATGCGTAGGCCACCACCTTCTCCCTTTGCATAAGAACACATCCTAACCCTTTTCTGGAGGCATCACTGTAAATAGAAAAACCCTCACTTCCAGTTGGTAAGGTAAGAATAGGAGCTGATACCAAGCGCTTCTTTAACTCTTAAAAGCTTTTCTCACAATCATCAGACCAAACAAATTTAATCCCTTTATGGGTTAGCTGGGTCAGTGGCAAGGCTATACGGGAAAATCCCTCCACAAACCTTCGGTAATAACCAGCTAGACCCAGAAAGCTACGGACTTCAGTCACATTAGTTGGTATATTCCATTCAACAATTGCTTCAATCTTTGCTGGATCAACAGATATCCCTTCCTTAGAGACTGTGTGGCCAAGAAAAGAAATATTATTAAGCCAGAATTGACATTTCTTCAGCTTTGCATACAATCTCTGCTCCCTTAGTATTTGTAAGATTTTCCTTAAATGTTTTTCATGTTCCTCCGGATTCTTGGAATAAACTAGAATGTCATCAATAAAAACTACTAATCACTGATCCAAATATGATTTGAATATCCTGTTCATCATGTCCATGAAAGCTGCCGGAGCATTCATCAGTCCGAAAGGCATCACCAGAAATTCATAATGCCCATATCTAGTCCGAAAGGCTGTTTTGGATATGTCTTCATTCTTAATTTTCAACTGATAATATCCGGACCGCAAGTCAATTTTTGAGAACACCTGAGCGCCTTGCAACTGGTCAAAAAGATCATCAATTCTGGGAAGGGGATACTTATTTCGAATTGTCAACTTGTTCAATTCTCGATAATCAATACACAACCTCAGACTCCCATCCTTCTTCCTGACAAACAGTACTGGAGCACTCCATGGTGAAACACTCGGCCTGATGAATCCCTTATCGAACAGATCCTGAAGTTGTTCCTTGAGTTCTTTCAATTCAGCTGGTGCCATTCTATAGGGAGCTTTAGACACAGGTTCTGCATTAGGTAAGAGATCAATAGAAAATTCCATCTCTCTGTCAGGAGGTAATCCCGGCAATTTATCTGGAAATACATCCGGAAATTCTTTCATAATAGGAATATTTTCCAACCCTTCTCCTTCTTGTTGGAGATCCATAACATTGGCCAAATATCCTGCACAACCTTGCCTCAGCATCCGTTTAGCTTGCATCGCTGTAATCATTCTCGTAAGGGTCTTCCCTTCACCGCCAAAGAAACCAAAAGGTTCCTGACCTGGAGGGTAGAAAACTACTCTCTTCTCGAAACAATCTACTGTGGCATGATAAGAAGCTAGCCAATCCATTCCCAAAATAATATCAAACTCTTCCATTTCCAATACCATTAGATCGGATGAAAATTCATGGTTTCCAATGCTTAGAGTGCAGGATGGACAAATCATGTTAACTATGATAATGCCCCCATTTGGAATGGATACTCCGATCTCGTAATTTAGAGGTACTGGTTCCATACCAGCCTTCTTAGCAAATCCGGTTGAGATAAAAGAGTGTGTTGCTCCGGAATCAAATAAAACACGGGCATATGAAGAGACTACTTTGATGGTACCTACTAGATAATTCTTACTTATAATTATTTGCACTCAATTAAATCAATAAATAAAATAAATAAAAAAAAAACTTGCAAAATTACCTGTCACCACAGCATTCGATGCCTGAGCATCTTGCTGAGTTAGAGCATACACACGAGCCTGGGTCTTCTGCTTCTGGGGCTCACCATATCCATAAGCCATAGGTTGTCCTTGGATAAAAGCTGGTACATTTGAAGGAGGAGGTGCTGGCGGTTGCGGTGCATTCTGAAAGGTATACTGATTTCCAGGATTCTGAGAACGTGGGCAATTCATAGCTTTGTGGCCTTGCTGACCATAATTAAAACAAGCCCCAGAAAACCAACGACAATCCTGCTCTAGATGAAAACCTTGACATCTCCTGCAACGAGGACCATTACCCTGCTGAGGACCTGGATCTTGCCTTTGATTTCCCCTTTGTCTAGGTTGTTTGCCAGAGTGTTGGTTCCCACGCTGCCCATCAGGTCTGGATCTCTTCCTCAGCTGCCGTTCCCTCTCCTGCTGCATATTATCAACCTCTTGCTCTACAATTTTTGCTTTACTAACGACGTCCCGGTATGAGGCCAGCTGCATGGGTCTTACTCCAGCACGAATCCTGGGTTTAAGTCCTTTCTCAAATCTCCGTGCCTTGATATAGTCCGTGGCCACCAACTCCGGAGCAAAGCGAGACAGTTCAATAAACTTGGCTTCATACTGTGTCACGGTCAAGCCTCCTTGTATTAATCTGGTAAATTCGCTCTCCTTCTCAAATCTGAGACTTTCAGGAAAATACATATCCAAAAACTCTTGGCGAAAAATATCCCAAGTTATCGGCTCTTCATTGCCATATTGTCTTCTGACAGCATCCCACCATTCCGAAGCTTCGCCTTGTAGTTGATAAGCTGCAAAGCGAACTTTCTCCCGATCCGTGCAGTCCATGCTGACAAAGACCTTCTCCATTTCTTTCAGCCACTTCAAGGATTCAGTAGGTTCAGTAGAACCCTCAAATGTAGGAGGTGCCAACTTCTTAAATTCAGTGATCCCCCGATCCATTTTAGATGACTGACCACCCCTATTCCCTTGCTGCCTCAATTCCTGCACAAGTCCAGTTAGAGCCTGGATAAGACCTACCACCTGACCATCAGAATTGGCTGTCCTCATATCATGCTGCAGAGGAGGAGGACTAACTGCTCGACTCTCGCCCTGATCAGGTGATAGGCTACGAGCCATGTAAGCGCCGGCCGCCCGAGATGGACCCGCTGCCTGCGAAGTATCATGAGCTCGAGACGCATGATCATTTTGATTTGATGTCCTCATGGATCGGGTCCGAGCCATTAAACCTATAGCACAAATGTTAGTTAGTTAAATAATATGACCTTACTTGTACTTTATTAATTTAAACTTGCCCTAATTGTCTCTACCCCGCTCTCACTATCTAAAACATTTTAGTTTCTGAGACAAGCATGGCTCTGATACCACTAAATCTGTCGCGCCCCAAACCCAAGACCAGGGCCAGTAGTGCAACAGACGGCCGTATGTTCTGGGAATTCAATATTTTCCAAGAACATACCAGGCCTGTACCAACCATATCTTACAAAATAAATGAGTACCAGGCATTATATTAATAAAGCAAAAGTAGACAAGTAGATTCAATTGTCATATAGCCAACCATCATACATTTATCATGATCTAAATTCATGAAATAAAATAATAATAATAATAATAATAATAATGATAGTGTCCACTAAATCCTATGCCTCACTGATTGAATCCCTGGCCCATATGTTCCTCTGATCCTGAAAAAAAATGCAAGGGAAAAGGATGAGTTTCCCTTAAACTCAGTAAGTCATCACATGTCACAAATATATATTTTACCATGAATCTAGAGCAATTCTATACATAGGAGCAACCAAAAAAAAATATATAAGCCATTCTTACTATTAACCTTTTATTTTATTTTTCTGACAGAAATACAAATCTTTAGGATGGCCATCCGAACACACTCACTTAGTCCCTCATACTATGGCCACGATCGGCCCGTGGCTCGCCCCAAAAGAGCCTAGACCCTGTGTCACATGCCGCACACCGGTCATGTGCCAGCGATAGCCCCGCTGGAGGCCCAAAAAAAATCTAGCTCTGAGTATCACACGAGGGACATGCTTCCCAGCATGGGCTAGAATAAAACAACAACTCCTGTGTCACATACCGCACGTCGGTCATGTGCCAGCGATAGCCCCGCTGGAGGCCCAAAAGGAGTCTAGATCCTCGTGTGATCATAGTCGGACTAGGGAGCAAATACAACCAACTCACCCCATGACTCGTTACATTTTAGCCTAAGGTTAAATTTCACAACGCATCAAGATATATGTATGTAGCATGAACATAAACAATAAAATTTATTAACAAGTCAAGTAAAGGGTTCACAGCATGCATGGCAAAATTTTATCGGTGAGTGATAACTTACAGTTTCACCAACTCAGCACTAATCCTGATTTTCCAAGGAGGATGACGATCCTGCATCACAATTCATTTTGATTATTATTTAATATCATTAATTTAAAAAAAAAATAAATCCCTTGGGGCAACCCCAAACAATGCCTTCCATCTTGCTGGTACAAGGTTGGCCCATTCAAGATAAAAGGCCTAGCCCAACAGGGCATGGCTCAACCAAGTCCGGCCCAACGAGCCCCGGCCCAGCCCAGCCAAGCCCGGCCCAGCTAAACCCGGCCCACAACAGGCTTGGCCCAGCCAAGCCTGATCAAACCGAGCCCCCCCCCCCCCGCCCCCCTTCGGCCAGGAATTCGCCCGACCCCACGAGAGAAGCAGGGAGGATCGACGGCGATCCTCCCGTCCGACCGCCATGGTGCTCACGCCGGAGAAGGAAGAGAGTCCGGCGACCCTTACGGTGGCCGTCCGACCGACAGCCGGCGAGCACCGAGCCGGAGACTGTCGCCTGCAATAGTCCCTCTCGGCCGACCAAAACTATCTCTCCCTCCTCCATTCTCCCCCCCCCCAAGCAAGCGATGGGACGGCGGCAATCCCCGCGATCGGCCGCCCAAAGACGGTTGCCGGAGAGGAGGAGTCCGACGGCGGCTTCCTCACTGCCGGCCACAGCCCAAGGCTTCAACGGAGAGGAAAATCAACCGGATTCTCCCCTCCGTCGAGCCGCACAAGCACTCAACGCCCATACCAGGGAGAGAGAGGACTTACCGGCGAGGGGCGTCTCCGATCTCACGACCTCCGGTGAAAGGGCATTCCGGCGAGGGCAGGGCACTCGAGGAACCGTCGTCGCTCCACCACAGGAAGATGCTCCCGGATCAACAGAGGTAATCCCCAGAGCCTTTAAACCCGAGGAGAAACCTTATCTCCCCCCCTCTCTGGCGGCGGCGTCGGATTTGTCCGAATTTCTCGCCGGAAAATCCGACCTTCCGAACCATACGGATTTTGAACTGAAGTCGGCAAGGACTGCCGACTTCAACCCAAATCCAGCCCAAAAGGACCGGTCCTCACAGGTTCGTTGCACCCATGGATTTGAGGTTAAAATGTATTGCATTAAACACGCAAACAGTGTATGCGTAAAGTGTTCTCAAACTTGTTAGAATTCATACCTTGATGTTTTAATAACCCCGAACTCCATTTAAGGCCCAATCAGTCCAGTTGCCTACTCCAGTTGCTTACAAATGAGGAAATAACGGTTCTGGTTTAATGGAAGATGAATTTTTTTTTTTTTGGTTAAACGGATAATTTATATTATATTCCTGAAAAAGTACAGTCCAAACTATCAGCATACAAAATGTGTCTAAACTGTACGGGCATATCCTCCAGAGAGGTACAAAAGAACCCTCCCGAGTGATGTGCAACGAAGGAGACCGCTTAGTCGGCCGCTGAATTAGCTTCCCAATAGACATGGTAGACAATAAGCTTGGAGCAGTGATGGAGCATCATCGCTATATCCCGAAGGATAGGAAGAGTAGGCGTGTCCCTAATAGCCTTCTGGATCAATGAAATGTCTGTAAAGGAATCGCCTTCAATGACGAGACGATCCAATTTAAGGATCCTCGTGGCATACTTGATACCCATCCAAGCGTCGTATAGCTCCGCAAGGGGAACAGTCTGTTCCACTAGCTTGGAACCCCCCATAGCAATGAAGCTAGCCGTCGAGGATCTGAAGATAAAAGTAGCTCCTGTTATTCGTCCTCTGACACTCCCATCAAAGCTGATAGTAACATAATCCTGAGGAGGGGGCTCCCAAGAGACTAGGATATGGTGAGGCGCTCGAGGAGCTGAAACCGGAGCCCCAGATGTCAGGCAAAGTCACCATCAAACGATGATACTCGTCAGCCTGAGCCCTGGCTCTTTCCAGAATGAAGGTAGGAGAGCTAGTCTCGGATCTGAAGATCATAGCATTCCGGGATATCCATAAGTGATAAGCCAGATAAGCAAGCAGGATCCTAGATGCTATGGCATTGGGAGACTGTAGATAGCGAGAAAATGCAGTGAAGACATCGTCTCCGGAATACAAAAGAGCCCTATAGCCAGCCAGAGTCCATACCCGCCTTGCCCTAAAGCAAAGAAATAAATCGTGGTCCAAGGATTCATCCGGATCATCACAAATCAGGCAGGAGGGGGTATACGAACTCCCCTGGAACTAAGAAGGGACCTCGTTGGCAGGCGCCATCACATGACCTTCCACAGAAAGAGACAGACCCTCGGATGCACCAGCAGAGCCCAGATCTAGCCTCCATGATTATAACCCTGCTGAGCAGGATGATAGATGTTGTAGAGGTCCGACAAAGGGGCAGTAGTGGAAGAGAAGGGATCCCAAACTCTGATATCCCGGTAGAGTGATAGAGGTAAAGCTATGGAGAATATCCTATCCTTCAAAGGCTCTCCAAAATAGCGAGAGATTAGTGTAGAGTTTTAGGTCTGCATCTCCGAGATGATAAGGTCATTGACCATCCAGGAATTGGGCAGATTCAGGGAAACAAAGGTAGGCCATCTGTAAAGGGAAATATCAGAAATCCAAACATGTGCCCAAACTCTGATAGATTTTCCATCCCCAACCATCCATCTGAAATAGGGAAAAACCTCCAGAGTACGTCTCGTGATCTCCTTCCAGATAAGCAACCCACGAGAAGAGGGCACTGAGTCACCCTCCTGCAGGAAAGTAGTATCATATCTAGCTCACATAAAGGAAACCCACAAGCTGGTCGGATTAAGGAACAAATTCGTAGCATAACGAGCAAGCAGAGTCTCCCTCTTGCTGAGGAGCGAAAAGACACCAAGGCCACCCTCCCGGACTGGCTGGCACACAGACTGTTAGCTAACCAGGTTAATGTCCCTGGTCACCGTATTGAATCTCCACAAAAAAGCTCGAAGAATCTGCTCTACCTTCTCTACCGTGGTCTTAGGAATAATGGTATTAGCTAAGAGGTAGATAGGGAGAGAGGACAATACCGATCTAATTAATATTAGTCTGCCCATTGTCGATAATACCCTTCCCTGCCAACCCTCGAACTACTCCTGAACTACTTCCACCAAGATCCGAGACTCATCTCTGTGGAGGCGCTCGTCCGAGTCGGAAATCTTTGATAGGTCGTTCAATCGTTTGGTCACAGGTCTGGGAACGCTCTCACCTTCATGCAAGGTGTGATTTTGCTTGATCATGAGAATAACAATCCCGTGCATCATCGTAAAATGTTTACAGAACTTTTAAATATTATACTATAGAAGGTTTTTCCTAATCTTTATTTACATTATATTATTTGTGTACCAAATATTCAACATGTTTTCTATTAATCATACTGTTATTCCTGGGAAATCCAATTAATTTTTAGATATGAAATTAATGGCCGCTATTTTTACTATTATGGTAAGGTTCCATAAGGGTTTCATTGCTTGCGGGATATTGGCCCTATTGAAACATCTGGTCGTCCCAACCTTTCGATGTTAGAAAAAGAAACATTATTTACTATCAAACCTCTTTAACAGTAACATGCGATGCGGACTTCTTCATGTTATAGAGCCGAGCCCATTGCCCAACATGGGCAAAGAATGGGATCTTTGGCACATCGCATTGCATCACTAAATGGGCTAGCCGTGTCCGGCCCCATAAACCGGTATATTGTCATAGCCATAGGTTAAAAGCCCAGCCCATATGAAAAGGTAGCGAGCGTGATACAACGTGGTTCGGTTTGCCGCTCTAGTAGCTTCCAATTCCCCTCCGCGCAATCTAGAAGCCCGATCAAAACCCTACTCTCGCACCCCCTCGCCGTCCCGTCGCCCTTGCCCGGTTCTTCTCCTTCTTCCGGTCTCTCGAGAAGGGATCTCGTGGTTTTGCTTCGAGGAGGCGAAGATGTCGCTCCGCGTGCTGAATCCGAACGCCGAGGTCCTGAATAAGTCGGCAGCGCTTCACATGAACATCAACGCCGCCAAGGGCCTTCAGGACGTCCTCAAGACGAACCTTGGCCCCAAGGGCACCATCAAGATGTACTCACTCTCCTCTCCCATCGCCTCTTCTCCTCTCATCTTTCCCTCTCTCCATTTCTAATATACCATGTACTCAGGCTTGTTGGTGGAGCGGGGGACATCAAGCTTACCAAAGATGGCAACACCCTCTTGAAGGAAATGGTATTACTCTTCTTATAAACCCTCATTAGAAATAGAAGTTGCGATCTTTAACGTTTTCTTGAAAGAAGTTGTGCTTCGGTGGTTCTTGATCTTGATCTTCTGACCTCTGGGCAGCAAATCCAAAACCCGACGGCCATCATGATTGCGAGGACGGCGGTTGCTCAGGACGACTCAAGCGGCGATGGCACGACCTCCACCGTGCTTTTCATCGGGGAGCTGATGAAACGTTCGGAGCGCTACATTGATGAAGGTTCGAACTGCACTTGTTCCTCGTTCTTTTTTCTTCTTTTGGAGGAAAATTATTGCCCGTCTTGAAGGGAGGCGGGGGGGTGGGAATCTTGGTTCGGTCCATGTAGCTAGTGCCAATATATTTGTGGTTCGTACTTAGGGTCTTATGCAAGCGGTTTACCGTATGGGTCTTATCCATAATTAAAGGGGACGGCAAGGAAAGCTTATTATGGCACGTGGTTTCATAAGATGGTGAGTAGAAATCTTAAGCTTGAGTTATGGGAGGCCCAAGATCGCACACTATGCTAAAGATCAATAAAAAGATGTAATTTCCAGCAGCTAAAAGTCTGGGGTTGTGGGTTTCGGGTCTCTGCCTGATTTTACATCCACAATAGATTAACATCTGGAATTTATGTTTTAACAGTCAACCAAGCCCGGATATTCAAGGCATATTTGTTATAATGGGCTACCCCCTAGAAGATTGATGCTGTAATAGGAGTGCCAGATCATAAACGCTGCATACTGGAAGTCTTTAGACATATTGCATGTTAACTTGCTGACTTGGATTATTAATGCTTGAGAAAAGAAGTGGTGAAGAATTTTAAGGGCATGTATGGATACGGTGTTTTGATTTGACTCTTTTGCTAACTATTTGTTTTTTAAGTTTAACATGATTCATCACATAATTTTATCTTCTTCTCTCTTTTTCTAGCCCCTCTTGACATATAGGGTAGTGTTGAAGGGTTGTTTTATAGTTTTGTAAGCTTAAACTATGACCAATGAAGTACAAGTCTCCTTACCCACTAATTATCATATTAATTTCATGACAGACCCTCTTCTTGCTTAGAGTTTCTTAGCAAAAAACTGACACATTGTTATTACGTTGCTTTCAAGTAAATAAACCAGGCATAAATTCTAATTAGAAATCCTTCCATGTAGTCGTGTTTTCGCTCAAAATTGCATTCTAGCATCCAAACCGGTTATATAGGGGAAGGTCATGGGTGGTGGTGGTGATGTTAATGATCGTGATGATTAGCATGCATTGCAATTTCACTGGTGGGTTGTATTGTAGTTAGTTTTATGCCATGAAGAAAATTTTGGTGAATTAGTCAAATATGATACATATTAGTTTGTATCATGAAGAAAATCCCTTAACGATACACTTCTTTTTAATTTTACTGTCTGTGGCCTGAAGGGTGCTGCTCTTTTGTTTAGGAAGTGATGATTTATATGAACATCCCTCCCTCTCTTCTTCTTCTTCCTTTTTTTTTTTTTAATTTTTTTTTTTTAACTTTCTGTGTGTTTGATGGTTACCCTCTTGTTAAAGGACTTGGTAGGACTTAATAATATATGCTTGTACATTTTCAAATCTTCTTCTATCATACTCTTCTTTGTCATTATTCTATGTATAAAACAAGAAGATGGAGAACATATTTCCTATGTTGTTGACGTTTTCTTTCCAGTCACTAATATATTCAGTGTGCCTTGCTAGAAAACTTTGTTTGCTCTGGTGATGATTTTGATAATTTCAAATTGCTTGAAATCAACTTGTTTTTAGTAGTCATATGTAAATGCATTGGGTATTTCAAGTTATTGCTGCTGACCTTGACTTCTGAAATGGCATTGGTCCAGGGATGCATCCACGGGTATTGGTTGATGGGTTTGAAATTGCAAAAAGAGCAACTCTTGAATTCCTTGAGAAGTTTAAGACACCTGTTGTGATGGGTGAGATGCCTGACAAAGAAATCTTGAAAATGATAGCAAGAACAACTCTCAGGACAAAGGTGTTATATGTTTCTCAATGTGAATCATTTTTTTCCATGTCATATACAGATGCTTGCTTCATTTTTTTTTTCTAACATTGCATTGTTTTGTATTTTTTTCTTTCTTTCAGTTATATGAAGCATTGGCTGATCAGCTGACTGATATTGTTGTTAATGCGGTAAGAGTGATCTTTGCATTGAGACTTCGGTGGGAGCTCATTTCGTGTTATTTTTTGTGCTGTCAGCTGCATATAAATGGATAATTAGAAATAACTGCTAATTTATTAGATAGGATAATATATGGAGAATTGATACCCAATATCTTAGGAAACATCTCTTTGGTAACATGGAGCAAGTTTCACTTGTTATCACGGTTTGTACTGAGACTTATTACAATGACCTGGGGAGATGACAGTGACAATCTATATGGCTGTTAGGTATATATGATGAAGAAAAGTTGTTTAGCTGATGCTGAAAAGTTGGAGTAAGCTTTGCTGGTCACTGTAATGGCATTTATTTACTAGAAGTCCGTGATTTTAGTATGTCTTACTTTAAGGCATTAACAGAAATTTTTTTTTGTGTTTGATGAACTTTCATCACATTGTTGAAGTTCTCATGCTATTTACTTAACAATCACCAGAAGTTGGACATCTGGCCAACATTATCCTGGCTACCTAATTAATGACCAAGACGTACATGCTTGGTAAAGCGTTGATGCTGTTTGATGCACCTCATTGTGAATTCATCCAACATTTGATCATGGATACATGTCCTTGAGGTGTTTAATAGAAGTTACGTTTTACTTGGTATGCTTTAACTTGATTACATAAACAATTGTTGGCTTTCCTTTTTTCTTTCTTTTTTCATTTCCTATCTCCTATATATGACTTGGTATGCTTTAACTTGATTACATAAACAATTGTTGGCTTTCCTTTTCTCTTTTTTTTTTGTATTTTCTATCTCCTATATATCGATCATTTTTTGCATCTATGTATGCAAACGAATAATGCTTAAATGATGTATAGACATATTGCATCATGTTTATGTATTTTAATTTTCTTTTTCTTTCCTCCAATTTGCACTGCTTGCCATCTTATGGATTAATGGCAAATCTAGATGTATGCTTTCATAAGTTCGTTTTTCCTGAACTATTTACGGTGTTGGTGATGCCTTAGACAACTCTATTCATCCTTTGACATTTTTTTTTTCAGTTGTGTATTTTTTTTCTTTTTGTAGACATCTTATTAATTGGCCTTTTGATTGTGATGCCTCCTAAATGGAGCTTGAATGTCTTTATTGTAAAGCTTATGCCTATAGAATTGCCTCATACCTTCTCATGATGTGCAGCAGTTCCTTTTGCATTGAGAAAGTTTTTATTTTGATATGGACAGGTGCTCTGCATACGAAAGCCTGATGAACCAATTGATCTGTTTATGGTGGAGATAATGCACATGCGTCATAAGTTTGATGTTGATACACGATTGGTATTCTTATGATATTCCATTTTTAATCTTAAATTTTTATTTAATTAATTCCTTTCTTTGAGTATAAAAAATGTGTTTTGTGCTTTATAGTATTCATTGGTGAACCTGGAATTAGTGTGGGAACAGGGAACTGAGTTTTCTTGTTATCAGTATGCTAGCACACCTTGGAAGATCCTAAACAAATAAATATTTGTCGTTATAGTTCATTATCTATTTTTTAATGATTGTATTAGTGATTAATTTGGTGTATAATGTTGCAGATAGCTAAAAAAAGTGATCAATAATACTTTTTCCTATTGCTGAGAAGGTCTTAATAGAGGTTTTGATAAAATGCAAACTCCATGGTCCCTTCAAATTGATGTACTTTGTTCTTTTTATTAGCTTATTTCTCATCTAAACCAGCACGAATTTCAATTATTAAACCTACCAATTGATACAATCTATGAATTTGTTTCTTTGTTTGGTGCAAGTAACCAGTTGAATTTGTTTCTTTCTTTCACTTATTACCTGTTGCTTTCTTTTTCCCTTAATATTCTGTATAACCAATTTCATTTTCTAATTTTTTTAGGTTGAAGGTCTTGTTCTTGATCATGGTTCCCGCCATCCTGATATGAAGCGAAGGGCAGAGAATTGTTATATCCTGACATGCAATGTATCTTTGGAGTATGAGAAAAGGTGCATATCTTGAGCTAATTGTTTGTTGCATCATCTTTGCTTCAAATAATTTAGATGAAACATGCTGTGGGTTTGGCTCTACTATTGTCAGTTTTCTGGCAATCGGATATGTTCTTAACATAAGAATCTGGGTGTTTCCTATAGGTTCATATAACTTTTAGTCTGAAAATAGGATCTACAGGATGAATTGTGGTTATGTCGAATTATGTCTCTATGTGAATATGCAGTCACATCGGTGACTGAACTTTAATGCATGTAAAGATAGATCAATTTTCTGTTCTCTTCATCATTTGCCTTGTCTATGTGGTTGTCCAAATGGCCACATCCATATTGTATTCTGCTCTTATCACAATTTCTCATGCTATTGATTTGAAATAAAGAACAAATTATACAGTCTAATGTGCCACCGAGCTACTGTTTCGATTGTGTTTCTATCAGCCTTTACAATGATGATATTGACTACCACTTGTCTTCTTAGAAAAATATATATCTAGAGTGTAGCCATCTTTTCTACCGATTGATTGCCAGTCCTTTTCTGGTGGAGGCAAGGTAGTCATAAAGGTTTCTGCAACTTCATCTCATCCTGTCAATTTCTCAAAGTATATCCGATGCTTGAAACTAGCAATGAATGGGAGGGAAACAGAGGATGAAGTAGCAAATAGACTTACGTTGTGACACAGAAATCATGATATAGCATTTATATTTTAGAAATATTTAATTATATATTGATGACCTCAATATTTCACATGTTCTGTAATAGTTATATCAAGATCTAGGTCATTGGATTTTTTCCTACTATTTGTTTCGTTGCCTTATCCTTGATCTTATAATAAGATTGTTCTACTTCACATGCAAGACTCAGGTTAATCTTTATTAATAGCTGCAATCTTTTTTAAACAAAATGTGATGCATATCACTGCTGAGGAAGAACATCTTAAGTATTGTTAATGTGGAATGAGAACCCTGTCGATTTATCTTACAACTAATAATTCTTTTTTTATCAGTGAAATAAATGCAGGGTTCTTCTACTCCAATGCAGAGCAGAGAGAAAAAATGGTTGCTGCTGAAAGGCATCAAGTTGATGAGCGAGTTAAGAAAATCATTGAACTAAAGAACAAAGTAAGAATCATTTTGCACAGCGGTGTGCATAGAAATGTCAGCTATCCTGCAGATAAGTGCAAACTTCACATGAACATTCTGTCAAATGCAGGTTTGTGCTGGCAATGACAACAACTTCGTCGTGATTAATCAGAAGGGGATTGATCCTCCATCTCTGGACCTCCTAGCTAGGGCAGGGGTTAGTCATGCCATCACTTGATGATCAATGTTAACAATATTAATCTTGTTAATTTTATTGTCACAGTATTGTAGCAATTTTATACATGAATCTTCATTATGATCTACAATCAGTATAATATATAAGCCTTAGTCACCACCAACTTTGATTTCACACCCTGTCACAGCTGACTTGCCTGAGATGGCACTGTAATGGGGTTTCCTTTTTTTTCAGTATGTGGGATGGTTTTAGGGGGCCCTTTTTTGAGCATCTAGATTATACTCATAGTTAATTTTTATTTTCTTATAACTTGCATGGTTGCATTGGCTGTTTGAATGCTAAATGCTCTCTAACTTGTCAAGAACTAGATGCAACATATTATTCCATTATTAAATCTGCAAAACATCATCTCTAGCAGGAGGTGCTTTTTTTTGATCATTTTTTCCTGAATGTGTAATTTGCAATCTTCAATGGACATTTTTTTTTTTAGTCATTGATAATATTGTACGTTCAAAATGTTCTTGCTCATTCTTGGATAAAAGAATCTTAATGCCATATATTTAAGACATAACCTCATCTATGCTTCTTGCTAGTCATTCCTGTGCATGTAATATTGCTTAAGTACTGTGAATGTCAAACCTAATGTGGGACTGAATATCGGATCTACAATTGGAACAAGAAAATATGATCTTTGCAGACTTGCATTAATTCTCTTGGATGCTTGAAATTTGAATCTGGTTCCAGTGAATAAAATATGTATGAATAATATTTCTGTATTCATCTGGCACGAGTTTTTGTTTGGAATCTCACTATTGTTGTTGGATTTGGATCCTGTTTCTGTCACCTATTACATGGGGAGTGACCAAATGGGTGCTGGCATTAAGACTTATTGGCCAGTGAAGATGGTTCTAGATTTTGCTGCTGATTGTTGAAGTTGCTGTTGGCTAATTTACATTTGATTGGGTTAACTGATTGCTCTTTGCCACTTAAATGTTATGAGTAATAGAGGTGATGTTGATATGGTTTCTTGGCTTATATCTTGTCCTGGATATGAATGCAATTCCCATTGCAAACCTGCCCACGTTCACTAGGAAGAGCTCACAATTTGATTGTCTGCTGTTGCACTTTTAAGAGTCCGCTGTTGCACTTCTAAGAGTCTTATTGTGCAAGATTTTTTTTAAATTAGTGCGAGCACTTTAACCTGATTGGAGGTGACCTGAAAATGATGTCAAAGTGCAGAAAGCCTTACTGGGGGAATAATCTGTTTGGAAATGGTATCAGAAGTATACTTGTTTATTTGTACGGGAATGACATTACAAAAAGATTTATGTAAATAAAATATACCGATCGTTACTCTACTGTTAAAGTTGTTGTATATGTGCGTGCCTGGTAGCTGGTCATTGAAAAAGTAGCTGGCTGAAAGGCCAAAACAAGAAACAGACATGAATTCAGTCAGTGTTACCTCATGAGTAGAATAAGAAACCATTGTGGTGCTTTATTTGTAGACTAAGAAACCAGTTTGGTTGAATTGTGAATTGTAAAAGTATTAATCAGCAAACATACTGATTTATAGACAGTCTGAACTTTTTGAAAATGCAAACTGATTTTGTTTGTGGTCAGCAAATCTTGAGATGAAAATTGATAGCCTTGCTAAAAATGTAACTCTGTAAACAATTTATGAATCAATTATCAATATTTATTTAGGAGATACATATAGAAAGAATTTTCAAGTGAACTTGAAGTAGTATGTTTATTGTACTAGCAACAGGGCAAGTGCAATGCAAGTTGGAGGGAAGAGAGGAGAAAGTGATAAGAGTTTAATCTGTTGAAGAGTCGAATAAAAGAGTCCAACTTATATAGAAATTGAACCAGAGAGAGAGATGGTGTTGAATCAACTTTTATGAAAGGGTCTGATTTGATTGGAAAAGAAGAAAAAGAGCGCATGCTAGTTAACGTAAGCAAAATAAGGTATTTTTTAAGATAAATAGGAGGGGTATTCCCAGTGTACAAGGAGACAGACGCGTCAAGGAATATTTGTGGATTTCAAAACTGTCATTTTCATATGTAATATAGATATGCTTCATAACTTCCAAAAATTTTCATTGGCATGTCCTCATAAGAGAGAGCATAGTTAGCTTGGGGAGATTGACAGGTGCCTGTAATTTTTATTTAACATTTTCATGTTTTCTATGTAAAACTGAGGGCCTCAGGTATCCTTACCTTGGTACTCATAACCTATTTGCTAACCTTGTATTTTTTGGTCGTGAACTTTTGGCTGCCCTTGGTCTGTTAACGTTTTATTGGTTCTTTAGAGTACTAGAATCTATTTCTAAAATAGTTATTGTTTTATATCTCTGAGATCATTGCCATTTAGGACTTATGACCCTTGCATTCATATGTGTGTTTCATTTACTTTGCATTTGTAGATAATTGCCCTTCGAAGGGCAAAGAGGAGGAATATGGAAAGGCTGGTGTTAGCTTGTGGTGGGGAGGCTGTTAATTCTGTTGAGGACTTGACCGAGGATTGCCTTGGCTGGGCTGGGCTTGTTTATGAGCATATCCTTGGTGAAGAGAAGTATACCTTTGTGGAGAATGTCAAAAATCCTCACTCTTGTACTATCTTGATTAAAGGTTTTTATCTTTCAACATCCTTTGCTTTTCCTCGCATACTGCAGTCAACATTGTTCGATGGAGATTGCTAGCCTATATCATGGTATGAGTAATTCACTATCATTACCATCAGTTCATCATGTGCACCTGCAGGTCCTAATGATCATACCATAGCTCAAATCAAGGATGCTGTTCGTGATGGTCTCAGATCTGTCAAGAATACAATTGAAGATGAAGCTGTTATCATGGTAAGATTTTTAACATCTTTCAGAAAATTACATGTAATTTAAGTTTTTAGCATGCTGATATTTTATAAAACCTGTCAGGCATATCCAATTTTGCAATTTTATATTCTGATGGAATTTGCACAATTAAACAGTTCCTAGCAGTCGTACCACTTAAATGGTACTCTCAGTATATTTTGTTTGAAAAGTGTATTTGAGATTTTTATTCGTTTTTATGGTAAGTTGGTGTATTTACTCTGAACCTGGGTACAGGGAAGTGGATTGGCTGTGGGTACAGGAAAGTGTATCTTTTAAAAAAATTAGTAAGAAAATACTTTAGTAAGAAAATATTTAGGAAGGGAGTATGGGGATGAGTTTATGAGGAGTTAATGAGCAGGTTTGCCACCCAAAATGGAAGATTCCTGTGGCTGAGGTTAATCCTAGGAAAACAAAATATGATTCTAATAATGATAATTGTCAGTCATTCTGATATTGATGCTCCTTGTAAGTCTGTTGCAATATGCTAGATTTTACTTAGATGTAAGAATTCGGTGTTTCAAGGGTTCATATAATGCTCGCTTAGTTGCTTTGTCAAACTGCTCCTTTACACATGCACAGTACACACTTTGTAAGGCATATTCAGGACTGGCTTATATTTGAAAAAATATTTCATAAAAAAATTAATTATCTTCTTCATCCTTAAAATTTATGAACTTGAGTTCTTTTGAATAGGTTAACCCACTCTCTGGTTTACCTCGTCAGTAATTTTGGTTGATTGTGTGTTCTATATCTTGATTTTGACTGATAGATTGGATAGTAGGGTCATCAGCATTATAGTGGTGACTCTGGTTACTGGAAAGCATGTGTTTATGAAAAAATTGGAACAGCAAACGTTATGCCTTCGGTAATGGTTGTGCTGCAACTCACAAGTTATGGCAATTTTCATTGGACAACAGTTTTTTGAATAACTTTTGGATGAGTTTTTTTTTGTCTGTAAAAAATGTAAAAAAGTTTGACGTAAATAATGCTTTTATGTCAAGGAATAGCTTATGACAGCACCCTCCCCAAAATCGAATAATTAATAGCTATACCTCTTGTCAGCAAGTTTGACTGGCATAAGCATAACTATTCCTTGGCTATGCCTGTTTTCCAAATGGTGTTTAGCAGGCCTAAAGCTTATTCTGAGCCTTATGCCCGAATGGAACACTTATGTCTTTAGAGACAGAATTAGGTGACTCGTGAAAAAGCGGAGTTTGATAATCTTGTGTTGTCAAAAGCAAGGGCTAAGAACACCCTTTAGTGAAGGCTTTCCATTGTAAATAAAAAAATTCCTACCTGTGTAACCACAATTCTGAGTTTTCCTTTACTCAATAAGAAATCCAAGTCTTCATGCTATCGTGAGTTCAAATTTACAGGAAGTGCGATAACATTCTATGATTTCTTCTTGCAGGGTGCAGGTGCTTTTGAGGTTGCAGCCAGGCAGCATCTGGTCAATAATGTAAAGAAAACCGTTCAAGGGGTAAGTCACCTGTGAAAACTCACTTAACAACTTTCTTGGTGCTGTAATCTTGATGGGAAGCATTGTTCTCAACAGCGTGCACAGCTTGGTGTGGAAGCATTTGCTGATGCACTTCTAGTTGTGCCCAAGACACTAGCAGAAAACTCTGGCCTGGACACACAAGATGTCATCATTGCTCTCACGGTATATATTCTTTTTTTCCTCCCTTTTAATTGCCTATCTGTTCGTGAAAAAAAGAAGGTTTAATAGTGAACTAATTGGACTATTGTACGTAATTGATACTTTGAAGGGTGAACATGATAGAGGCAACATTGTGGGTTTGAACCATC
Organism: Areca catechu; assembly: GCA_021397845.1. Classification (NCBI taxonomy): domain Eukaryota; kingdom Viridiplantae; phylum Streptophyta; class Magnoliopsida; order Arecales; family Arecaceae; genus Areca; species Areca catechu. Next base: position 11,341,567 of record CM038049.1, read on the forward strand.
ACACTGGAGAGCCAATTGATCCGCAGATGGAGGGTATCTACGATAACTATTCAGTGAAACGCCAAATCATAAATTCAGGGTATGTAGGCCCCCTGATGCCCCATATATTATTACATCATTTAATTTGCGGCACCTTTTAATGTTCTTTCACGATGCTTTGCTGTTAGGTTCTGAGATTATTTATTTTGCAGTCCTGTCATCGCGTCTCAGTTGCTGCTGGTAGATGAAGTGATTCGCGCTGGTCGCAACATGAGGAAACCTAGTTAAGCCACTGTCTCCATGGATGGTGTTTTGAAGGGTGGTGTTTTGTTTTGTTTTTTTTTTTTTTTGATTTGATCAGATCATCAGGTTATGTATGAAGATCAGTGTGAGGGGAAATAGCCAAGTGTTCATTACTTTTATCTTCTTTTTCTTCTATTTGAAAAACCCATGCACTTTTTCAGAAGGCTTTTTCGTTGTTAAATTATCAAGAAACATGACTTATCCATGCTAGCAGTGCTCGACCAAGTTGTGTTTCCTTGAACCGGTGAACTATGGAATGCATGTTGTCAGAGGTTCAGATTTATGTGGTACTTTCGAATAATTTAGAGCACCTGTTGATCATGTAGTGAGCGATTTGCATCCATTAGAAGATTTATAAGCTTCCATTAGTTTTGCCACCCAAAAATGCTACCCCGTTTGCTTGTGGGGAGCACTGGACCATGGTACAGAACGGAAGGAAGTGATGAGGATATCAATTTATTTATAAAGCCAGTTCAGAATTCAAGAATCGGTGCGACGATTATTCAAAATGTTGACAGAATCAGCAGCATTGTTATGGTTACAGAAATTCAATTATCAGCGTTGTTATGGTTATAGAAATTCAATTGGTATTGTTATGGTTATAAAAACTCAATTGGTTTTTATCTTAGTTATTTTATTATTTTTTTAATTGATATATTTTAATTTAATTGGGATTGCTAATTATGTTAGTTATTTTGTTTATATAGATTCGAGCTTGAATTTTTTAGCACTTAGTGATTTATGGATAGAGACTTTCGAATAAGATGTGCTGTCATATTTAATGTTGTATTTTTTTTCTTATATAATTTACTAGTCAAATATTGGATGGTGTGTAAATTTGGGTTTGCAAGATTTATTATGTTTAATTTTAAATGAAAGTTATATTTAAATTTTGAGTCATCATGTTATTTCATGAAAAGTTCATATATATATATATATATATATATATCTTTAATTTATATTTTTATCTATATAAAGATCTTGGAATGATGAATAGAAATAATGTTTTTTTGATTATTTCTATCTTAATATCATGATTGTGAGATTGGGGTGTGATGCGTGAAGATGTGAAGTCTTGATCTTGCACCAATTATCATTTCTTGCTTGTGTTGCTTTTTCTTCTTTCAATTTTTACATCCAATTTTTTTATTCTATGTCATCTTTTATATTTTTGTCAAATCTAATTTCTTTTCTTTGTTAACAAATTTTTTTAATAAATTGCGAAGCAATTTCATTGATACATTAAAATATGGGGCTCTGATAATTCCTTCAAAACTAGAAACTTGATTTCATTCCGTGAAATGCTACTCAACTAGGATTTTAAGATTTTTTAGTATCGTGGTGAGATCTAGTTTAGGATTTAATTCATTTTGTTGGCTATATAGTAAGTTGAGTGTTCTTGGATGGATTTGATAAAGTAGAACAATTCTAATTTAGATAGTTTCTTGACTAGCCTATAATTTTTTTTTGAATAGTCTTGAATCTATTATAAACGAATAGTAATATCTAATTATCTTGTATTTTTATTTATATATTTACTTGAATTCATTTAGTTGATGTGTTTATAAATTAAAACTTGCATCATTCCGCATCATATTTATTATTAGAGCTCCAGGTTAGTTTAGAATTAAGAGGTTTGATATTAGTTTGCATACGTTGAATCATGTCTTTATTGTATGCTTATAACTCATGGAAGTAATGAGTTATGGTCGGACATGATTTGAATAGCAAATAAACAAATTCTTACTTTTTATATCATTTATGTTAATTTTTATTATATTTATTTATTTGTCTTAAATTTATGCCGCCGATTTCATTATACCCTTGAGATCTATTGCAAGAAATATTATTTTAGAAATTTTTTTTAAAAAATAAAAAATGCAGTAATATCCAACTCACCTGACATTCTTTGCTTAAAATTTATAATCATCCGAGATCATTTCACCCTTTGATTGATCTTTGAAAATTCTCTCTATTTTTGTCATCTGTACACAATTTTTTATGTTGTACGTGGTTTAGTATTTTGAAAAGTTCCACCAATCTAGAAGCCTTAAATTCATGAAACTTGCTTTAAAATCCAAGAAGATTTTATCTAAAAATAGATTCCTAACTATTTTCGTAACTATTTTTCAAAAGTAGTTAGGATATAGTTTCAAAAAATTAGATTATTTCTCGTAAAAATAAGAGTCTTAGATTTCTGCATGCATTCTGTGACATGCCATTTGTATTCAAATTTAAATTCATGTCTATAAAAAAATCAAAAAAATTAAAAATTTATTTTTGGAAAACTAGGCTTGATAAGGTTTCGAATCCTATAGTTTGAACCCAAAATTCATTTGATTTCATTTTCAAATTTTATATATAAGTTGATTTTGTGATTTGTTCTGCTATATTTAGTTGCATCATTTAATTGATTTAAGGGCACCAAGCATTAACCAGATAAGGTGGAGATTTTATTATCATTTCTTGGTCCATAAACAATCCTCAACATCAATTAAATCCAAGTCTTAACTAAAATCAAGTAGAAACCAACTTAGGATTCCCAAACGAGTCTATTTGTGTAGTTCAACTGAAATCAAGTTTGATTGAGTTTATAATCCATTCTGGAAACTGATATCTAAGGCAAGCAGTAAAGAGACAAACGTTGAAGCTAGTTCGTGGTTCTTTAATTAGGTCCTTGCGAGAGTAAGGGAAGCCTCCCATGATTCTGGAAACTGATATCTAAGGCAAGCAGTAAAGAGACAAACGTTGAAGCTAGTTCGTGGTTCTTTAATTAGGTCCTTGCGAGAGTAAGGGAAGCCTCCCATGATTCTGGAAACTGATATCTAAGGCAAGCAGTAAAGAGACAAACGTTGAAGCTAGTTCGTGGTTCTTTAATTAGGTCCTTGCGAGAGTAAGGGAAGCCTCCCATGACTACATCCCTTACCTAATTGGTTGACTGGATGGTAGGATCAATTGTGCTTAATCAATTTGAGTTGCATTGAACCTTGGGTCTAGAAAATCCCTAGACTTAATTGTGCATGCATACTAGAGCTAGAACCGAGTACCCACCTCCAATTGATCAATCTAATTCTAGTATGGTACCCAATCCCATTGATCCTAATATGATGGAACCTAATTATGTGGAACATCATTTTGGATCGCTTAAATGACTTGACTGAGTGGATGACCTTATTAGAGGAAGATTGAGTGAGTCGACCTCGTGAATCCATTATAGATATTCCACCCCTACCAATAGGTCAGAGAAATCGATTCATAGCCCCAGGCTTAGGCATAGGTCCAAGATTAGAGCGTTGTCCTATAAGAACACCAATGGACTAAGATGATCAAATCTTTAGGGACATTAAGATCGAGGCATCCATTTTTTATGACAATTTAAATCCAAAATTATACCTCGATTAGGAATCAAACATAGATTGTTATTTTGATTGGTATGAAATGTTTGAGGCTAAGAAGGTTAGGTTTGCTAAATTGAAATTGATCTTGTAAGCTTGATTATATTAGAAAAATGTAGAATGTCTACTTCATCAAAGAGGACATGACTCGATAGGAGCATGAAAAGAATTAAAAGCTAAATTAAGAGAAAAGTACCTACTTGTATTCTATAATCAGCATCTATTAGAGCAATGGCTGTGATTGGCCCAAGAAAATAAACTTATTTTTGAGTATATCATATGAATTAATGAGTTCGTTATGCACTGCAGTGTCACTGAGGATTATGCTATGACCTTATCTAGGTTTCGAGTTGGAATTCGTGAGGATATTTAATGCAAGTTATATAAGCAACAAGTCACTACCTTAGAACAAGCCTACCAGGTTGTACAAGATTATGAGCACTTTTTTAGGTATTCAATCCCTCATTGATCTAATCAGCGTGAGTCCACTAGTCGACTAACCCCATCTAGAATGAGATATAGTACCTTCAGAGGACCTATTAATTGATCCATGGCATAGAGACTAGCATCTAATAGGGAAGATAAGGAAAAGGAGATTGTTAGGAATAACACTGATCAAGTCAGGTATTATAAATGTCAAGGAATTAGCTACTTTGTAGCACAATGTCCCACTAAAGCCTTACATATAGGTGACCAGGATGAAGATGAAGTTCCGAATAATGAGGAAGAAGAAGTGTATGAAGTTGATCTTATGCTTATTAAAAAAATTTATGATAATGAAAATTAAGAATCACCCGTACTTGATTATAATGTGCATCCGTAGGTATAGTTAGGTGTGTCATAGCTTAGCCCAAACAATATAAAGATTGGTATAGGACTGCGATATTCCACACTTTCATAAAATTGGAAACAAATCATACAAGGTTATTATTGATAGTGGTAGTTATATAAATATCATATCAACTGATACCATCATAAAATTAAAATTGACCTTAATTGAATACCCTAGTCCTTACATAGTTTATTGGATCGATACAACATCCATTATGATTAAGTATAGGTGTCATATGCCCATCCAATTTACTTCGTATAAGGACAAGGTTTAGTATGATGTCCTACATGTGGAGATAGACAGTATAATTCTGAGAAGACCATGGCTATTCAATTTAGATGTCACACTATTTGATCATTCCAATTTATCCTTTTTCACTCATAATGGAAATAAGGTTAAGATTAATCCATCTCAACCCACACCCAGTAAGAAATTTTAATCCACCAAAATTAAAGAATCTGGAAAGAATAAAGGTCTGAATTTAATCAGTGCAAAGGAGATTGAAAAGGAAGTGAGTGAAGGCTTTACTTTTTAAGCATTAATAGTTAGAAATATTAGGAGTCCACTCAAATTGAGTACCCCCAGAAGTCAAGAGATTTCTTAATAAATTTGATGATATTTTTATCAATGATCTACCGGATAGGTTACCACCTATGAAAGATATACAACATGTAATTGATCTAGTTCCTGATTCTATCCTACCCAAATTAGCCCATTATCTATTAAATCCGATTGAACACGATGAATTTAATAGGTAAATTGATGAATTAGTTAAAAAGAAATTCATTAGAGAGAGTTTGAGTCCTCGTACAGTACCTATATTATTGACCCCTAAGAAGGATTGCTCTTGAAGGATATGCATTTATAGTTATGCCATCAACAAGATCATGATCAAATATTATTTTTTCATATTCTACCTTGATGACATGTTGGATATGATAACCGGAGCTACTATCTTTTCAAAATAGATCTTAAAAGTGGTTACCATCAAGTTCAAATCAGTTCAGGGGATGAGTGGAAAACAGTTTTTAAAACTAAGGATGGTCTGTATGAATGGTTATTTATGCCTTTTAGATTGTTAAATGCACCTAGCATGTTCATGAAACTTCGACTCAGGTATTGAGACCATTTATGGGAGTCCATGCTGTTGTCTATTTTGATGACATTCTTATTTATAGCATATCCAAGAAGAAATATTTAGACCATCTTGGATAAATTTGTCAAACCTTGAGAGCTGAAAACGTGTATGCAAACCTAAAAAATGTGCCTTTGTGATTAATCTTGTGGTCTTTTTAGGTTTTGTCATTACACCTGAAGGTATGTCTATTGACCTTGAAAAGGTTAAGGATAATAAAATAACCCTGGAGCCCCTGTTGGCTGGTGATAGTGAAAAAGATAGGGATATATATAATAAATCCCGTTCACTCAGCTGACACCAGTGGTAGTCAGGTTGACGTACTCACCTTCGGGTGGGGAATGGCTACGGAAAAATTAATATGCGTCATGTATCGAACATTCCCTGGCTAGGGTTGGGGGACCGTTTGGGGGTGGCCACGCCCGGGGTCTAACTCCTCCCCCCCTTTTTGGTTCATCAAAAAAAAAAAAAAAAAAAAGGTTAAGGCGATAGTAGAATGACCAGTACCTTAGAATATCCATGATGTTTGAAGTTTTTATGATCTAGCCACTTTCTATAAATGATTTATAAAATGATTTAGTATCATTATGGCCCTAATTATCAATTGTATTAGAAAATACTAATTTAATTGGACCATAGTGTTGAAAAGGCTTTCAAGAGATCAAGGAGCAAATGAGTAAAGCACCCGTACTTAGATTACTTAATTTTTTCAAAGTATTCGAGGTTGTTTGCGATGCTTTGAAAATGGAAATAGGTAGCGTTTTGAGTCAAGAAGGATATCCTGTAGCCTTCTTTAGTAAGAAACTTAATGAGGCTAAACAAAGGTACTCTATCTATGATAAAGAACTTTATGCTATACAAGCACTTCCATATTAGAGAATTACTTGTTATCACATGAATTTGTCCTATACTCTGATCATGAAGTACTTAAATTCTTGAATTCATAAAAGAAATTAAATCCTAGGCATGGTAAGTGGGTAGAATTTCTTCAAGCTTATATTTTTATGCTAAAACGTAAATCAGGACTAGAGAACAAATTGATTGATGTGCTTAGTCAATGAGTCAACCTTTTGTCTATCTTAAATGTTGAAGTTATGGGATTTAAGAAGCTTAAAGATGATATGAGAAATGCCCGGACTTTGGAAAGGTTTTTGAAACCCTATGAAATGGTCCATTAATCGAGTATAGTGAGTTTATCCTATAAGACAATTTTCTTTTCAAAGGAAACAAGTTGTATGTCCTCGGACATCAATTAAGAGACTTTCTAATTTGGATAGCACATACTGAAGGTTTAGTAGGATACTTCGGTAGGAACAAAATGATAGAGGCCGTAGGAATCCAATTCTATTAGCCAAGTCTTCAACAAGACGTTGCCAGTGTAGTAGCCCAGTATAGGACGTGCTATTGCAAAGCAAACTGAGATAAACACTAGCTTATACACTCCTCTGCTAGTTCCTACTTGTCCATGGAAAGATGAGTATGGACTTTATGTTAGGATTGCAACGAACTCCGAGGAAACACGACTCTATTTGTGCCTTAGTTGATCGATTCTTCAAAATGGCTCATTTTCTATCCTGTTTAAAAATATCAAATGCTTCTAAAATAACCTATCTTTTTCTTAATGATATTGTTAGATTACATGGATTACCTATATCCATAATATCTGATAAAGATGTCAAATTCATGAATTTTTTTTAGAAGACCTTGTGGCACATGTTAGGAATGAAACTAAAATTTTCTTCTGCCTATCATCCTCAAATAGATAGCCAAATTGAAGTAGTGAATAAAAGTTTAGAAAACCTACCAAGATGTTTGGTTGGTGAATGCATATTAAATTGGAATTTAATTTTACCATGTATTGAGTTTGTTTATAATAATTCGATAATAGGTTAACTGGTACGAGTCCTTTTGAGATTATTCATGGTTATAAAGCTATGAAACCAGTAGACTTGATTTCTTTACCTGTGCATGCTACAATATCTCATCCAGCTCATGATTTTGCAGAATATATTAGGAATTTGTATGTAAAAATTAGCAAATAAATTAATGTCAATAATCAAATTTATAAACGATTCGCAGATTTACATAGACATATTTAATTATTTAATGAAGGTGATTATGTAATGATAATGATCAGATCCGAATGATTCTCATCCGGAATTGTAAGAAAATTGTATGCTCGTGGAGTAGGACTATTTAAGATTTTGAAATGATTAGAATCAAATGCATATGTTATAGATCTACCATCAGATTATGGAAATAGTTATACATTTAATGTATTAGATTTAGTAGCCTACAAGGAATCAACAGTGATTTGTTTGAGCTTGTTTCATTCTTTGAGAGTGAACCCTTACCTGAATGTCAACTTTTAAAAACACAAATTTATAAGAAATGCGAACATATCGAGAGAATCTTTGATGAGCAGGTTGTAACCGCACGAAGTCAAAGATATCAACACTTTCTGGTTTGTTGGAAAGGTTACCTCAAGTCAGATGATTTTTGAATTACTCATGAGGAGTTGCAGAGAATCACCCCAGACCTTTTTGAGCAATACTTGAGCAGGGTTGGCATACACTTGATGGGGCCGAGTTCTCTCCATCCCAAGAGAATTAATGAGGACATCAGCTTACCTACAAAGCTAGTTCAGACTCAAGCACAGGTGAGATGATAATCCAGAGTATCGATAGCATCAGCAACATCGTTATGGCTATAGAGGTCCGATTGGCCCTTATCCTAGTTGCTTTATTATTTCTTTTAGTTGACTTATTGTACACTTAATTGGATTTGTCAATTGGATGAGTTATTTTATTTATATGGATTTGGGCTTGGATTGTTTAGCATTTAGATGTTCATCGATAGGACTCTCCAATCAGATATTCTATCATATATTTAACACCATATTTTTATCATATATTTTATTAGCCGAATATTGGATGGCATGCAAGCTTGGATCCACAAGATTTATTGTCCCATATGGATAGATCAAGACTAAAGATCGAGCTTTAGTTTAATTTTAAATGAAAGTTGTATTTAAATTTTGAGTCATTATATTATTCCACGAAGAGTCCATATATATCTTTATTTTATACTTTTATCTATATGAAGACCTTGAAGTTATAAATAAAAGTAATTTTTTTGATTATTTTTATGTTGATATCATGATAGTAAGATTAGGGTGTGAAGTCCGAGGGTATGAAGTCGTGATCTTGAGCTAACTATCTTCTCTTTTTGCTTGCGTTGCCCTTCCCTCTTCCATCTCCTACACCTAGTTTTTTTCTCGTTCCATATCATTTTTTGTATTTCTATCAAATTTAATTTTTTTTCTCTTTGTTAATAAATCCTCTCAATGAATTGCAAATAAATTTCAAAAATATATCAGAGCTCATGGCTCCAACAATTCCTTCAGAACCAGAAGCCTAAGATCTGCTTTGAGAAACGCTGCTCAACCTGATTCTTGAGATCCTTAGTATCCTGGTGAGATCTAGTTTAGGATTTAATTCCATACTTACTATTGGCCATATAGTAAGTTGAGTATTTTTTTTTGGACCGGATCTGATACTAGTAAAGTAGAACAATTTTAATATAGATAATTTTTTATCTAGCTTGTGATCCTTTTCTTGAATAATTTTAAATTTATTATAAATGAATAGCAATACCGAATTATCTTATATTCTTGTATCTTTATTTGAATTCATTTGGTTGCCATATTTGTAAATTAGAACTTGCATCCCGTATAAGAAATCATGGTGGTATTGATTTTTTTTTTTTTATCTCTTTTCATACAGTACGGCGATATGATATTTTCGATTTTAAGAGTCTCTTTAAGCTTTGATGTTTGTGCGAGTAATCCATTTCTGTGAGAATGTAATAGGCCATGGGTACGTGACTCATAAAATAATTATGACTCTTAATTATTGTCATCCAAGTGTTTCTTCTTTTGCCGAGGACGTTCGCGAGAGGACGACGGAATAATGCAGCTGTCATTCATGCGTGGTCGATATGTCGGGATTTTTTTTTTTTTTTTTTTTTCTGGACATATTTTCTGGACGATCTTTCAATCCCAGCCAGTAAATATTGGATACACGATGCATATTAATTTTTTATAGCCGTTCCCTATCCGAAATGAGAACGTCAACCTGACCATTACTTGCGTCAGCCGAGTGAACATAATTTATTATATATATCCTTAACTTTTTCATAAATATCAACCAATAAAAATTTCAAAATTATTTTATTAATTATTTTATTAATTTTATTTTTGATTTTTAAGTCGAAATATATCCAAAATGAAACTCGAACTTCTGCTAGCCGTGAGGCTAAAAATCAAAATATGTCCAAAATAGTACTGGATAGCTGATTGTGAGGCTTAAAATCGAAATATGTCCAAAATGATACTCGAAATTCTGCTAGCTGATTGGGAGGAAAGCCTTTGACCAGCTATGCCACGCGCCAGGCAAATTGCATTCCTCTTCGCCGGGACTGCTGGGTTGATACTTGGTCTTGTTCCAAGGACGGATGGAAGACTTGGTAGTTAAAAAGCTCATTCATGCGAGCCGAGCACTGCATAAACGGAAGGGAAGAGATATCAAAGCATCATCATCTACAATTCAAGCGGTGGGAAGTTTCTGCAGCCAAATAAATATCAGACATCAAAGCCCAAGAAATGATATCCGTTCTCCACCACAATTTGAAACCAACCAACCATTCTTGGTGAATGGTAGATGACGCCAAGAATTGCTTGGATCAATAGGAGCCTGCCACGCTTCCCGCTTGCAGGAATCCACTACACCTGATATAGATTTATCTTTCGAGGAAATATGTGTACACTTGGAGCAGCATTGAAAAACTTCAGCATTGCATAAATTCCTTGATCGCAGCCAACGGCCTCATTGCAATGGCTCGGTGGCCTTAGAGGTCGCTTTCCAGGTCTAGATACCACCTCTTGGAGCACCACAGGTTAAGCATCCAACCCATACTCGGGGTCCATGCTTTAAATATCCAGGAGACATCGATCACCATCCCAAAAGGCTACAAAATTGAAACTATCCATGTGCCCCGGGCCCTTTGCTGTCTCCCAATTGACTTCTCCCCGGAAAGCAAAGATAGGATCTAATTCTTGTGGAAGCATGACATACTCTATTTGGCTCTGTAGCTTGTTTCGTACTTCAGTGTGGTCATGTCGCATGGCGATCTCTAATGACCGTTCTATGGTGATCCAACGTTATAATTGCGGAGGCAAGGATGGTATCATTGGCGTCAACAAAAAAAACATACCTCTGGTTAAAGTATCAACAACGAAATATGAAGTAGAGAAGCTCTTCATTATGCGTTGTGGTGGGACGTGGGTTGCGTCGTAGCTACGATGAAGGATATGTTATTGGCTGGCCGATCCAGGCATTCGCATACCTGCCAAACGGAAGAAAGCAAAGCAGAACTCTTGTGCTTCCAACCTCGCAACAATGAGTATTTCTATCCACAAGGTGGGTGGTTGGGATCTTGTCTCACAATCAATAGATCATGATTCCGAGACACGGCTCCATAAAAAACTCGATTAAATTTAAAATTTGAATATTTCTACACCCAGTTGATCTAGGATCCAAACCTTGGACTTTGCTCTAATTAACATGAAAATGAGGTTGGTAACTGAATAAAAGAGTAATATAACTGAAAATTTTCTCTCAAAAAATTGTATAGTTTTGATTGATTATAAAACTGATCTTGGACGTTTTTTTTTAATTTTTATCAAAGAACATTTCCATGCAGGGCTTCTGGCTTTTTGCAAGCCAATCAAATGACTAGGATTCAAATGGAAATGTGCATTTTTTTCGCAAACAACCAGTTTGCAAGCCGAACCATGCTAGACTTTTTTTTCCCCCCCCCGTAAATGACCATGCTTGCCTTCCTTGCCCCTAGAGTTTGGCACAATTAGGGCATGTGGGGTTACATACAAAAACAAAAAAAGAAAAAAAAAAAAAAAGAAAAAAAAAAAAAAGGAATTGATGGATAGTTTTGATTCTTTCATAATAGGACAAAAAATTCCTTGAGATATTAATTCCTTCTGGTATTGATGATGGTTCTTTCCTTTTTGGTAACGGATTTTTTTTCGGAGCCTGATTAGGGCTCTTCCTCTGTTCTTCCTCCAACATCTGTCCTGTTTCTTGATGCTTCCGTTTTTGTTATTTTGTCTGCTACCTCTGATTAAAAATAGCACTATTTTAATTGTATTGTAATTCTTTCATTCTTTAATAAAATAAGTGGCTTTCTTTTTCATAAAAAAAGAAAATAGGACAAAAAGGATATAACGATCAAGGGAGGAGAGAAGATTTTGGGACAAATATTGATCTCTGGTTTCCCCTCTGGTTTTTTTTTTTTTTAAGAAATTATAGAGACAGATGCTTTTCAGCATAGAATTTTTTTTTGTTTTCTAAAATACATTTTTAAAGGTAAATGGAGAGATACAATCCTAAAAAACACATCTGGCATCCTCAATGTATATTTTGACAATCTTCCTTATCCAATGTTGTGACATTCTCATCAAGATTGACTCCTACTTAAAGAAAGGAGAGCCCGCCTATGGCTCGGGTTCTACTTTATGATATTCCTCAACGAGGAGTCTACCTGATTAATAAATATTATAATGGAATTAACTCTAATACCACTTATCATGAAGGATAAACTTTCTCAAGCCGGCGATCTACTTTAGTTAGAAGGCAAAGCCCCATTTGAGGACTACTATTCAGGAGTTTTCGAGGATTGTGGAGCAAACTGGATTGTGGTGATATCTAGGGATTGCAATTACTAGACGAAGACTTAGGGGAGCTGAGTGTGGGGATGCTGAGCAAAGCATTCATGAACGTTTGGAGGGCTGGCAAAGTTGATCCTTGTCCATCTACCTTCTCATCAATATAATTGTACCGAGATTATTCTTCCAGATGCTTGAGCAGCTTTTTAGGAACTTCAGTTTGGAGTCATCCAATAGCAGAGTTGGAGTCCACTAGTGGTGTGGGGGGTTGTATGCTAGCCCTTTGGTGACAAGATTTTGGTCTTTCTATTACTATTAGTTAGGAGAGAGGCTATAATTACCAGACATGCTGCTCGATTTCTTTAGAGCCAGAAGATCTTTGAAATTCAGTAATGTGGATGAAGTATGGAGCCTAGATGGCAAGCACAAAGGTTCAAGCTCCTCGAAATGCATGCTTCTTTTCTTTGGAGAGAAATTTATAACTAATACTAGACGGGTAATTAAGGATGGTCGATCGATTGATTTTATGGATGATGCTTGGACTGCCGACATCTCCTTATGGAGGTAGCCGATCGTGGTCTGCATGGTACCTCGACGGAGCTTGCTTGTGCAAGTCAGTGATTTGATCCGATCAGATCAAAGGATGTGGGATGTAGACCAGATTGTAAGCCTGTTTGATGACTCTTTAGTAGAGAGAGTGCTGGCCTTGGCGGTTCCCTCTTATGGTGGCCCAAACATGAAGGTGTGGAGATTGTCATGCAGCATCAGAGCTCAAGCTCGTGATCTTTATCGCCTATACAGGGATAATCTAACTCGAAGAATGGATGGTTCTTGGATATGGAGACTTAGGGTGCACCGCAAAATTTTCTTATTCTTATGGAAGGTGGCCTACGGTCACTTACGAGGGCGGTACTCAATGAGTAGGGGATGCCATCTCGGCAAAGTGTTTTGGCTATGACAGGGCAATGGGGACTGTTAAGCACACCTTGTTCCATTGTGTGAGGGAGACACAAGTGTGGATACTAGGGTCCTTGGTCAGGTAGCACCATCAAGGCAGACCTTCCTTTAGGTAATTCATGAGAGCATAGCTAGGGACACTGCGAGTTACATTACCTACGGCATTTGGTTTACTAGGAATAATATGGTTTTTGAGGAATTAGGCTATCTATAGAGAGAGCCATGGTTCAGGCTCATCAGTTCATCCATTACTTTGTTGCTGGAGAGACGGTGATAGCTAGGGATATCTAGGATTCCTTTTTAGTTTCTGTAACAACTTGATTGATTTACATCACCTGGAAATCCTCATCTTTGAATTTCCTTAAAGTCAACTTCAATGATAGTGTTTTGGATGGTAGCAATAGAGGCAGAGTTAGGGATGGCAACGGGTCGGATTTGGGTCGGGTCATTCAAAACCCATACCCGCCCCGCTAAAAAACAATCCGCCCCATATCCGTATCGGGTCGGGTATAAGAAAATCACGTGTGGATCGGGTCGAGTCGGGTATACCCGGTCTCATAAAACTTAGTTTATTTAAAAGCTAAACGGGTCGGGTCGAGTCGGGTCAGGTCGGGTATATCCATCCCATATCCAATTTACTTAAATATTTTATAAACATAATTTTTTATATATATAAACGGGTCGGGTTCAGGTCGGGGCATACTACCACCTGTACCTGACTCGAACCCGAGTCGGATTTTTTTTTATATAATCCATATTCGTTTATAAATTAGGCGGGTTGGGTTTTACCTATCCCATCAGGGTCAGGTCGGGTCGGATATCCATCAGATCGGTAAAAATTGCCATCTCCAAGCAAAGTAGCTTTTGTTATTCAATACCCTGATTCTACTTTTATCGTGGCAAGTGGTTGCTAGATTATGGATATTGCTGTTCCTATGATTGAGTTGTACTTTGAACTAACCAACCAATTTTGGAGGAGGATTCTACCATGATTATTGGATGTGTTGCCGCCAAGACCGTCATGGCTTGTAGCTGAAGATGACCTCGGACCGTACCCTCATCGCTCAGGATCCTGTTCGACTCCCGGACTTGTAAAATAGGGAAGACCTGGGCCGGTGATCTCGATGGAGGCACTCTGACGCTCAAGTCAGTAACGATCCAAGAAACAGATCCTCCCGGTCGAGCCCCGTAGGTGGACTCCATGCTAGTAGGAGAAGTTTATGAAATGAGAGATTGTGAGTGGGTCGAGAGCAGAGCATGGGAGTGGCAGTAGAGGAGAGCCCGAGCTGGGTGGCTGTGTCCGTCAAGGCCTTTCCTGTGGATCTCCGGTAACCTGGGTAACTTAGCTTCTTGGTTGCTCTCCTGTGTGCTGCCCCCTCTTGCCCATGTATTTTCTCATTGTGACTCGACTTACCTTGTCTGAACCTTAGAGAACTCCTTTTAGCTAGGATCGTTGCGTGCTACTTATCTCGGGATCTTCCCCTCACTTGCAGGCGCGTGCAGCGATGTCTGGTGCCGTGCGCGAGGTGCCTTTCCCATCCATGATAGGGAACAGCACCGTGTGCTTTGAACCTCCTCTGGTCGCTCCATTTCAAGAAGCCTAGCAGAGTCTCGATCGGCGGGCAGCCACTCCCTGGATTCGAATCCTCTAGGTTGACTTCCTCTTTCGGATGGCGCAGACGGTCGGCCGGGAGCGCAGCACCTCGATCGAGGGACCCCTTTCCTTCTGGTGTAAGTGGTAGTTGGGACAGTTATTGCGGCCTGGCGGGCGCCCCTCTGTGGTCCTTGGGCAGCTCGCCGCCGTCCAAGGAAGCGGTGACGCCCTTCGGCTGCAGGTCTTTTCGTCTAAGGTGGGGCGAGCTCAGGAAGGCGGAGCTCGACTTCGGCCATGGCATCTCGACCTTGAGGGGAGCTAGCCTGGCGAAGGAGTCCGGGCAGAGGTGGAGCTCGACTTCGACCACGGCATCTCGACCCAAAAGAAGCCAACCTGGTGAGTGGCAAAGGAGTCCGAAGATGACTTTGGCCATGGCGTCTTGACCCAAAGGGAGCCAGTCTGGCAAAGGAGTCCGGAGAGAGGCAGAGCTCGACTTTGGCCAAGGCATCTCGACCCGAAGGGAGCCAGCCTGGCGAAGGAGTCCGGAGAGAGGTAGAGATCGACTTCGGCCAAGGCATCTCGACCTCGAGGGGAGCCAGCCTGGCGAAGGAGTCCGGTAGAGGCGGAGCTCGACTTCGGCCAAGGCATCTCGACCTGAAGGAAGCTAACCTGGCGAAGGAGTCCGAAGATGACTTCGGCCATGGCATCTCAACCTGAAGGGAGCTAGCCTGGTGAAGGAGTCCAGAGAGAGGCAGAGCTTGACTTCGGCCAAGGCATCTCGACTCGAAGGGAGCTAGCCTGGCAAAGGAGTCCGGAGAGAGGCAGAGCCGACTTCGGCCAAGGCGTCTCGACCTCGAGGGGAGCCAGCCTGGCGAAGGAGTCTGGATAGAGGCAGAGCTCGACTTTGACCATGGAATCTCGACCCGAAGGGAGCCAGCCTGGCGAAGGAGTCCGAAGAGGCGAAGCTTGACTTTGACTACGGCGTCTCGACCCGAAGGGAGCCAGCCTGGCGAAGGAGTCCAAAAGAGCGCGGAGCTTGACTTCAGCCAAGGCATTTCGACCCGAAGGGAGCCAACTTGGCGAAGGAGTCCGAAGAGAGGCGGAGCTCGACTTCGACCAAGGAGTCTCGACCCGAAGGAAGCCAGCCTGGCGAACGAGTCCGGAGAGAGAATCTGACATGGCAGCTACATTCGACGTGGTGTCTGATTGGGTCTGACATGGATTCCATGTCAACGATCTCGCCACATCATTTACCCCCCACTCTCGAGTCCCGTTGGTGCGCGACACTTGGGGCAAAGGGAGTAAATGTGATGCTGACATGGAAAGGTAGAAATTTGGCACAATAATGGTCACGATCGATGGCGCTTCGTGAGGCAGTTCTCCAAACCTCTCCAAACCAATGCGGGGGAGCCATGTGGGCACGTCCGGGGAGCACTTATTACTGGCATGGAATTCAGAGTGGCCATGGTCGAAACGAGGAATCATCTTCGTTGATTGCTGGATCCGACAGTGGCTGTGCTGTAACGGTACGATTAGGTATCTGGTCACTTCAAAAGGAAAGGCAGTTTTTCCCAAAATACATTACTTTTCAAATCTTGCATGCCCGCCATCGTACCAGAGCTCCTTCTTCTCCCCCGGCCATCCTTGTCTTCTCAAGTTAGCCAGGTTCATCTCCTTCTCCCTCTCCTGACTGGGTAGAACTTTCTTTTAGGGCTAGGATCTTCCTGGACCTTGTTCGTTTTCTTCTTCTTCTTCTTCTCTACCCTTCAACTTCGTCTTCTTCCTCCAAATGTCTTGCTTTGGTCCAAACTTCCATCCTTCGACCGACCAAAGTGAGGCTGAGCCTTCTCGACCGAGGTCGCCTTCTTCCTCCGATGAGGAGGAGGAAAAGATGCGCTTCGAGATCAGTAGGAGGCCCCGCCCCACTAGGATCGTGATTAGGGAGTCTAGGGTCTGCCCTCCCATCTCCTCCACCTGAACTCGTCCCTGAACCCTCTCGGTCGACAGGTCCCGATGGGGTTGCTTCGGCGATCACCGTCGAGGACCTTGCGACCATCCGGGAGACCTACGGTATCTTGGACTCCATCTGGCTCTTGGTCCCTTGACCAGGGGAACGGGTCACCTCTAGTGGCCCATGCCGGATCGCCCTCTACGAGGAAACCCTCGCAGGGAGCCTTCGATTTCCTTTCCACTCCTTCTTTCTCTCTGTGCTGAGCAACTATCGTCTTATTCCTGCTCAGCTGGTTTCCAATGCCATCAGGACGATTTTCTATTTCATAGTTCTTTGCCACTTCCACATGATTGTTTCTCGTTTCTCTCTGTTTAGGGTCTTCTTCATCTTGAAACGCCACCCTTCCGAGGAGGGGTGGTGGTCTATCTCCTCTCGCCTAAAGGGCATCAAATTTGAGTCTCCTCTTTCATCAAAGGATGGAAAGTAAATACTTCTTCACCTCGGTCGAGGGGGTCGACTAGGTTTGGAGTGACCCAGATCGGTCCCCTAATCAGAATTCAGCGGTCGAAGTGATTGATCGAGAGATCTACAACTAGCTCTGTGCCGACCAGATCCCCTCCCTCGAGGTTCTGCTATCAGAGCAGAACCTATTTGAAACCGGGATCAGCCCAATACGAGAGTTGGGTGAGTTCGGCTTGAGCTTTATCTTTTTGTGCTTTCTCTTCGACTTCCTGGGCTTGGAGTTAACATTTTCCTTCTTCGTGCAAGCATAAAGTTCTCCTTAGATGACCTCCTCTCACTTTCTGGAAGAGGGGTCCACCAGCGGGGGTCAGTGAGTCCCCTTCAAAGAGAGCTCGTGAAGAGAGCGGCGCGAGGGCTGCACCTGCTACACCAGCCAAGCCGAGCGGGAGGAGGGCAGAACCCGCCCCTGAGCAGGGCAGGAGGGCAGTCGAGCCCGCTCCCGAGCCGAGTAGGAGGGCTGCCGAGCTCGCTCCTGAGTCACCAAGGAAGCACAATCCGCTCTCGGCCCAAGAGCCCGAGGTGGTTGTCCGGGCCAAATCTGCTGCTGCCGCTATCGCCATGGCATCTCCTCCCCCTGAGATCATCGAGGTCGAAGAGGATGGAGAGCAGGAGAGAGTGGAGCCAGCATTGGTTACACTGTCTAGAGTGGCATCGAGCTCCCACTGTGCCTCCGATGCTTCCTCAGCTAGAGGAGTGGGTGACTCCACATCAGCGACAAATAAGAGGGAGAAGGACCACCGCAGGGTGCCCTTCAAGCTGGCACGAACACCTCCTTGGTTCGGGATTAGAATCTCATCGAGCGCATGATGGACTTCACCATCCAGTCATGCAATCGGTGGGAGAAGGCGGGGAAGCTCCTGGGCGACGCCATCAGCAGCACCTTCCCTCAACTCTTCTCGGTAAGTCTTCCTTCAACTCTTCTCGGTAAGTCTTCCTTCACCTCGCCCCATTCCTTTCGTTTCGTCTCTGTGGCTGACGTCTTCTTTGGTGTAGCTCGGTGCTGAACTCCTGTTCATCAGAGACTACTGCAGAAACTGGGCCAAGAGGGACAGGTAGCGAGGAGAACAGCTTGAGCCCTAATGATCGAGGTGAAGCAGAAGAACACACAGCCTGGGAGGCCAATCTAAAGAACAAAGAGCTTCAGGGAGAGGTTGTAAGCACTAAGAGGTGCATTAAGGAGCTCGAGGAGTCCTTGGACCGGGAGAGGAGCCGGTCCAAGAGCAGGGTGGAAGAGCTCAAAGCCAAGGAGGTTAGGTTGAAAAAGCTCGGTGCTGAAGCCGCTCAAGAGAAGGAATGGGCCCAGTCCCTTCTGGTAAAACTGGGGACGGCAAAGGAACGGGCAATCACCACTGAGAAGAAAGCCACCGTTGCCGAGAAGAAGGCCGCAAGCATCGAAGAGAAGGCTGCTGTGGCAGTCAACTCGATGGAGGCTGCAAAGAAAGAGGTCGCCGAGGTGGTCTGTCAGGCTGAGGTTGCCAGGATGGGGGCCGTCGAGGCGGTGGCAAGATACAAGGGCTCCAAGGAGTTCGGTGCCGAGTTCCACGAAGTGGCGATGGACTCCTTCCTCAAGGGATTCATGTATTGTTGGTCCAGGATGGAGGGCCTTATCCTGGACAAGAAAATGGATAGGCTCAGATTCTTGGGTGCTCCGGGTGCGAGCCCGACCCCTGACTTGGGCAAAGCGGAGGAACTAGCTATTTCCACCGACCCAACTCCACCGACGGTGGTCGTCGAAGATGAAGCCCTACCGCCGGGGGCCCCAGAAGGTGATGCCCTACCTGAGCGCCATCCTGGGAAAGAGCCGGTTGAATAGCATAGGGGCCCATTATAATTTTTCTCCTTTTTGCTTCTGATCTGGGCTGCTCGGCAAATCGAGGCCCAATGATAATGTACAACTTTACCAAGTATTAATGAAATTATTTTTCAGTCATCTCGACCTGTGTCTCTTTTCATTCTTTGCACTTTGTCAATCTTCTTCTCTTCACTTCTCGACTGCCTATGTGCATGTACTTTTGTAGGTGCCTAGCCTTGAAGTACCAAGTATTCGGGCCCTTCTCTGTCGAGCCCCGAACACACGAGGAGGTTAGGAAGGAGTTCTCAACTCGCTGAGTCATTCCTACCTCGCGGGTGAAGTGGTTGTAGGGCTCCGAGCGCTTTGCTTGGGGAGGTCCATTTGACCTTGGCTGGGACCAGCTCCAGGTGTGCACGGCAAGGCCAAGCTCGAACGTTGCACTCGTTGGACCCGCCAGGTGACTGTGAGATGCCGGGCTTTAGGATTTTTGGGCTTGAGTGCCGGGCTTCAGGAGTTTCTGGGCTTGAGTGCTGGGCTTTAGGAGTTTTTGGACTTGAGTGCTGGGCTTTAGGAGTTTCCGGGCTTGAGTGCCAGGCTTCAGGAGTTTTTGAGCTTGATGTCGGGCTTCAAGAGTTTCCGGGCTTGAGCATGTCAGACCTGAGGCCGGGCAACAATGTCCCTGCAAGGCAAAAGTGATTTGCACAAAGAGGATCTTTATTATTAATGGGGGAAGGCCTTACATTACTGATAGTACATTCTCAGGTTGCCGGCATTCTATGTCCGCAAGAATCTGGCACCGTCCAGCTCCGCTAGGTAATAGGCTCCATGAGAAGAGCTTTGACCACCTTATAGGAGCCCTCCTAGTTTGGTGAGAGCTTGCCGCATTCTCGGGATTGGGAGGCCTCAGCTTGGCGCAGCACTAGGTCGCTTGGGTGGAAGACCTTTGGCTTCACCTGCGTGTTGTAGTATCGAGCTACTCGCTGCCGGTAAGCCACCATCCAGAGTCGAGCCTTGTCTCTGGTTTTCTCGAGGAGGTCCAAGCTGAGAAGAAGGCGGGCCGGATTCTTTGCTTCATCTTACTGCTGTACCCGCAGTATGGGCACACCAAGTTCAACCGGGACAACGGCCTCTGCACCGAAGATGAGGCCGAAAGGCATCTCACCCATGGCCATCCTAGGTGTTGTGTGGTAGGCCCAAAGAACGATGGGGAGTTCTTCTTCCCACCTACCCTTGGCCCGGTCTAGCCTGGTTTTGAGTCCTTGGAGGATAGTCCGGTTGGTTACCTCGGCCTCTCTGTTGGTTTGGGGATGAGCCATCGAGGTGAAGCGGTGTTGAATGCCAATCTCGGCATAGAACTCTTCGAACTTTCGGTTGTCGAACCGCTATCTGTTATCGGTGATGATGTTGTGGGGGAGCCTGAAGTGACAGATGATCGACTTTCAGAAGAACTGGCAGACCTTGGCTTCTGTGATCCATGCTAGTGGCTCTGCTTCTATCCACTTAGTGAAGTAGTCAATAGCCACTATCAAGAATTTCTGTTGCCCTGATGTAGGAGGAATGGACCTAGGATGTCCATTCCCCACTGGGCGAACAGTTAAGGGGCGAAGAGCTAGGAGAGCGGTGCCACTGGTTGATGCTGTATGTGGGCATGGCACTGGCACCGGTCACACTTCCTCACGAAGTCGGTAGTGTCCTCCCTCATGGTCTCCCAGTAGTATCCCTGGCAGAGGGCCTTATATGCCAGCATCCTTCCTCCCACGTGATTCCCGCAGAGGCCTTCGTGTATCTCTTGGAGTACGAAGGCTGCCTCTATGGGTCTCAGGCACTTTAGGAGCGGATAGGAGTAGGATCGGTGATAGAGCTGCCTTTCCATCAGGACGAACCGCGAGGCCTTCTTCTTGACAAGGCCAGCCTTTGTACGATCTTCCGGTAGGGTGCCGTCGGTAATGTATCTGACATACATGTCCATCCAACTCAGCTCTGGGGTGACTTGCTGCACTTATCCAAGAGCTTCGTTGCTCGGACTTTCAAGGTACTCGATGTGGGCACACCCCAGTGACGAGTCCGGTAAGGTCGCGAGTCTTGACAGCGTGTCGATGTGAGCATTCTCTCTGTAGAGGATGTGGGAGATGCTGAAGCATCGAAAGCCTATCATGCTCGAGCGGACCCGCTCCAGGTACTTCATCATCTGGGGATCTCTAGCTTCATACTCTCTAGAGACCTGTCCGGCCACCAACTAGGAGTCGATGAAGACCTTCAGGCTTTGCACACCCAGCTCGTAGGAGACCTTTAGGCCTGCGAGGAGTGCCTCGTACTCTGCCTGGTTGTTTATAATGGCAAACTTGAAGCAGAGTGCACATTCAACTATAATCCCGTCGCTGTTAGCAAGGATGAGGCCTGCTTCGCTCCCGCCTGTGTTGGACGCACCGTCGACATGGAGATCCAAGACTCCTCGGCTCCAGGCTCAATTTGATGCTCCGTGGTTGTCTGCTCTAGCTCTTCGACAAGTCCCGCTTTCGACCAGGAAGTCAGCCAGCACCTGGGCCTTCTGAGATGACCTCGACCGGTACGCGATGTCAAACTCGCTGAGCTTCAATGCCCACTTGGCCAAACGTTCGGATGTATCGGGGCGACTGAGCACTGTCCTCAGGGGTTGGTTCGTCAGGACCACGATCGGATGTGCTTGGAAGTACGGTCTAAGATGCTGGGCAGACATGATAAGAGCAAAAATTAGCTTTTCGGATTGGGTGTACCTGATCTCCGCATCCCGGAGGATTTTGCTGGCATAGTACACCGACTTCTAGGATCCATCCTAATCCGTGCGAACAAGAACTGAGTTGATGGCCCTCGGGGTGACCTTCAAGTACAGTAGGAGTTCTTCTCCCTCTTTCGGCCTGGAGAGCAGTGGCGGTGATGCCAGGAGTCCTTTAGCTCCTCGAAGGTCGCTTTGCATTCTTCGGTCCAGACGAAGTCGTGAACCTTGCACAACACCTTGAAGAAAGGGAGGCAGCGGTCGGTCGATCTCGAGATGAACCAGCTCAGCACTGCAACCCGGCCTGTCAGGTGCTGGACCTGCTTCTTCGAGGTCAGATGCTCCATGTCGATAATTGCATGGATCTTCTCGGGTTCGCCTCGATTCTCCTCTGGATTACCATGAAGCCAAGGAACTTCCCTGGTGCTATACCGAAGATGCACTTTGTTGGGTTCAGCTTCATCTTGTGCTCTCGGAGGTTGTGGAAGGCTTCTGTGAGGTCGGTGACGTGGTCTGACCTCGGCTTGCTCATGATGAGCATGTTGTCCACATACACTTGCATGTTTCTGCCAATCTGGTCTTGAAGATCCGGTTGACCAGCCGCTGGTACGTGGCGCCAGCATTCTTCAAGCCGAATGGCATCATCCGGTAGCAGTGCGTCCCTCGGTCGGTGATTAAGGCAGTGTGCTCCTCGTCCTCTAGATGTATCCGAATCTGGTTATATCCAGAGAATGTATCCATGAAGGAGAGCAAGCGGTGCTGGCGCACTGCTATAGTGAGAAGCTGCATCTGCTGGATGAGTACGGCTAGCTGAGCATCCGCTGGAGGTGGTTGAGGCGGAGCGAAGAGCTCCCTTTCTGGACTGTGCGGGTCCCCACGAGAAGGGAGATCTCCCGCATGGCTGGTGGAGACTTCCTCTTGCTTGCATCGTCACCATCCTCCCAGTGGGTTGCTTGCAAGGGGATTGAGTTGGATCAGAATGCGTCCTGCCCCCTACCTAGCGTGCTAATCTGTTGCTGCCAAGACCGTCATGGTCTGTAACTGAAGATGACCTCAGACCGCACCCTCGTCTCTCAGGATCTTGCTTGGATGCCCGGACCTGCAGAACAGAGAAGACCCGGGCCGGTGATCCTGGCGAGGCACTCCGATGCTCAAATCAGTAACGATCTAGAAAAATAGATCCTCCCAGTCGAGCCCCGTAGGTGGACTCCATGCTAGGAGGAGAAGTTTATAAAATGAGAGAGTTTGAGTGGGTTGAGAGCAGAGCGTGGGAGTGGTAGCAGAGGAGAGCCCGAGCTGGGTGGCTGTGTCTGTCAAGACCCTTCCTGTGGATCTCCGTAGCCTGGATAACTTAGTTTCTTGGTTGCTCTCCTGTGTGCTGCCCCCTCTTGCCCATGTGTTTTCTCACTTGTGACTCGACTTACCTTGTTTGAATCTTGGAGAACTCCTTTTAGCTAGGGTCGTTGCGCGCCACTTACCTCGGGATCTTCCCCTCACTTGCAGGTGTGTGCGGCGATGTCTGGTGCTGTGCACGAGGTGCCTTTTCCCATTAGTGATAGGAAACGACACCGTGTACTCTGAACCTCCTCCTGGTCGCTCCATTTTGGGAAGCCTAGCAGAGTCTCGATCAGTGGGCAGCCGCCCCCTGGATTCGAATCCTCTGGGTTGACTTTCTCTTTTGGATGGCGCAGATGGTCGGCCGGGAGTGCAGCACCTCGATCGGGAGACCCCTTCCCTTCCGGTGTAAGTGGTAATTGGGGCAGTTATTGCAGCTTGGTGGGCGCTCCTCTATGGTCCTTGGGCGGCTCGCCGCCGTCTAAGGAAGCGGTGACGTCCTTCGACTGCAGGTCTCTTCGTCCGAGGTGGGGCGAGCTTAGGAAGGTGGAGCTCGATTTTGGCCACGGCATCTCGACCTTGAGGGGAGCCAGCTTAGCGAAGGAGTCCGGGCAGAGGCGGAGCTCAACTTCGGCCACGGGCATCTCGACCTGAAGGGAGCCAGCTTGTCAAAGGAGTCTAAAGAGGCGAAGCTGGACTTCGGCCACGCCGTCTCGACTCGAAGGGAGCCAGCCTGGCGAAGGAGTCTGGAGAGAGGCAGAGCTCGACTTCGGTTAAGGCGTCTCGACTCGAAGGGAGCCAGCCTAGCGAAGGAGTCCGGAGAGAGGCGGAACTCAACTTCGACCAAGGTATCTCGACCTCGAGGGGAGCTAGCCTGGCGAAGGAGTCCGGGCAGATGCAGAGCTCGACTTCGGCCATGGCATCTTGACCCGAAGGGAGCCAGCCTAGCAAAGGAGTCCGAAGAGGCGAAGCTCGACTTCGGCCACGGCATCTTGACCTGAAGAGAGCTAGCCTAGCGAAGGAGTCCGGAGAGAGGTGGAGCTCGACTTCGACCAAGGCGTCTCGACCCGAAGGGAGCCAGCCTGGTGAAGGAGTTCGGAGAGAGGCGAAGCTCGACTTCGGCCAAGATGTCTTGACCCGAAGGGAGCCTGCCTGGCGAAGGAGTTCGGAGAGAGAATCTGACGTGGTAGCTGTATCCGACGTGGCATTTGATTGAGTCTGATACGTATTTCATGTCAGCCATCCTACCACATCAGGATGAATCCAATGTTAGGCAGGCCCCCTAACTATCCATCTCCTTTTGCATAATATCTTATGGATAGCTAGAGAGTGTAGCTATTTTGAGGCTAAGCATATTTATCGGGAGACTTACAAGATTGCAATCTTGGTTGCTTTCTATATAGTGAATTATTCAAAAGTAGGGCTGGAACTCAGTCGGCTCAAAGC
Source organism: Areca catechu (assembly GCA_021397845.1). Lineage (NCBI taxonomy): Eukaryota > Viridiplantae > Streptophyta > Magnoliopsida > Arecales > Arecaceae > Areca > Areca catechu. The sequence continues at coordinate 11,366,302 of CM038049.1, forward strand.
CCATCGGCTGGAACTGGGCCGGGCCAGTCCAATGGGCTTTGGGCCAGTCCAAAATTGGATCGGGCTTCGGGCCAGCTTTTAAGAATTTTCGGGCCGTGCCCAGGCATCCCTTTGGCCCGAAAATTGAATGGGCGCTATTTTAAAACCCGAAATCTAGCCCGATATGCTTAAAATCTGGTCCAAAGCCTGACCCGATTTTAGGCCAGCTCGAAGTCCATTGGACTGGCCCGGCCTAGTTCTAGGTTATGGGCTTTGAGCCGGTCCAGTTCCAGCCCTATTCAAAAGGAATTTTGTAGACTAAGTTGATTTTTTCATAAAGATAATGCTATTTAGAAAAATAATTATGAAAATATAGTACTATTCAAATTATTTACAAATTTAGCATTGGAGGGGTGAGGTGGTGTCTACATGACAAAGTTGTGAGCTAGACCTACGATTTCTATATCCACTTGGTAGTCATGCTGGTTGTTTTTGACTTGGAAAAAAAACTTAGAACTTATGGGTCAAAGTTCTTCCTTCCCCTTGGATCTTTTTGAGTCCCACTTTCTTTCCCTTAGATCTCCGTAAACCCCACTCAATCGGCTGCCACGTCCCTCCAAATACCCCCCTCCAATCGCCTGTCCTCTCTGGTGGACCCTTTTCCCATTCGGCTCCCACCAGAGATCGGCAACCTCACCCGCCTCTGCCAGCTCCATGTTGGCTACTTCAACAGTTATGACGGTGGCATCCCGTCAGAGATCGGCAACCTCTCCCACCTTGTCTACTTCGATGCCCCCAACTGCGGCCTCTCCGACGAGATCCCGTCGAAGCTCGGCTGCCTCGAGAACCTCGATACCCTCTTCCTCTAGGTGAATGGACTCTTCCGCGAGCTCCTACTGGAGCTTGGCCACCTTTGGAGCCTACGTCCATGACCTCTCGAACAACATCCTCATCGGTGAGATCCTGCCGACCTTCATGGACCGTGGAATCTTACTTTGCGAACCTATTCTTTGGAATAAACTCTACGGAACGATTCGTGACTTTATCGGTGACCTGCCAGAATTGAATGTTTTCCGGCTGTGGGATAACAACTTCATCAATATCATTCCCCAGGGAATCAGCTGGCCAGGTGAGATCGCATCAACTTTTCTTGGAAAGGCCAAAAAAATATAAAAATATAAAAATAATAAAATTTAATTTAAATATTTTTTATAAATAATATTTTAATTAAATTTTAGGATGTGTTGGATGCATGCCCGTTCCTTGCCCACCGATATTTGAGTCTTGCACGTATGAGGTGCGAGTCTTGGCCTGTTATTGCCGTATACAAGGGGTGCGTATCCAGACTATCCTAGACTCGCAACTAGGATGCACCGATATATGCCTCGTGCTATACCTATCAGGATTCAAGTTCTGCATGCATGGGACACAAGTGTTAGCCTACTCTTGCATTTGCAAGTTTGATTTGTGCCTCAGAACCTCTCGGATGGTCCTTCGTGCCATCCAATTACCGGACCTTGCACACGCGGACGTGGGTTGATGCTTTTTACTCCGATTGACCTCGTAGTTCCAAATCCATTAGCTCTGTCCTCTTTCTGATCCTTTGAGCAAAAATGCGACTGCATGCACGTGGACCCAAGGCCGGTGCTATTTATTCCAATCGGCCTCCCGGTCTTATTCCATCGATTTTGTCCGAACCTTTTGGACGAAAACACAATCGTGTACATGTGGAACCAAGACCGGTATTTTTTTTCTAAATATTATAGAAAAAAAATAATTAATACAGAGGAGAGAGAAAATTAGAAGTAATCAAATTTATAAATAGAAAAAACTTATTTATAATATTTTTTTAGTTTTTTAAGATTTTTTAAGCTATATTTAATATCAGCTAATTTTAGAAAACTAAAACCTTATATATGCTAAATTTTATTTATAAAAAAATAATAATAAAAAAGTAAGAAATATAAAAAAAATATTGAAAAAGTTAAGGAGAACCAAGACCTCCTTGCCTCTCGGTGGTCTGCCATTGGGAGGGGGTGAAGGAGGAAGATGGGGGGAAGGGGGAGGCATACTGTTGTGGGGGAGGCCGAAGGAGGAAAAGGGAGGGGAGGCGTGCCTCCGTGGAAGGACTCTACCAAGAGAGGGGGCCAAAGGCGGGGAGATTTTTTTTTTTTTTTTAAAGAACAAGAAAGTGAAAAAAAGTTATTGGGATCTTAAAATTTGAGATCTTAAAATTGTGGATTTAGGAACCTTCTCAAATAACCATCTTAGTAATAAGCTAGCCGTATTAAATTATATATATATTTTTTGATGAAACGGCATATTCCATTCGAATATAACGAGAACAAATATAATCCAAAAAATCAGAAAGTATAATGTTGCATTACTGTATATGAGCAGTTTGCCAAGATGACCAGAAAATAAAACCAGAGTGATTGGCTACATGTGATGCTATCCAGTCAGCAGCGAATTGGCCTCCCTGAAGATATGACGTATGGTGACAGATGTACATCCTTGAAGGAGGAGACCAATATCCCGAATGATAGGGTGAGAGGACGGGGACCTTAGGGTCTGGCGGATCCAGGAGATCATCATAGCTGAGTTACCCTCAATGATGAGATGGTCCAAGTGGAGGATCTGGCGGGCATAAGCAATACCTGCCCATGCTGCATACAGTTCCTCCATCGACACCGATGGGTCATGGAGGTGGATGCCTATAGCAATCAAGAAGCCCAGGCGAGGACCACGGATGATGAATCCCGATCCTCCCTGACCTCGACAAAAGACTCCCATCGAAGCTGACTGTGAAATGGCTCGAAGGAGGGGGTTCCCAAGAGATAAAAACCTGACGGGGCTCTCGATGAGTGGGAAGGGAACCCCAGGTCTCCGGAGACATCACAGAAGAAAGGTACTCATGGGTGTGAACCCTAGCTTGCTCAATAATCAATCTGGTGGAGACAGTGACAGAGCAGAATATCATCTGGTTCCTGGAAAGCCATATGTGGTATGCAATGTAGGCAAGAAAGGTGGCATCAGGGTGGCCCGTGCCAGGAGTCAGAAAGCCAAGAAAGGTGCCCCTGATATCCTCAGCATGAGACATAAACTCTTGAAAGCCCGCCAACCTCCAGACCTAGGCGGCCTGTGGACAGAGGAATAAGACATGATCCTGAGTCTCCCTATCCGCCCCATAAGCCGGGCAATCAGAGGGGAGATGAAGACCTCTGGCGGTCAAGAAATCACGTGTGGGAAGACGGTGCCAGATCAGCTTCCATAAGAAGAGGGAGACTCTTGGATGTACAGGGAGCTTCCAAACCCATCCAATGTATCTCGGGGGCGGAACTGCTCAGGGGCACAGATGGCCATCAAGTCTGATAACCAGGCACGAGGAGTAGTGGATCATTTCCAGACCCTATTATCCGGGCAAGGATGGACCAGCAAGATGATAGATACTACCTTGCAGCCCAGCATTTCCTCGAAGATCGAGAGGACGATAGTAGAGTCCCATCGAGAATAGCTGGGCACCATGAGATCAGCAATGGATATGGTGTTTAGAATGGCCATAGAGATAAAAGTGGGCCATCTAGCCAGGGGGATATCAGAGATCCACGGATCCAACATAAAGCTGGTAGTCCTTCTATCTCCGATAACGAAGGAGATATGGGGGATAATACTATCTGCTCTAGCCATCATTTCCCTCCAGAAGACAGAACAGTGCCTTGGAGGGGTGTGAGTAGAGTAGGGTGGGGCATGATGATTACCATATCTAGCTCTCATCATAGAGGACCACATAGTATCAGGAGTCAGGTAGAATCTGGCCACATGCCTTCCCAGAAGGGCCTCCCTCATGGCTATAAGAGAGTGAATACCGAGGCCACTATTCTGAGTATGCTGGCACACTATCTGCCATTTGATCAGATGAATTTGTCGACGCTTTAATGAAGAGCCCCAGAGAAAAGCATGAATCACCTGCTCCAGTTTAAGGATGGCTGCCTTAGGGATCGCTACATTAGATAGGAGATAAATAGGAAGTGAAATGAGGACTGAGCGAATTAGGATAACCCTCCCCATCATAGATAAAAGCCTGGTTTGCCAGCCCTCAATTCTTTCCCGAACAGCCTGGATCATTGGAGCAGATTCATGCATAGTCAGTCTAGATCTAGTAATAGTGACTCCAAGGTATCGGAGAGGACCCTGTCGATGGGTAATCCCAAGAATATCCAGAATAGTGCTCCGTAAGGGAGCAGGCATAATAGGGCTGAAATAGATTCCTGATTTTTGCATATTTACTTTCTGCCCCGATATCATACAATAGTCCTGGACCACTCGCCGAAAGCTCTGTGCAGCGGCTATCGAAGCCCGTCCTAGAAGTAAACAATCATCAGCAAACAAAAGATGCGAGATTGGTGAAGCTCCAGGAGCAGGGATATAAGGCTGGATAACCGAGTCCTGCATTGCTGCTTTAACGTTCTAGACAGGTGGTCAGCACAAATAATGAAAGGAAAGGGAGAGAGGGGACAACCTTGTCGAAGACCGACAACTGAGTGAAAGAATTTAGTGGGAGAACCATTCACCAAGAGGGACAATGAAGGTCTGTGAATACATGCCAGAATTCTGGAGATCCATAGTGGATGAAAGCCAAAGTCCTGAAGGCAATCCGCAGGAAGTCCCAGTCAACACAGTCATAAGCCCTTTCCATGTTGAGCTTGATAGCCATCAAGCTACGACGGATAGGAGCTCGTCGGAGATCAGACATGAATTCCTGAGCAATAAGAATATTGTCCGAAATACTCCGACCAGCAACAAATGCTCCCTGCTCGGGGCCGATCAACCGTGGTGGAAGGGGTGCCATTCTGCTGATCATAACTTTGACACACAATTTGTATAGAGTATTGCATAGACTGATCGGCCAGAAGTGGCTAGGATCATGGGCATCGAGACATTTAGGAATAAGAGCAATATAAGTTTGCTTCCAGGTAGCCGGCATCCGTCCTGAAATAAAAAATAATTGAATAGCAGCAACAAGCTCAGGCCGAATGATATCCTAGAATTTCCTGAAGAAGAAAGAAGGAAAGCCATATGGACCAGGTGCTTTGTCCTCCCCGATCGACCATAGGACAGAGTGCACCTCATCCTCAAAAATCGGAGAAATGAGCATAAAGTTCTGGACAGAAAAGACTGCAACCATAGGTGGGGTAGATGGAATAGAAAGATGGGATCTGGAAGAGACCGACCATCTGAAGGAGAAAAATTCAAACATCTCTCTCCGAATAGCTTCATCATCCTCTAGGCACTGTCCGTCATTGGAACGCAAGGCTCTAATTCTGTTCTGGTGTCTGCGAATGATGGTGGCTTGGTGAAATAAGCTCGTATTTCTATCCCCCTCCTGAAGCCACTAGACTTGCGATTTCTATCTCCAGAGAACTTCCTGATTATGCAAAAGGGAGTGATGCAATGATAGTTGAGAGCGGAGCGTAGCTATGTCCTCCTCAGTTAATCCCCCTTCCTTGTCTTCCTTATCTTGGAGAACCATTATCGAGTTCTCTGCTTCTTCCAATTTCGGAAGATATTCCCCACATCAACCCTGTTCCATCTGAGCAGCCACCGCTGAGAAGCTCCAGTCTACTGGAGATACGGTAAGCAGCATCGCCCCTGATAGGCATCCTCCAGACTTCCCTGACAATGTCCCTGGCTTTGTGATATGACATCCAGAATTTCTCAAATCTGAAGGAGGTGAGGCGCCTCTGCACTATGTCAGTGGATAGCAAAAGCAGGCAGTGGTTAGAAGAAATGCAGCTGAGATGTTGCATAGAGAACTCCGAGAAAATCCTGAGCCACGAGGGGGTGGCAAAGAATCTGTCAATTCTTTCCCACACCTTGGCATTGCCAGATCGATTGTTGCACCAAGTAAAGTCGGGGCCCAGCAATCCCATATCCACCAGTCCATTGTTCTGGATAAAATCGAAAAAATTCCCAAAAGCCATATCATACATAAAAGGGCGACCACCTCTTTTCTCTTCTGCCTAATCAATACAATTGAAGTCACCCGCAATGACAGTAGGAAGACCCAGGTCAGCTAGGGCCGAGGCCTACTCCCGCACCACCTGATGCTCCCTATAAGAGGTGCTGGCATAGATTCCACATAGAAACCAAGTCGGTCTGTTGGGTTCCGAAACCACAATCGCCATCAACTGGGATGAGCGATGGAGCACATCAATTCTGGCCGCTTCCTTATCCCAGGTGACAATGATGCCTCCGGACCGTCCTTGTGACTGAATTGAATAGAAGCTCCAGTCCCGAGGAAAACGGTGTTGGATACAGTCGAGACCCAAACCAAACAAATGAGTTTCCAAGAGAACAGCAATAGCAGGATTATGTAAATGCAGAAATTAAAAATAAGTCGATAAAAAGGAGGGCTTTCCTGCCCCCTTGACATTCCAAACCAGGGTTTTCATAATACTAGATTATGATAAAGCAGGACTCTGTCCCTCTCCACCCTCTGTTTCTTCAACCACTATTGAGGCAGAAGCATTCTGACCCACTACAAGCAATGCCTGTTGGATTTTCTTAACCGCTGCCTCATGACCCGTGATCTCTGGAGGAGTCCCCTTAGGTAAGGCAGCCATAGCAGGTGGCAGGAAGCCCTGCGATGAAGGTTCCCCTACCATCGAAGGGCCAGGGGAAAAGCCAGGGGAGGAACTTGCCAAGACAGTAGGATCCGAATGAACCCCAATACACCCAGCAGCACTCCCAGTCCCCCCATCCCCCCAGGGCAGCCAGAAGAACCCCTACCAACAAGGGGAGCACGGCCTCCCTTAGACCCCGAAGAGCTCCCTGAGGCCCCGAGCGCCCCGGAATTCTAGATTCCCTACCCTTCCTCTATTTTTCCTGAGGCCCCCTTGACTCCTTATGACAACCCTCACCCCACACATCCCCTGTAGGAACAAGCAACCCCCCAATCCTCACACTCTTCCTACTTTCCTCCCCAGGGCTCCCCTGACCCTCCAGCAGAGAAGAAGACAAGGGACTAACCGAGAGCACAAGTAGCCCATCCTGGGAGGTTTTAATGTCTCCCTTAGTATTCACCACAGGAGGAACATGGGAACTAATCTGTTTGGAAGATGCTGGGACCGATTTAGGTGAAGCAGTAGCTTGAGGAGACTGGGAAGAAGAGCTGGGAGGGCTTCTGCTTTTCTTGAGTGAGATCGAGCCATATTCAACCATCTGGCAGTCCCTTGATCTAGCCTTTTTCGGCAAAACCAATTCCATGCAAGAAGCCAATGGTCCAAACACTCCTTTAGAAGCCACGGAGTCAGAGCTGGCTTGAAGCAGAGTTTTGAAATTCTCCGGGGATCGACGCCTGGCTACGTTGGCTGGTTTTTGCCATGCCTCGGATGTGGGGGGGAACTGGGGTAAGAGGAAGGTGGCGTAGGTGATGATCGGGGGGGGGGGGGGGGGGGGGGAGAGGAAGGAGGGTCCAAAGAAGAAGGTGGTACCTTGGCCTTTCCCAAGTCTCTACAAATTTTCCCAGTAATAGCATCCGGCCGAGGCTGCTGCACCCAAGATGTCACCATCCATAGCCCAAAGATCAGACGGTCGTCAGTCATTCTGTTATTCTCCTCCAGCCCCTCTAGAACAGCTTCCCTTGGCTGGCCTTCGGTCACCACGTTGTCTGGTTGAAGTGGAAGCCCCCTTGAACTATCTCCGGCCATCCCTTCTGAAGCCCCACAGCTCTCAGTCGTGTGTCCAATTCGATCACATTTGAAGCACACAATCGAGATATTCTCATAGAGGAACTGCTGCCAAAAAATTTCTTTTTCCCCCGAATCATGACTCTGGGTGTGAGAGGCTACGAGGCATCAAGTTCGACTGGAACCCTGGCATACCCTGTCTTCCTCAGAAGATCCATGAAATTGTCACTGTAGAGAGGGTCCCGGCTTCGGCTGCCACCGCCATGATCGTTGAGGGGATCCAGTATTTGAGAGGTAGTTCCGGCAGCCGCATTTAGACGACAATCCTTTGGATCGGCTTGAGACCGGGTTGGAAGTCCGGCTCCCACCTCTCCATGGCCATCAGCTGGCTGGTAACGAACCAGGGACCGCTCACCAACACCCTCGCACAGTCCCCTCACTATTGAGCCGGAGGACCAGGTGATCGCTGGCCACCAGAAAGACTTCTGGGTCATACATTAAGCTCAGCCGAAGCCGAACCTCCTTGATCAGTCCCGCTGCTGCAACACGATAGCCCAAGCTCCGGAAGACCACCGTCTTCCCCTCCCACTACCTCCGGGAGTCTTCCAGCACTGGTTCTGGCAACTGCAGGACCTTCGAGAAGATGGATTGGAGTCGCTCGATCTCTACTTCCGAGATTTCGTGATGAGTCCACAGCAAAGCTCGGAGGGGATCCTGCACAACATGATCCCATGACCGCTTCCCGTTGACGTCGCCGTCTGTTTCCGTGCCATCCTTACCACTGGTCGCACCCTTGTCGCCCATTCTGGAACTTCTGTACGATGAAACCCCTGAAACTCCGAGAAAAAACGAGGAAGAAGAGAAAGCATGCATCCCAAATCACCGGCGACCGCACTCAGACGAACCTTGGGGAAGGCAAATTATGGATTGAACTTGCATGGCATCCTTTTCGGTAAGATAATGTTAGTTTGATAAATAATTTTTAAATCAATCTAATTTTATAATTAATTTTTTTAAATTAGTTTGAAAAAAAAATGCCCGAGTTGAAGGGTGTTCTGTGTTTTGAGAAATGTTATTTTATTTTTATTTTTGAATATATTCGTATTTGGTTGGTTTGATTTTTTTATTTTTTATTTTTTTGATGAAAAGTTTGATTTTTTTATTAGAGAGAGTGAGTGAAGAGGAGGAGGCGGACGAGGAAAAAAAAAAAAAAAAAGACGGCTACCCAGTCCCTCTGTCAGTGGGGTGCGGTAGTAGTAGTTCGCTTACGAAATCATGATTAGACGGGAGGGTCTTTTCTCGGCAAATACCGTTCAAGCTCGTGAACCGGGTAAAGGTCTTTGCAAAAACCGAAGCTTCCGAGGATTTTTCAGCATGGAACACCCTCTCCAAGGAAATAAAAAAAAAGATGGCCACGCGTAGTGGATAAGACCAAGGCAACAGGGGGCATTAGATCCCAGTAGTTTACATGCCTTATCCATGCACTTGTCAAATTGGCCCCACCTTTTAAGCTGCTTCCAATCAGATGTTGCCACCGCAGCCTGCAAATAAATTGCATAACCACCATGCCTTGGAATTATCCCAGATACATGCAAGGGAACCAGGCACGGAGATTTAGTAGGAAATTGTTTAGGATTAAAGCTAGAATAGGTATTACATAAACCAACGTTCCCAAAAATCCTTGGGAATTTGATTGTGACACCTCCTTAACCATAAAAACCGGGTGAAAACCACTCGGTTACGGCACGGTGCTATCTCAATAGCACGGTTAGGATATATAAAAGGACCAATGGAGGATTTACAGCCAAAAAAAAAAAAAAAAAATGAATCCTCTAAAACAACAACAATTAAAAATTTCTATATATGGGGTACATGGCTTGAAGGGAAATCCACACCCATTTCTTTTTGCATTCAATAGCAACGTTCTTGGTCAATTAACCATGCTCCAAAATTTTTGTAGTAAATTAAGATTTGTTGCGAACGTGGTTTGTAAATATTTCCTCCAGCCAGGGTAACAGAGGATTTGCATTCTTCAACAAAAGACTTGGCCCACAAGGGCAGTCAAGTCATGTCCTAGTTTTATGCCACCATGAGTCTAAGGCGGTATAACCGTTAGGAGAGGACAAGTGTTGTATCTTTCCAGCAAAGAAGGATTCACCTTCCTCTCTAAGAATTTATCGTTGGATCATACAATAATTACTTTAAAATATGGATAGATGGTTAAATAAAAATTTGGAGTGCTCTGAGATCTGAACTGAACAAGGTCTGATGGTCGGTTTTGTGAAACGTGGTCAATCATTTTTTCAGACAAGAGATCCAATCCTGGAAGAAATTATAATACGGAAAAAAAAAAAAGTTTTTTTCATAAATAAAATAGGACTCCATAAAAACAAATAAAAAAATATTAAAAAAACAAAGATAAAAAATAAAAAAATTTTAAAAAAAGTTTGACCGAATATTTAGTGACCAAGCTGCCAAATTTGTTACACGCCCTAAGTAGGGAAAAACATCACTTTAGAAAACCAAGCAGATGTCAATCGATCCAATATATCCAGAAGAAAGGGCAAAAAAAAAAAAAAAAAAAAAAAAGGACGGAGAGAAAAACAAAATCCAACCTTTTCGGTCCCCTCTTATTTTCCCTTTCTCTCCTGTTTTTTTTTCGTTGGAACCCTTCGTTTTCCTCCTCTCACTCTTTTCTATTTCATCCTCATCTTAACTGTCATTTGAATCTTCCCCTTGTCATTATCATCCCAAACACAACGGTGATTGCGTAAAAAAAAAAAAATGGTAACAATCCTAGCTGTACCATAGGAAAAGCTAGAAACCACAACATATAATTACCAGTAAAAAAAAGGTGGGGTGGGGTGATAGGTATAGCGAGAAGGATAGCTGTCAATTCTCTGTTTCCTCTCCCTTTCAAAAATCTCCCCTGGTATCCCCAACACCCCACACAAGCTTTGCCGACACTCCCATCTCACGAGTTCTCTCGCCATCTTCCCATTTCTGTGGTTGCCATTTTTTGGGTACATTTCTTCGGTCCGGAGAGGCAACGTGGGCTTCATTTGGGAGGCCTTGGATTAATAATGCTTTCGACGGAAACCTAGATTTTTAGGTTATCTCGTGTCTTATCCTCAAACTGTTCAATTTTGTGGTCTTTTCTTTTGATGCCGATAGGAAAGTGATTTTTAGGTGATTAGTGCATGCTATTCTTTTATTTTTCTAATCTTCTTCTAACGATTTGGGTGGGTGAGAGAAGGTTTGGAAAATAAACAAATAAAGAAAGAGAGCTCTTTTGGGTTATGAGCATTTGGTCGGGTCTCCAGAAGAAAGGTTGAATCTTTGTGTGAAAGAGGGGAGGAGTAATGGGTTTCTTGAGCTCTGTGATGGGCTTCTTTGGATTTGGATTCGGCCTCGTGGCCGGGATTGTTATTGGGTACTACCTCTTCATCTACTTTGAATCCACCGATGTCCAGGTATAATTTCTGGCATCATCTCCTAGAATTGTTTTCCCTTCTCTAATTTATGATTTTGGTGATATATAATCTGTGCTTGTTGGGCGATATGTTTGTCTGTGTATATGTGATTTTAATTTATTGCGAGCAGCCACTGCATGCTTATATCTAATTAATCATCTTAAGAGACAGAAGCTTATGAGAAGATCGGGATTGAGTGACACTAGGTGAGAAAAAGGGACCAAAAAGATTTTTATAATTATAATGAGGGGAATTGCTCTGTTGCTTTTTCTTTAACAGCTTCCACTTTGAGTTAGATCTAAAGTTAGGACACAATAATGCGCATAAGTTTTTCTGGATGTGTGTTTCTTGGTAACTTCTTGTTGTGGCAGTGTACTTCCTGTACACATGGTGTTTGTATTTATACTGCTGTCCAAAATAGTTCTGGTCCTTGTTTACTTGCTGTTTTGACAGTTCAGAGGATAAAACATGTTTTTTCCCCTCGTAAAGGATTCATTGCTATTTCAATTCCATTATTACTTTGATATTTTCATTCCATTAGTTGGCTTAAACTGTCATATTTACCATTTTTATGATGATTGGATCAGGATCCTAAAATTGCACCACTTGTTGAACAAGATCAAAAAACTTTGGAGCGCATGTTTCCTGAGATTCCTCTCTGGGTAAAAAATCCAGACTTTGACCGGGTATGGAGATGCTATGCCTATATATTTGAACTAATATTCAGGTGCAACAGATTATTGGAATGACAAATTACTTATTTGGTTTATTTTTCCATGAAGATTGATTGGCTAAACAAGTTTCTAGAGTATATGTGGCCTTATCTGGATAAGGTGAGTATGTCATTGAGGGTTTCGGCAAACTTTTAATCATGCGGAATGCCAACGGGTGGCTTTTTCCATTCACTGCTTATCTATGTGTGTCCTTCTGCAGGCAATCTGCAAAACTGCAAAGGAAGTCACAAAGCCAATTATTGCCGAGAACACTGCAAAGTATAAAATTGACTCTGTTGAATTTGAAACCCTCACTTTAGGTTCCCTACCACCAACTTTTCAAGGTCATAGTTATTTTCTTAATGTCCCCTATCTGAGCTTCTTTGTATAGTTATGTGTAGACAAAATGGCTTTCTGACATTCTCGCAAATACTAAGTTTTTAATTTTTTGCTAGGAATGAAAGTATACACTACAGATGAGAGCGAATTGATTATGGAACCATCATTTAAATGGGCTGGAAATCCTAATGTCATTGTTGTGGTCAAGGCATTTGGACTAAAAGCAACTATACAGGTTTGACTTGTTCTCTCGTTTCATGGTTAAATAAATTCAGTGTTTAAATGTTTCATTAATGGACCTGTATACTAAAAATGGATGTCAGTGCCTCTAAGTTTCTGTAGTTACAAGTTACAAGCATGCTGATTTATTTCTGTTTAAGATTTTTAGGTGGTAGATTTGCAAGTGTTTGCAGTGCCACGTATTACATTGAAGCCACTGGTCCCTAGCTTTCCTTGTTTTGCTAAAATCTTTGTGTCTCTCATGGAGAAGGTGTGTGAGAAGAGTAGAATAATTTTAATGATTCTGACATCTTTCTATGTATTGTTTCTGCATTTTATTTATTTATTTATTTAATTTTTATCAATGGTCTTTGGTTTGGCAGCCTCACGTTGACTTTGGACTAAAACTTCTGGGAGCAGATATTATGGCAATTCCTGGTCTTTACAAATTTGTTCAGGTGCTTTCTCTTTCTATATTTCATTGTTGTTGCATTGCATTGTAATCTCAGGTCAATCTTTAGTTATATGAACTTCACATTCACTTCATGGTGGTTGATCTTGAAGTCAACCTTAATATCATGATTGTGGTAGCAGTACTTATCTATTAAGCTGCACTGTATAATGGAATACCTGCTCTTTTACACCTAACTGTCTGCACTGTTTATGTATTTTATTTCATAGTTGGAAACCTAGAATCCTATATACACTCTGATAGCAGCTACAAGTCTTTTGTTTTAGGTGAAGTATATCTTTATCATATTTTGGCAATTGTATGTTAGGCACAATGCTGTCACTGAGAGCTGCAATTAGGTTTCTCCTCCTTGGCAAATAACCAAGGATTTACTTTATCCTATTTTATTGAGAGGCAACATGTTGAGTATGAGGGTTATCTTAGGTGACAAATTTCTAAACTCATTTTGTATTCTAGACTTTGATGCTTTATGAAAAGGAACTACCTTCTTTAAATTGCTAGTTTATTTATTCTCTTAGGTGTGGCTGGCATGTGCTATGCGGCAGAATAATATGTCAGTGTTGTCATCTTGGGAATCTGTTTATGATTTCTTTTATTAAATTTTGTAAGAAAAATATTCAAGCAAATAGTTACATCTTATTGACCTTCCGAAATATGTATATATACTTAGCTCTCTTTCTAATGTCTAATGTTCTCATATGGGTTCTTCTGCAGGAGACTATCAAGAGTCAGGTTGCAAATATGTATCTATGGCCTAAAGCACTAGAAGTGCCAATTATGGATCCTACTAAGTAATTTCATACATGAATTTTTAACTTTTGAAAGCCATCTTGATTTGACAACTGCTACTGAGTATCTCCAGTATGGATCTTTCAGAGCCTCAAAGAAGCCTGTTGGAATTCTACATGTGACTGTCGTTCGTGCATATAAACTGAAAAAGAAAGACCTTCTAGGCAAATCAGACCCATATGTGAAACTAAAGCTTGCAGATGAAAATCTTCCATCAAAGAAAACAACTGTGAAGCACAGTAACCTTAATCCTGAATGGAACGAAGAATTCAAGTTGGTCATTAAAGATCCAGAATCTCAAGTTTTGGAGCTTAGTGTTTATGACTGGGAACAGGTACCCCTTCTCTTGTTGCCATGATTCATTTTCTTTGATTTTATCCTTCTACAATCTCTTGTAATCATGTACTTTTTTTCTGCAGGTTGGCAAACATGAAAAAATGGGCATGAACACTATACCATTAAGAGATCTTGCTGCTGATGAGACAAAATCTTTCACACTTGACTTGCTCAAGAATATGGATCCTGCTGACCCTCAAAATGATAAGTCACGTGGACAAATGGTTGTAGAAGTAACATATAAACCTTTTAAGGAAGGGGATTCTGCAAATGAAATTGGTGAGGATTCAAATGCAATTGAAAAGGCCCCTGAGGGTACTCCAGAAGGTGGTGGCTTGCTTGTAGTTTTCATTCATGAAGCTCAAGATCTTGAGGGAAAGCACCACACAAATCCTTATGCGCGGATGCTTTTCAGAGGAGAGGAGAGGAAAACTAAGGTACCATGAGCTGCATTTATTATTTAATAATATTTGACTTAAGGCTGTTTGTTAATAGTTATCAAGCTTTGAATTTCATTTGGTGGTTTTTATTATTTATTCATGCGACAAACTTTAATGGATGCAGCATCTTAAGAAAAACAGAGACCCAAGATGGATGGAAGAGTTTCAGTTTATGTGTGAGGAACCACCCACTAATGAGAAGATGCATGTGGAGGTTCTTAGCAAGGCTCCAAGTATCGGCATACACTCCAAGGTACAGGCACTTATGTGCTTTGCTCATTAAGTCTAGCATGGATTTGCTTTGTTATCTTTACAACTCTACCATGCTATTGCATTCTGCTCATTACTCATTGATATCTATTTGGTTACTGTGGGTAAATTTTACTATGAAATTTCTTTGTTTTATTAGGGATCCTCCTACTATGGTATTGTTGACCATTGCTTAAGTTCTGTGTAGCTTGATGCTTAACGCAGAGTAGTTTGGAACAAAAGCAACTGATGAGCTATCCATACTTGTGTATCTGGTCTCCTCAATCTTGTGAGTTAGTTCTAGGGCTTGTGGTTTTGGTAGTTTCAGCCAACATGAACTTAACCTGGTAAAGCTATAATCCAACCCAGAAAGCTGGTCCTGGGTGTGGGCCTGGGTCTGGACTGGATCTTGAGGCCAGGTTGGGTTGATGTCTGCAGATTTTGACCCAGGCTGAATGAGCAATGTCAAGCATTAACAAGATTGTGAGTGTTGCGGTCTTCGGACAGCAGCTGCTGCATGGCTCAGTTTCAAACATAAAATAGAAGCCAGGACAAATTTGGAATTGGACTTTAAATGGGATGTATTTGACTAAACATTTATCATAAATATGCTATAGATGATGCAATTCTGTAAAAGTTGTTAAGTAGATAGAAAACTGCATGACCATCGAAAGATTCATTTCAAAATTCAAAATAAGTCCACCACAGATGAAGCTGGTTTGCCATTTTCTTTTGTTGATTGAGAACTTAATTCTTAGCCACATAAAGATGGTGCAGGAGTGGAATCAGGTGCCAGAGCAGAGCAGTGATGCTTTTGAAAAATCAAGTGTAAAACAACAGGAAGGAAAAATCATGAAGTAATATCAGATACATAATTAGCAGAATCTAACTATTTGGTTCTTAAATTATAAATGAAGAGATAACAATTTGTTTTTTTGCATCTTATTGATGTGAACTTTGATCTTCATATAATAGTGATTAGAAACAAAGTAAAATTTGAATTAAGCCAGAGTGGAGAGTTGATTATTAAAACTATCAGAATAGTGATGAGAAATTATAAAAGCTCTCTTGATAACTAAGAGGGTGGACTCTGGCACAATGGTAAGTTTGCTCCACTTTCACTGGAGTGTCACAAGTTTGAAACATGGAAACAATCTTTCCACATGTAGGGGTAAGACTGTGTACGCTTGACCCTCTCGAAACCTTGCAGTGATGGGAGCCTTATGTACTAGGATGCTCGATCTTGATTGACTAAAGCCACATCATGCCTTCTCTAATGTGATACTTGTATCTATGACTTTCGAAGTAGAGGTGAAGGCCTAGACTGACCTGATTGGAACTCTAGTGCATAATTATATGGACTTCTGTTACATAGCCTTTTCGATAACTGAATGATGAAGAATATCTTGACAGCCAACCCTACTAACTTAGGCTAACAATTCTCCATTCAACAACATGTTTTCTTTTTAAGTTTCTGCATAATCCTAAGATATATGTTATGTATGTTGTAATGTGCAAATTAATACCTTGTGTGCCCCAAGGTTCAAAGAATGTCAAAGAATGTCATAGACTGCTGGTGTTGGTCTTTTCCAGAAACAATATGGTGTGCTGTGCTGAGTAATGGCATGGACTGATATTGTCACATACTAGATGTGCTTGTCAATTTTTAATTTAGACTACTAGTTTAAGCGAATAAATATGGTTGAACATTTAAACCCCATGTTTATCTAATCTAGTCAAACGGTACATCCAAAATTGTCAATGAAATGCATATTGGTGTTGATAAGCATAACTTGACCTATGAAAACATATAATACATCAAGCAAACAAATAAACCTGTAAGCTGACATTGATTTACATATAGCATGTACTAGGAATGGGCAATTTAATGTTCAAGCCACTGACCTACAAAAGTTTGTTATTGCAACAACAGTACACAGTGGTCTCATACTAAGTTTTTCTGATGAAGACCTACAAATTCATGACAGGAGATTTCTCCTGTGTCCATGTATCCTGCAAATTAGTTGTAAATGCCACCTGTAATTATTTGAAGACAAATTATATTAAAAAATATTTGAAATATCCTTTTATCAAGCATCGCATTACAAAGAATTATAACGATGGCTATATCTATTAGTGAAGTCACCATGATTGACTTAACTGATTATATTTATATGTATGTCACAATGATATATCTTGTTCATCTATTAATTTGATGTTTTACAAATAAGACAATTTTCACTCAACATCATTTGAATCCTTTGTTCAAAATCTCAATCATAATCTGTAAAATCCATGGATTTGTGATGATGCAAATGTACCATCCATTGGAAATGAGCAGATGAACTATGGACTTTATACATGGGTAAATAGCAGACATTTGTTTCCTAAGTAATCAATTCTTAACCTTTCAGAGAAGCCTTTTCATGTAACACTATTATAATGAACGTTTACAGTATACATTGCACAACTTACGATTTCTTGTGAGCCTCAAGTTGCTGGATTATGCTTGATTGCCATATTTAATATATGATTTAAAATTATGCGACTTGGTACTTGCATGTTTTTACATTCATATGTTTCCTTTTGCATGCAGGAAGTTCTAGGTTATGTCATCATCAGTCTTGCAGATGTTGTAAGCAACAAGCGAATCAATGAAAAGTATCATCTAATAGACTCCAAAAATGGCCGTATTCAAATTGAGTTGCAGTGGAGAACTTCTTAGAGCTTCCTAGTTAAGCAAGACAAGCTTGGAATTACTATTGTCCCAGTTTGTCATGCATTTTTATTTTTATTTTTTCCCAGTTTGTCATGCATTGCATGCTACAATAATTGGAAGATGAATCGCTGTATATTTTAAAATGAACTAATAACCCATTTCATTGTTTCCTTTTCTTTTTCTTTTCTCCTTAAAGGTGGGGTGCTGATGTTTGAAGATTTTCATGATTTTTCTGGCTGGGTTCATTATTCTGCATAAATGATACTTGGCATCTGAAAGGATTATAAGTATGGTGTTTGAACAAGTTGTTGGGCTAGAGTCAGTTGTTGAGAAATAGAAAAGGATGCTTTAACCTGAGTGGAAAGCAGTTCATCTGAAAAATTTTGAATTGTAATTTATTTATGCTGAGGTGCAAAATTATTTGACATGGAACACAATTTTGCTGATTTTCTTATGCAATAAGTTTCTGACAACCTTCTGAATCGAGGCTAATTAATTGATAACTTTACAAACCACTTATTTCTTTTCGTTGAAATAATTTACTTGTGCCCTCTGTACAAAGTGAATTGCTTCAGCTGCTTGAGAGCAGTATAAATTTGTCTCACGATAGAGCTTGAAGTTATGGCCTTTTTTTCCCCCTCTTTGCTCTATCAAGGGTTGCTTAGAAAGAATATCGAACTCGATATCATGAGTCACTTAGTAGCATAAGATGATAATTACTTTCAGATAAGCTAGACTTGCAATCTCAAGATTCTTATGCTCCAACCAAACTGGATCTACATTATGCGATTCCATGGCAAATACTCCAATTCATTTATTAAATATTTTATTTTTTGATTCCTGAAAATGTGCCTATATTTGAATAGTTCAATTCATCCGATTTAACAAAAAAAAAAAAAAAAAAAAAATCCTTTCAATATTATGATGCTGTCTTGTTGTCATAGCAACAAAAACAAGATCCCAATGAACAAAATCGATAATTAAGCGAGTAGGTTCATGTCCACCAGAAGTAGTCAAGAACTAGAGCTGCCATGGCCAGAATTTTCGGTTTGACAAACCCTTATATAATAAATATTTCTAGTAGTCACTCTAGCCGCACTTTTGGTAAATAAAAAAGAATATAGACAGGATTTGATTATAAGGGATACACAGGAATTTTTCCAATTTCCTCCAGCAATGCCAGCATCGATCCTAGCCGGTAATCAAGGCTTCTAAGAGAGCAAATATCTCTTCGTGTCTCCAGCTTATTTAGACTTTATCATGAGCCATAAAATATACCTTCCAATATCATCTCTAAGCCAATAAATTGAACTCTTTACCAAAAGAGTTCAATTTTTTCTCGAGAAACATCAAATTGATCTCTTTACCCAAAAAAACAAAAAAACAAAAAACATTAATTTGATCTAGATTGCTTAGAATTTTAAAATCTACCATACTTTTTCTTTTTTTTATAATTTAAATGGCTAGAAGGTCCAATCCAAACTCGTCCTCCTAAAAAATTTTAAACGCAACCATTATTTCCTGCTGTCCTCTGACTTGCTCGGGTTATGGCATGCCAACAAGCTATGACACATGCATCACCCATGTGCATCGGCACCACTAATAGGATGGTGGCTTGAATTTTAAAGCAAACTTTATAATAATAATTATGACACGTGCATTGCATGCTACAATAATTCCAATCAGATTACTTCATTAAAGATTTAAAATATTCAGATAATAATTATAATTAGATTTTTTTTTTTTTTTAGGAAGACTTGAACATCCTAGACTTTTATCGAAGATTATCTTCTAATATTGCTAGACTTTGAGAATAATAACAACTTTAATTAGTTTTCTCCGTTATAGGTTTGAAGCATGCTACATTTCTGCGTATGAGGGGTTCTAATAATGCTATAGTATTTAGGAAAAAATCCACTTGGACAGACAGATGAGGGCATATATGAACTAAGAGAATAAATTTAGATTCAATATTGAGTCTATATCTTAAAATTTGGAAAAAAATATATAACCTTTATACGTTTATTGACCATTGTTACAAAGCATTGGAATATGATATATTTAAAAAATAAATTATATTCTTGATCCTTAAGTTTAGGTCGGATTTTTAAAACATCCTAAGAGTATAAGAAAACTTAAACCATTTTAATATAATCCTTTCTCGGATCTTGGTCACTTTATTTCACTGAAAGTTCTAGCTGGCATTAAACAGTAAATATGTGACTGGTTAATTATGTGATAGATTGATAAATAACATGTCACATAGATCATAATGTGGCATAACCAATGAATTTTTTTATTTTGATGATATAGTATATGGATGATAGAATGATATATAAGTGATGAAAAGGTATATAAATGATGATATGGCATATTTTTATATAATTTTCTATCTATAAGTATTCAATTTGCCTAGTGGTACATCATTATACATATACCGCATCATCATTTATATGTCGTAGTAGCATCAAAAAATTTAATATTTGTTATATTCATCATTATCTCTATACCACATCATCATCTATATATTATGTTATTAATAATCGATAATGTAATCACCTATCCATGCAATTTCTGCCATATAATTGGTAATATAAGTACCAGTTATTGCCAGCTAGGATTTCTAGTGAAAGAAAATGGCTAGAATCAGAGGAAGGATCATTGTAAAACAGTTGCGAAAATAAAGATAACAAATTTGAGCTTTTTAAAATTCAGGGATGTTTTAAAAATCTGGTCTGAACTTAGGCACCCAAAACATAATTCATTCCAAAAAATGCTGGGAACTGACTTGTATTTTATCTATATAATAATATTTAAATTTATTAGGCTTTGGGTTATGATTTTATATAGCTCCCTTTCATATGTTTCCTTGCAGCGTCACCGAAAAGTTTCCTGAGGTTTGGATGCCAAAGGCTTCTCTCTTGGATCTCTCTTTCTTCCTCGTTCTTTTAACAATCCATAATTTCTAATTTCCAAAACCCAATGAAACCTTACTTCACCATGGAGGAGAAATCAGTCACCTTTGTTCCCCTCCACCTTGAGAAGGTGGTCTAGATTGTAAAGATCAAATGGATGAGGAAGCATTGTGTTAGGATATGGTGCGTAGTGGGATGCCAGAAAAATTTATAGAAGAAACGAAAAAAAAAGTCTGAAAAATAAATAAAAACACAAGCACAAACAATACACAGGGATTACATGATTCAGAGCCTCTTGCTTCTATATTCACGACTACACATGATCAAATCTCTACTATAAAAAAGGGATACAGAAAGTTTTTACACAAGAAAACTCTCTCTGGATGCAAACCCCAGTCCCATAAAAAAAAAGAAGAAAGAACAAAACAATACATGAGGAACCCTTGCCCTCTCTCTGCCTCTCTTTCTCTTCTCCTTGTTTTCTCTCTTGGAAAATCCTTGGACTACTCTTCTGGATTGCAAAATCACATCTCTGGCTCTCTGTTCTTCCTCTCTTGCTCTCTATTGGTTCTCTGTTGCTCTTCACGGCGGCTCTTTGTGCCCCTATTGAAAAGGAGGACGAAACCAGTCCAAAATCATGTCAAAACGTGTTTCAGAAGTCTAAAAATAATCAGGAACCCTTCCAGGCCATCAGATATAAGATCAACGTCTCAAATTGCATCAAAATCCGAATAAAAAAAAATCCATGATCAAACCTGATCTGCATTGGAATCAACCTCAGCCGTCCGATTGATGATCGGATGGTCCAAAACTCTCAGAAGGCCCGTGGACCACACGTGAGCCGCACGAAACCATCTGGGAAACGCCTATGTGCACGATCGCTTCAAACTAGACCGAGCCCACGCACGTGCATGTGCCCGTGGGTGGGCCTGGGCCACGCGCGTGGGTCTGGGTCGGGCCCGATCTGGCAGGCCAAAATCCTTTTTTTGCTTCCTCCCGGGCTTCTTTGGAAGTGGGCTTGGCTCCATAGCTCAACAATTCTCCCACTTGGAGTCAAGAACACTCAATCATGTATCCACCTGAAACATCAAAAGTAAACTTTCAAAGAAAAATAAAAAAAGGTTAGTATCCTATGCGGCGCCTCCAATCAACTAGCTTCGGAGGCCAATTGAGGCCATGCATGATCCCAATTTCTCTACAATGATCGTCTTTAGTAGTATATCCATCTCAATGGTAGAAAGAGTAATGATCTTCTGCAATTGCGAGACCCAGCTCACTGCTGTCCCGCTAAGGTGTACATGTATCATGTCGTGCTCCTCCAAGTGTCGGCATCACCACTTGGATCTTCTTTCTGTTGGAAGCCTTTTACAACTAACCTTGCCTTGTACCTCTTGCTGCCATTGTATTCTTCCTTGATCTTGTAAATCCACTTGTTGTGCAGTGCTTTCTTTCTTTCCGGTAGTGTGCCGAGCTTCCATGTCTTGTTCTTTATCAAGGACTGCATCTCATCCTTCATCGCCAGCTCCTACTTGATTGAATCTTCGCTCTTCATGGCTTCATCAAAGTACTCGGGCTCCCCTCCATCTGTCAACAGCAGGTAATACAACGAGGGTGAATACCTTACACGTAGTTTCGGGGTTTTTGTAGATCTTCTTAGCTGAGGTGTTTCTGGTTCAGGTTCAGGATCAGGATCTCTTGCTCCCTCGACAATGCCTTTCTCCGTGATCTCTTCTAACTCTACTTATTTTTTCTCCTTGTCTGTCTATCCTGCTATGTCTGAAACACTCTGGTCTTTATACAAGCTTCTTTTATTGAATACCACGTCCTTGCTCCTAATGATCTTCTTGTCCTTCTCACTCCAGTGCTTGTAACCAGACTCATCAATGCCATACCTAATAAAGAAGCACCTCTCTTACTTTGCATCGAGCTTGTCTCTTTTCTCTGCATTAACGTATACGTAGGAAACACTGCCAAGACCTTCAGGTGAGATAAGCTTGCCACTTCCCTGTCCACTCTTACTCTAGTAGCTTGTACTCAAGGGAGACTGAAAGACTTCTATTGATCAGATAGGCAGCAATGCTAACTGCCTTAGCCCAAAATATCCTGGGCAATCCAGCATGGAGCCTCATGCTCCTGGCTTTCTCGTTCAAGGTCCTATTCATGCGCTCAACTACCCCGCTTTATTGTGGCATGCTTGGAATTTTGTTCTCCATCTTGATCCCATTGGTTGCACAGAACTCCTTGAATTCAGTGCTGTCATACTTGTCTCCATTGTCCGATCTCAAGCACTTTATCTTCTGTCCAGACTCATTCTCCATCAGACTTTTTCACTTCCTGAAAGTGCAAATATATCAAATTTATTCTGTAAAAAATAAATCCATACTTTTCTGGTGGAGTCGTCGATGAAGATCACATAGTATCACGAAGCTTCAAAGGATGCAACCAGAGAGGGACCCCACATGTCGATGTGTACAAGCACCAGCTTTATTGATTTTGGTGCCCTGCCAATCTTGAAAAAGCTAACTCTCTTTTGCTTTCCAAGAATACAATTATTGCAGAAACCAATATTTATCGTCTTCAAACCTAGTAGCTTATCCTTCTTCAGTAATCTTGCATTCATTTCTCGCTCATGTGACCCAACCTGTAGTGCTACACTCCGAGTCTGCCAGTGCCAGTGCCACTGCATCTTTAGTGTTACTAGTCATATATAGAATATCCAGCTTGTTTTTTTATGCTATCACCATCGTACCTTTGGTGATCTTCCAAGAGCCACCAACGACAGTTTAATGTACCCTTCTAAGTCTAGCTGCCCGATTGATATCAAGTTTCTTCTCAATCCTAGAACAAGTCTAGCATTCTTGAGCTTCCAAACTGATTGATCTAGCATATTGATGTATACATCACCCTTTTTCATAATATTTAAAAGCTCTTCATGTGCAAGATAGACCTTTTCGAAATCTCTAGTTCTGTAGTTATGCATAGACTCTTTTGTGCATTAGAGTGAAACGAAACTCTAGAGTCCAGGACTCAAGACTCCATCGGACTGTCCATGCTGAGAGCCAATGCATCCTCAATTATCTCGATCGCTATATTGACTGACTCTTCGTTCTGTTCCTTGTCCTTAGCAATTTTTTCTGATGTGCCCCTTCTTGCCGCAGTGCCAACAGCCATGACCCTTCGGTCTTGACTGGCTCCACTGCTTGGACTTGGATCTCCTATGGCCTTTGCTGCATTGTGTAGTTCTTTCTCTACCTTTTTGAGTGACCAAGGCAGAACCAGAGCTCCTTTTAATTTCTTTCCTCCTGATATCTTCACTGAGAATCAGGTTCTGAACCTCTTCAAATTTTAGCTTGCTTGAGCCGCACAAACTACTCACCACTGTCATAGTTGCACCCCAGCTCTCGGGCAAAGAGGATAACAGGATTAGGGCACGAACTTCATACTCGAAGCTTATGTCAACTGAACTCAACTGACTAGTAATTAAATTAAATTCATTGATATAATCGGTTACGGATGCACCTTTGCTCATCTTCAAGCTGAATAGACGACGCATGAGATAAACCTTATTGGAGGTCGAAGGTTTATCATACTTGTTGGATAGTGCCCGCATCAATCCAGCTGTCATCTTCTCTTCCAGGATGTTGAACGTTAATCATGGCCAACGTCAGACAGATAACTCCTAAAGCTTGGCGATCCAGCAAATCTTAGTCTGCTTGTGACATCTTGATAGGTTTCTTCCTCAGCAACGGTAGGTGAAGCTTCTTCTAGTACAGATAATCCTCGATTTGCATTTTCTAGAATCCAAAATCTTTTCCTCAAACTTTATCGATCTTGACCTTTCCTTCGTCTCCTACCATCGCTCCCACTCGAATCCGGTGCTCTGATACCGGTTGTTAAGATGTGGTGCGCAGTGGGATGATGGAAAAGTTTACAGAAGAAACGAAAAGTAAAGCCTGAAAAATAAATAAAAATACAAGTACAAACAACATACATGGATTACGTGGTTCGAAGCCTCTTGCTCCTATATCTACGGTCGCATAGGATCAAATCTCCACTATAAAAAAGGATATAGAAAGTTTTTACACAAGAGAACCCTCTCTGGATGCAAATCCCAGCCCAATAAGAAAAAAGAAGAAAGAACAAAACAATATAGAAGGACTCTTGTCCTCTCTCTGGTTCTCTAATATTCCTTCTATATTAGAGAACCAGTCCAAAGTCATGTCAAAATGCATATCAGAAGTCCAAAAATAAATAGGAACCCTTCCAGGTCGTCAGATATGAGACCAATGCCTTAGATTACATTAAAATCCGAATAAAAAAACTCCCGATCAAGCCTGATTTGCATCGAAATCAACTTAGCCATTTGATCGATGATCGAATGGTCCAACACCCTCAGAAGGCCCGTGGACTGCACGTGAGACGTGCGAAACCATCTGGGAAATGCCTAGGAAATACTGGGAAACACCTCGCTGCATGATTGCTTCGAACTGGGTCGAGCCCGTGCGTGCGCGCCCGCGTGTGGGCCCGAGCCGTGCGCCCGCATGCCGGGCCGGGCCGCGCACGTGGGTCTGGGTCGGGCTGCATGCGTGTGTATGGGCTGGGCCAGGCTCGGTCTGGCGGGCCAAAATCATTTTTTTTTTTTTTTTTTCTTCTGGGCTGCTGGGCTTCTCAAGAAATGAGCTTGGCTCCACAGCTCACCACATTGGAGCCATAGAGAAATAGGTTTCTTTCTAGCATCTAAACCTTCGTAGACTGAGATTATTAATCGCATCAACTCACACTAGATAACAAATAGAGGAGACGATCGGTCCAGGAAAGAAGGCCGGTCTCCTTAAAAATATAGTTGTAACTTGTAAGGTGGTTCAAGGGAATTTCAAATAGTTTCATGATGTCAGTGGTACAGTGGCTATTTTGGGTTGAATTTGCTTGGTAAATTTTATTACATACCAATGCCAATTGTGCGTTGAGAACACCGTCTAATTACCACCAAGGCTCTCTCATTTAGAGGTGGCAATCACACATGATAGATTAAAAATCCAAATAATTTATTAAACGAGTCAAAAATTCAGATTTAAACTTACTATTTTATTAAACAAGTAATCTTGCTTGATCCACGTACAATAGGTTTGAACAAATTAAGTGGATTAAATAGTTCAACATTGCCACCCCTAAGCTTATCGCACTACCATTACAGCGTGGCATCATAATTAAACAAGCCAATACCTAAATGGAATGGCCATCACAAATACGGATTGGGACATGCGGGCTGCCTAGATTAAGAAGCGAATATACTTCTGTACGATCTGGCCCACAAGAATCTCATTTGCTCTTTGAGTGGTATGATAGCTATCCCAGAACAAATATTCAGAAACATTTGGGCAGACGGTGCTAAAACTGTTGCACGGTATTGAAAACTCCAGAGCATGATCATCACCACAGCATCCCTTCGTTGTTTCCTTGAATCCTGCCAAACAAACAAACAAACAAACAAACAAACAAACAAACAAACAAACAAACAAGAAGAAGAAGAATCGACTACTTAGTGCAACATTGGAATTAATATAAACCATCTCAGAAAAAAATGGTTGCACTACTGTTAATGTTGATGACGGCTCATCCGGGATTTTATAGATTTGTGCAAAAAATAATTATTTGGTGAATATGAAAATGGAACTACATGCATCACTTGAATTCTAGTAGCTAGGCCACATAAAACCAATGCTAACATTACCAAGCATATATATATGATAGTTTGTTTTCTTCTTCTATACATTATTTGTGTCTTACCAAATTTTTCCGGGTTTTGAATGATATCAAGCAAGGGCGAGTAGTTATCAACGTAGATCAGCTTTGTTTCCTGATTTTTGGATGCGAGGCTTTGCATCTCCCTCTTTAGCTTTGAATTGCACAATTGTGCCAGTTGGTTGCGATCAGCGACACAGTCTCTAGTCTGCCCTCCAGCCGGAGATCGTTGTATCGGTACGCATCCAACCGGTGGAATTCCAAGAACAGCAACCTTTTTTGCTCCTAGATTCACCAAGTCCTGATTAACAAGAGGAAGAGATGAGATAAAAGTGAAACTATTCGTAGCAAATATGACCTTTTTTACGTCAGTATAAGTGAGAAGTATGACAATTTTAGAAGGGGGAAAGGAAATGTTTTATCAACACTATATTAGAGAAAATGTATAGGGACGTCTAATTAATTTAAGGTAGGTAGAATCTTATACACCATGAATTTTAGTTGTTGTCGGAGAGAGAATCTAATTTTCTCAGAAGTGTAGAACTAAAAGAGGTCATGATAATATAATTAATATATAGCATGGAACTTTAAATTATTCCCACCTGGACGAAGTTCGATGCAATTTTTATCAAAAATTCAGCATACTCAGGGATGCCATATCCCAGCCTTCTTAAAGGATTAGAGAAATATGTAAACACATCGTTACTCCCCGCACACACTACATATAGGCTGTTGGCAGTAATGTTTGCCATCCTCTTTTCTCCTACCATGGCCTTCAATCTTTTCTTGTACTCCTTGAACATCTCTAATTGCTTCGGCATGGAAATGACCGCCTGAAATCAACGAGCATTGTTTTCTTCAGAATGAATACAACAGTATATATAGTTTACGTACGTTAATTATAATTATACCGTTGAGATAAAATTACCGCAACTTGAGCTGTAATAGGATCATATCCGGTACCAGCCGATGCAAAGGCTACACCCGTAAGAAGGTCTCGATCTCCTGGTCTGGAACCGAGATAAGGTGGCATTATCTCCTTCACCCCGACCTTTGAAGCTGGAATTATATATATGTAGAGGATTACATTAACGTAAGAAATGCATGCAATAAGAGTACGTGCATGTATATATATGTATTTATTCTTTCTTTGCGAACCAAGGATGTCACTGGCGATCTTTCCATTGCAGAACCTCCCGGTGGCCTGATGCCCGGGGAAGTCCTGGCCATGGGGAGGGAAATTGCTCTTGATTAGCGTCGGGAGGTCGTTGTTATTGCCGGTGTCCACGATGGAGTCACCAAAGACTAGAATTGCCGGCACGATAGAGGTTGCCCGATCGGGAGACTGGGCTTTGGCTAAGAGAAGCCGAAGGAGGAGGACAAGGGTGGAAAGACCAGTGGAGGTGGTTCTTGGCCATGAGAAGGCTGCCATTTTTGGTTCATGGGCTGCTTTGGTGAAGAGGAGATCGTCGATCGAGGATGCCGATTTATACTGAGAGGCCGGGGGTCGGACGCCTGACCGATCCTTGTTAGTTTTCCGTCCGTTGATGCCATGAGACTCGGAGATGTTGAAGTCTTTGCACTCAGAGCGGAATCAAATTCGGATCTGGCCGTCTTATATCGATCCAAATATGGCCGTCTCAACCAGAGTTCCTCTCGAAGGTGGTGGTCCGTTTATCCTATCCTCCGTTTTGTAATTTAATGGTGGCGGACCTAGTTTTGGCCGTTGAATACAATTGAACCGGTAGGATGTGGGTCAGTCCTGATCACCGATATTACATGTTACGTTGAAATTTTTTAACCTTTTTATATTATTCTTTTTATATGCTTTTGCTTTTTTTTTTTTTTTTTTTTTTTTTGATAGTCTTCGAGTGCAAGTTGAAACAAGTTTGTGCCCAATGTACCCAATATTGTTTTCAAAATATCATTCTCCATTACTGCATTCACATATGTCAAGGAACGATATTTTTGTCTGATATACTTATGACACTATACTTCGTGCATACTCAATGTAAAAATGCCTAATTGTCAAATAATACAAATAAAACATTAATAAAATTTAAATCAAAATATCATTCTCCATTACTGCATTCACATATGTCAAGGAACGATATTTTTGTCTGATATACTTATGACACTATACTTCGTGCATACTCAATGTAAAAATGCCTAATTGTCAAATAATACAAATAAAACATTAATAAAATTTAAATCAAAATATCATTCTCCATTACTGCATTCACATATGTCAAGGAACGATATTTTCTGATATACTTATGACACTATACTTCGTGCATACTCAATGTAAAAATGCCTAATTGTCAAATAATACAAATAAAACATCGTGCATACTCAATGTGCATACTCAAAAAAATGCCTAATTGTCAAATAATACAAATAAAACATTAATAAAATTTAAATCATGCATTCACATATCATACTGACGTGTGCATAGAAATGCCTTTAAGGGTACTGCGTGATGTAATGGAGGTGCCCGTGACCCGACAAATGATGACCGGACAAAATGCCTCGGACCTGCTGGAATGTAGGTGGTAACGTTACGGGGGGTAGCTCCAGTGCTTTGATATTCCCACCCCAGCGTCCCCTATGCTTGCTACAACCTACACGACCTAGTTCCCCGCACAGTAATGTTACCGATACTAAATTATTGGGTGGTGATATCTGTGAGAGGAATGATAACTGACCGGAGCAGAGCAGCCAGTCGAATCATCTGCTTCACCGTGGAACGGTTCTTTCCTTTCTCGACCCTTCGATTCCATTCCTTGTTGCCGATTCCTCTCTCTTCTCCTCTCAATAATATTATTATAGACTTAAGGTTATAAAACAGGAAGCCAATCGCTTCTGCTTCCTCCTCCGCTCTCTTCTCTCTTCTCTCATCTCTCATCTCTCAAGAATCGTGAACTCGCTGAGACCTCCGAGCCCTCAACTCCAGCAAGAACTGTGCCCCCGTTATGCTCCGCCTCGCGTGAGTTCTTTTTCTTTTATATCTTGCTCTTCTTGAACGAAATTTTCTTGGCTTTGTTTTCTCGTATCCTTTTGATCTTGTGGGTTTGTGGAGTATTTTTGTATTAGAACTTTATGGGTAATAAAACTTACTTGAATTAGAATCCATTGATACCGTTCACTGAAATCAGCATCCGCGATCTCTGATATTAACCCAACTCCAAGAATTCCGGATGGAAAGGACCTCATAAGCTTTAGGATGAGTTGGGGTCCAATTTATAACATGCCTCGCTCATCAGGGGGCCTCACTCACCACGGGGTGTCCTATTTATTACATGCCTCACTCGTCAGGCAATATCTTTATTAGTTACAAAGAATGAGATGGACATTATCAAAGTAGAGTTCAACTGTAATACAATAATTATGTGTTATATCCTTATAACTTTAGAAGGTTTATCCTTGGTCAGAATCCAAATCAAACTAAAATAATTAAAATAAATCCCGATACATGTCAGTGTTGGTCACTTCCGGATGGGTTTATCGGATAAATTTCAATATTCTCCCACTTGACCCAACCTAACACAAACATCTTCATTTTAATTATTAAAATATTTTAAAAATATTTAATAAAGTTTTATCTAGATCTGATAATTGAAAAACTGATGTGACCACATTTAAAACTTAATTCCTTCATAGGATATACATACCGTATACTTGATTGCAAAAAATCATCAGTGTGAATCATGGCGGTAAATATATTATCAATCAATACACGACTTTTCATGCATCACAATACTATGACAGTTCATAATCAAGTTCTTTTTGTAGAATTTCATTTATGAATAGACAGGTCTTTATGACTATTCCTTGGTCATCTTTATATCACATGGCAAATAGCTGATCATCATTAAAAATAAACTAAACTTTATTATAAAACCTAATGCGATAACTTTATCATAGTTTCCAATGCATACCAATTATAAAATGAGCTAATAAGTTCTATATGATCCACATGATCTCTGAAAATTCTGGGAGTGAGTCTTTAAGTCAGCGAATTTGCAGTTATCAACTCCATACCAACATGTTCCATAGACACTATGTTCTCCTTTATTCTTTCACAAAGAGCAAAGTATTTAATGCCAATATACTTGCAAGCGCTTGTACTCTTTGTATTGTTAGAGTATCTAATTGCAGAATTATTATCACAATATATCTTGATCGGTATGCTAGTAGAGTCAACAACTCTTAAGTCCTTTGATGAAATTTTGTAACCAAATGGCTTGTGAGGAAGTCTCATAATAGGTTACGTACTCTATTTTCATGGTGGATGTAGTGATAAGACCTTGTTTTGTACTCATTCATAATATAGCACTTTCAGTAAGTAAAAAGCTGTATCTAGTGGTAGACTTCCTACTATTGATGTAT
Organism: Areca catechu; assembly: GCA_021397845.1. Lineage (NCBI taxonomy): Eukaryota > Viridiplantae > Streptophyta > Magnoliopsida > Arecales > Arecaceae > Areca > Areca catechu. Next base: position 11,396,764 of record CM038049.1, read on the forward strand.
CCAACAAAGCCTGAATTTGAATAGCCGATAACTTCAAGATGATCAGCATAATTCTAGATTATGTTGATAACATCCAAACATTGATACAACACAAGCAATGTTTGGACGTGTACACACCTGTGCATAATTTAAACTTCCAACAATAGATATATAGGGTATGGACTTCATCTCCTCTCATTCTATCTCAATTCTTGGATGCTAGAGTTTATTAAGTTTATCACCTTTTACAAAGAGACACTTTTTCATCCCAAATTTCTCCAACATTTTAGATGTGTAAGTCTGTTGAGATAGTCCAAGTAATCCTAGGGTTCTATGTGAATCTTAATGTCCATAACATAAGCAGTTTCACCTATATCTTTCATCTAAAAATTTTGAAATAGAAACTGTTTAGTTTTTTTAAACAAATCAAGATCACTACTAGTGAGCAGAATGTCATCCATATATAATACTAAAATTATGAACTTATTTTCACTAATCTTTAGGTATATACATTGATCGATTGTATTTTCTTGAAATTCAAAGAAAGTGATTATCCCATTAAATTTGAGATATCATCGTTTGGAAGTTTGTTTAATTTCATAAATGGATTTCTTTAATATACAAACCATGTGCTCGTCCATTAACAATAAACCCCTCGGGTTGTTCCATATAGATTCTCGCATCCATCTAATGTAGCTCTAAATCAAAATGAGCTACTAAGGTCATGACAATCCTAAATGAATCCTTTCATAAAAAAGAAGAATATGTTTTTTTAAAGTCAATGCCTTTCCTTTGTGTGAACCCCTTTACCACAAGTCTGGCCTTGTATTGTTCAACCTTATCATTGGAATCCCTTTTGGTCTTAAAGATCCATGGGCAACCTATTGATCGCAGCCTGTTAGGTAGGTCAACTAATTCCCAGACATGATTTTTATCCATAGAGCCTAGCTCTTCTTTTATGGCATTTAACCATTGTAAGGAGTTCTCACCCTGTATGGCTTATGAGAATGTGTCGGGTCATCACCCTTTTCCCTTTTATCAGTCAGATATACCACATAATTTGAAGGGATGGTAGATCTTATTCTAGTAGATCTTCAAAGACCGTCCCTTGATCTACTTGTGGTGGTGGTTGGACAGTTGCTTCATCGGCATAAGGAACCTCATGTGATGGATCTTGATGAAGTGGTGGTCCATCATGTATATTATTTTGAGGAATAAAAATAGGAATCATCACTTCAATATGCTTTTTAGGTGTAGAATTTATTTCTTGTATTTTCTCAAAGATGATGTCTTGAGGAGCTCTCTCATTAAACATGCCATCCTTTAGAAATCTAGCTTTATTAGTTTCTACTATCCATGGTGTATGAGATGGACAATAAAATCTATATCCCTTTAACCTCTTTGGATAACCAATGAAAAACCACTAGTCATTTTTAGGTCAAATGCTTTTTCTTGTGGGTTATAAATTTTGGCTTCAGTTAGACAACCCCATATACGTATATATCCCAAACTAAGTTTTCTACTAGTCCATAACTCACGAGGAGTCTTTTGAACTGCCTTTGTAGGGATCCTATTTAAGATATACATAGCTGTCTTTATAGTCTTATCCCATAAGAAAATCAATAGAGTATAATAACATATCATAGCCCGAGCCATTTCTTTAAGCATTCGATTTTTTCTTTCAGCTATCCCATTTTGATATGGTGTGCCAAACATTGTATATTGAGGTACAGTGCCTTGCTTCTTTAGGAATTTCACTAGTGGTCCTAGATTTTGTCCCATCTTAGTATGTCTACTATAATATTCACTACCTTTATCAGATTTGACTAATTTAATTACTTTCTCTAATTATCTCTCTATTTCTATTTTGAGTTTTTTAAAGATCTCAAAAATATCAGCCTTATCAAACAAAAGTTATAGATGTAGATATCGTGAATAGTCATCAATGAATGTGATGACATAATTTTCACTTGTTAGACATGGGGGAAAAGGATTGCATATATCATTGTGAATAATTTTCAAAGTTCCTTCACTTCTTGTAGCACTCTTCTTAGATATGTATGTCTTCTTTGCCTTTATGCAGTCAAGATAGGTCACAAAATCAATAAAATTACTAATCTTAAGATTCCTTTCTTCACTATCCTTTTGACTCTTTGTTCTGGAGATATGCCCCAATCTCCGGTGCCATAATATAAAGGAGTTTTTATTAATTCTATCTCTTTTATTGTTCAAAGAAATTTACAAAGAAGGATTGCTTAAATGAAGGATACAAAGATAATTTATAAAGTCCATTAGACAGGAATCCAAAACCGATAACTGTAGTCTTTTATTCGATCAAATTTGAAATTTTCAAAAGAAACATGAAAACCAACTTTGTTTAAAACTACAATAGAAACTAAATTTCTGAAAAAAAGAATATAAAAGGTCCTATCCAAATCTAAGATGAATCCAGAATTCAAGACTATCCTATAGCATCTAACTGTCTTAACAAGCGGGCATGCTTGATTTTTGATAACAATGGATCATTCTCTTTTAGTTGAAGGCCTTCTTGATAGGAAGCCCTATAAATTATTGATAATATGCATAGATGCATCAGAGTCAATCCACCAGGCAAAATTAGGAACATTTATTAAATTGGATTCAAAACACACAAGAGAATAAAGGATATATTTCTTTTGCAGCCACTTTTCATACTTAGTGCAGTTTTTCTTTAGGTGTCCATTCTTTTTGCAGAAGAAGCATTTGACAACTTTATTGATGGCTTTACCTGATGCCACTGCTAATGCTTTCTTCTCTTTCACTTTTGGTCCATCCTTTCTTTTTTTTTTTGTTTTTTTTCCTAACTTGATGTGAAGTAAATTTCACGCTCTCTATCTTTTTCCCTTTTAATATCTCCTCTGGCACACACTTGATCAGTAACTCATTAACTGCCCAATCTTCATTGTGCGTATTGTATGAGACTTTAAAGAGATCATACTCTGATACAAGAGAAATGAATATAAAGTAGACCAAAATGCATTTGATATATAAACCTTAATATCATTTAACTGTACTGCAGTATCCCTTATCTTTATAATATGCTAGCCTTTGCCTTATCAAATGTTATAAATTACTGCTCCACAGCATTTAAGAAATCACGTGCTTTATCACACGAAGGGATAGATTCCCTGATCGTGTCTAGCCATGTTAGATTTCATTAGGAGCAAACTGAGGTGATTGGAACGCTCCCATTTCTTAAAAAAGTTTTTCTATTCTGGTATACTTTGATTTGTAAGTGGTGAAAGTTCATCCGCTCGGAACACTAGATCATAGTTAGCATATCCTAATATGAGCATTATTCTCTTTTTCCATTTCAAGGAATTCGATCCATTAAGAAAAGGAATAATCCCTATGCTTCTGTCAATCATTGTGGAAATTAATGCTGCAAATAGCACATGCTCGCATTATGATCAAATAATGAGAATTTTATTCAAAGTAAATAAATTTCTTGATATTTAACTTTGACGGGCAATTAAATGCATCATTATGTCTCTTCTTTGAACTAGTGCCATAACATGTTAGTAGCTATACCCGATTAGTGATATATCTTATCACATGTGAATTTAATAAGACATGCATGGGTACAAGCAAACACATATCTTTGGGTATGAAAATGTAAACTTGATCCAATACACATCCTATCATCTCATCCATCTAAACATCGAATATGAATATGCTCCTTTAGGAGTGATGCAACATTTCAATAGCTTAGATACAATTATTATACTATTAAAACTTTATTGGATCAATTAAATTTATTCAGAATTATATTTTATAGAAAATTCATGATTTTTCAAGTTCATGGTCATTTTGGTGATCACACCGAATCAATCAAATCAAGAATTTTCTAATTTTATAAATATTATCAATAAACTTTACATGCAAAACAGGACATGAATGCATCATCAAAAGCATGATAATGAGTCCACAATTCTTTATTTACTCTAAACATATATGTGCAAGTTTATGGACTTTAATACAATAAATCATTTAACAAAACTATAATTTGAATTATGAGAGGATCTTTATGTAATACAAGCTTCTTACAAGGACTAAAATATAATCTATGGGTCTTTATGTAATAAACTTTATTACATTGACCTTATTGTAATTTTACAGAGACCTTTATATAATGATAAGCTTTGAAGAAGATATCCAGATAAGGAGGATATCGGAGTCAACCTAATAAAAACACCAGTTCGAAGACAAGGAAGTTTGACAATGCTGCTCCAAATGACAAGACTCAACAAAAGGATGATATCCGGTGCTACAAGTATGATGGGCCGCATCTTAAGCAAGACTGCACTTGGCCAGGAGGGAAATGCTACAAATGTGGCAAAGAGGGTCACAGGGTTATTGTGTCGTAGTATTTAAGGGTCATAGCATCAAGCACCTCCAGCATCAAGTGATGGATATCAAAAAAGAGGACAGCAGAAGCGGGAATCCAGGGACGGGTGTACGTACTCACTCAGTAGGATGCCAACACTTTTAATTCAGTAGTGACAGATATGATTAGGTTATTTTCTAGCAGTGTTTATGTTCTGTTTGATGCTGGTGCCACACATTTTTTCATATCAGCTAGACTGGCTAGGAAAAACAATGAGTTGACTTCGACACCTCTAGAAGTTGATCTTTGTATTTCTACTCTAGATGGGGATGTCATTTTGGTTAATCGAATTTGCAAGAATTGTAAATTGGACATCGAAAGTAGAGAGATGAAGGCAGATTTAATAATCTAAGAGATGAAGGACTGATGTAATTCTTGGGATGGACTGGTTAGTAGCATATCATGCTTTCATTGATTGCTTTGAGAAGATGGTGAGATTTTGGATCGTTGGCTAGCTTGAGTTTGACTTTATAGGTAGCAGGTTAACCTCTCAGTGGAGGGTGATCTCAGCTTTTAGTGCCCGACGAATCTTTAGGAAAGGTTGTGAAGGGTTTTTGGCAGCAGTGATAGATTCACGATAACAGAAGTTCAAGTTAGAAGACATTCTCATTGTGAACGAGTTTCCAAAGGTCATCTTCGATGACCTGCCAGGGTTACCTCCTGACAGAGAAATCGAGTTCTCCATTGATCTCGCACCTGGCACTGGAGCATTTCCAGAGCTCCATACAGGATGGCTTCGACTGAATTGAAGGAGCTTAAGGAGCAATTGCAAGAGTTGCTAGATAAAGAATTTATCAGACTAAGCGTGTCTCCCTAGGGTGCTTCGGTATTATTTGTAAAGAAAAAGGATGGTAGTTTTCGGCTCTGTATAGACTATTGGGAGTTAAACAAGATAACAATACGTAATAAGTATCCTTTACTGAGGATTGATGATCTATTCGATCGACTACAAGGGACGCAAGTATTTTCAAAAATTGATCTTCGATTCGGCTACCATCAATTGAAGATAAGGGATGAAGATGTGCCTAAGACAGCCTTTAGAACCAGATATGGACATGAGTTCCTGGTCATATTCTTTGGTCTGATAAATGCGCATGCAACTTTCATGGACCTTATGAATCGGCTGTTCAAGCCTTACCTGGATCAGTTTGTAGTGGTGTTCATTGATGACATACTAATTTATTTGAGGAGCCCCCAAGCATATGAAGAACACCTAAGAAGAGTATTGCAAATACTTAAGGAGGAGAAGTATGCCAAGCTACAAAAGTATGAGTTTTGGTTGGACAGAGTCTCTTTCCTTGGCCATATTATTTCTAAGGAAGGTGTTTCCGTAGACCCCAAGAAAGTGGAGGCTATGGTAAATTGGGAAAGACCAACCAATGTATCTGAAGTTCGCAGTTTTTTGGAAATGATAGGTTATTATCGAAGATTTGTTGAAGGATTCTCCCTCATTGCCATATCTTTAACTCGTTTGATCTAAAAACAAACCAAATTTGATTGGACAGATGAATGTGAACAGAGTTTTCAAGAGTTGAAAAGACGGTTGGTGACCGTTCCAATGCTGACTATTCCTATGGAGACAGGGGACTTCACCATATATAGTGATGCATCTTGTAAAGGTCTTGGTTGTGTCCTAATGCAGAATGGAAATGTGATAGTCTATGCCTCTAGACAGCTGAAGTCGTATGAGTCAAATTATCGTACATATGATCTGGAGCTAGTAGTAGTGGTCTTTGTTCTAAAAATATGGAGGCATTACTTGTATGGTAGTCGTGAGATTTTTACGGATCATAAAAGTTTAAAGTACATCTTCACTTAGGAGTTGAACTTAAGACAGAGAAGATGGTTGGAGTTGCTAAAGGACTATGATCTGACTATTAACTATTATCCAGGCAAGGCAAATGTTGTAGCAGATGTCCTAAGTAGGAAGTTTTCAAGTAAATTGGCAGCTTTACTTACTGATCAAAAGTATATCATAATGAATTTGGAGAGATCTAAGATTGAAGTACAGTCTTATGATCCTGAAATGCAACTAGCAAATCTTATGGTACAGCCTATCCTGATTGAAAGAATTAAATCTGTTCAAAAGGAAGACCTAGAGCTACAGAGGACTAGGAAGACAGTGGAGTCTGGTGCTCAGTCGGAATTTTCTATACATGCGGACGACACCTTGAGGTTTGGTAGCAGATTGTGTGTTCCCAAGCTTCTAGAATTAAAGAATGAGATTCTGGAGGAGGTGCATGGTTCAGCATATACGATGCATCCAGATAGTACAAAGATGTATCGAGATCTAAGAGAACTTTTGGTGGTCTGGAATGAAGAATGACATAGCACAGTATGTTGCTTAATGCTTGGTATGTGAACAGGTGAAAGTCGAGCATCAAAGAGCTGCCGGACCATTGCAATCTCTTGCGATTCCTCGATAAAAATGGAAACACATTACTATGGACTTTGTGACAGGCTTGTCCAAAACCTTCAAAGGTAATAATGCGGTATGGGTGATTGTAGACCGACTAATAAAATCAACTCATTTCTTATCCTTCCGGGTCGGTCTCTCTCTAGAAAGATTAGCAGGCTTATATATGGAACAGATTGTGAGAATGCATGGAATTCCAGCTACCATAGCATCGGATCGAGACAGTAGATTTGTTTCGCAATTTTGGAAGTCTTTATAAAGTCTTGGGAACCAAATTAAGTTTCAGTATAGCATTTCATCTCCAAATCGATGGATAATCGAAGCGAACCATCCAAATTTTGGAAGATATGTTAAGAGCTTGTGTTATGGACATCGATGATGCTTGGGACTGTCATCTGTCATTAATAGAGTTTGCTTATAATAATAGTTATCAAGCCAGCATACAGATGGCACATTTTGAGACTTTGTATGGTAGAAAGTGCAGATCTTCTATTTACTGGGATGATGTAGGAGAAAGGAAATTGTTGGGCCTGGAAATAGTGTAACAAACGGTGGACAAGGTACAAGTGATGAGGGAACGGCTGCGTACCGCTTAGAGCCGACAGAAAAGTATGTAGATAAGAGACGGAGGGAGCTAGAATTCAATGTGGGCAACCATGTCTTTTTGAAAGTTTTTTCCACAAAGGGTGTGATGCGATTTGGTATACGAGGCAAGTTGAGCCTGAAATTTGTGGATTCGTTTGAAATTCTGGATAGAGTCGGGAAGGTGGCCTACCGACTAGCACTACCACCAGCCTTATTAGGAGTGCACAACATTTTTCATGTATCGATGCTACGAAGGTATATTCCCGATCCCAGCCATGCAGTGGATTACGTGCCATTATAGTTTCAGGAGGATCTGACTTATGAGGAGGTGCCCATATGGATCATCGACAATAAGGATCTGGTGTTGCGACACCGAACCATACCATATGTGAAGGTGCAATGGAGCAATCACAGTGAAGGAGAAGCTACATGGAAACTTGAAGCAGAAATGAGAGATAAATATCAATAGCTTTTCGAAATACCAGGTATGTAAATTTCGAGGACGAAATTATTTTAAGGGAGAGAATATAATAATCCAGAAAAAAAAGGAAAGAATAGACGAAGGGGGAAGACTCTTGATGGGAGTCTTCCTCCTTGAGTCCGTCGAAAGGAAGGAAGAGGGGAGGGCAAAATCCTACCGCCAAAACTATAAAAAAAAAAAACCCTCCCCCTCTCCTTCACCCTTCCAACCACTTACCGCCGGTGATGAGGAGCGCGGCCTTCATGGTTATGGTGATAGGTCGATCCGACGATGAGGAGTGTGGCCTTCACGGGTATGGCAATGGATCAATCCATGGAAAATCTTCGACGATCGGCCAGCGAAGGATCTCACTGGGACAGAGGTAAGATTTTCGGCTCTCTTTTTTTTTGATTTCCGGCGACATGGGTTGCCTCCGATGGACGCCGGACCGCCGTGGACCACCACTGTCTCGGTTCGGCCGAATAAAGGAAGAAGATAAGAGGGAGGGAAGAGAGGAAGAGGAGAGGAGGAAGGAGAGGAAAAAGAGGGAGAGGAGGAGAAGAGAAAGGAAAAAAGAAAAAAAATGGGAGAAAGAGGGAGACCTCGATTCGGTGGAGGAAAGAAAAAAAGATAAGAGAAGAGAAGGAAAAGAAAAAAAGAAGAAAAGAAAAAAAAAAAAAAGAAAAGAAAAAGAAAGAAAATAATAAAAGAAAAGAAAAGAAAAAAAGGAAAAAAAAAAAAAAAAAAAGAAAAAGGGGGGAAGAGAGAGAAGAGGAGAGAGAAAGAAAGAAAAAATAAAAAATATATAAAAAAGGGGGAAGATCGAAAAGTCCTTTTTCTGGGAATTCGTAAAGTGAGGGTATCGACGGGTAGACCATTGATGAAATTGGGTAAAAGGTTTTACATTTATAAGTATCCTAGGATCATTTATTTATATTAAAAATTATTATTGTAGGGGAACAGTCTTCTGAGTAGGAAGGTGATGGACGAGCTCGGGGTACAGTTTGATATGGGATACTTTTGGATTAGTTCTTGAAGGTAAAGATCTCTAGACTTGATCACCAGTTGTATATATGTATCATGACATGATTTGATCCATGCATATGAGCATTGGTATGTATGATTTATTTTTGCATGGTATAGTTGACTTTTTATGATGGACAGTATGATTGTTATTATTTATATTCTTGTATATCATATTTTATCAAGTAAAGTTATCTTTGTATAGGTTGGACTATGATATCGGTTATTGGAAAACTGTAAAAGATATGATTTGATTACATGATGTGAAAGTTAATATGGTATTTGGACTAGCCATGCCATGGGATCATGGTTACTGAGATTGAGCTACGGGCTTTGTACGTGGAATAGCCGGCCACAGGCGGATAGTACATGGGACAGCCTGAGCCACGGGCTTTGTACGTAGAATAGCCGGCCACGGACGGATAGTACATGGGATAGCTTGAGCTACGGGCTTAGTACGTGGGTTAGTCTAACCATGGGCGGATAGATCATGGTTGATTATGAGATTGCCAGTCTGGGCTGGAGCATGATCGTGGTTAGTCCAGAGCCCTAAAGAAGAAGGAAAACTAATGAAAACATATAAAGAAATATAATGTTATCAAGATTTTGTTATACTTGATATTTGAGTTGTTTTAGTTACATGATCCGATAACTATTACTTTCCAGTTATTTTCAAATTATACTATTATTGGTGTGACTGTTTGGAGACCTTACTGGGCTGTAGAGTTCATTCTTTATCTTTTGATTTTTTCAGAGACTTATGATGCATAGTAATGATCGGGCTGGGCATGAGACTGAAATCAACATTGTTTAGATAGTATAGTTAGTTTTGGTTATTTTTCGATTGCTGATACTTTTTGTAAATCAGTGGACTATTTAGTGGTTTGATTTGAATAAATGGATTATTTAGTTATTATTAAATTATTTAAATAATATTGATATAATAGTTGTGATTTTAAATGACGTGCCTCTGGTATACCTAGGCCTGGCATGATTCCTAGGATAAAACTTAGGGTCGTGCAGCTGGTCACGTAGCCGATTTCAGTGTATGATTCGGGGCATGACATTTTTTTTTTAAACTTGTACATATTTTCAAATCAACTTTAGATTATGTTCTATGTACTTTAAATAAGCTATAAAAGCTTTTTGTTTAGATCGAGTTCTTTTTTGACTGTGCAGAGTATATCTTCTTTTGAGCATGCATGGTAAACTGAAATTTTGCCCCTTCCTGTTTTTGAGTTTGGGGTAATATGATAGTGATCAAATTAGGGGAAAATATTTGATTGTAATATGAAAACAATCCTAACTAAATAGCAATAAGCATCAGCAGGGCCAATGTTCTAGGTTAGTTTAGTTAGTGCTCTCTGAAATGGCCCTTTAGCCCACAAGTAGGATGTCCCTCAATTTTGGAACTAAAGACTTCACTAAAGTACTCTCTTTAAAATAAGTTGATTACTTAGAAGTATCCTCTATATATTATGTTTTAGATTTAGTATATCAAGCTGGAGCACTTGGAGCAACAAAAGTATCCCTCTATGTGACAGTTAAGAACTTTAATTAAGCACATAATTTAAGTGTTAGAACCTTTTACTATATACTTTTAGTATTTATTGCTGCACCTCTCTGGTGGTTGATTGACAAATCGGATTTTTGTTGAACTAGAATGGAGGAATGACCAACACCTGGAACCTACAAAGAAAGTCTGCTTCCACCAGAGAAGATGTTAAGTGTTCCTCCGGTGGGAACCCTCCGATGCCTAAGTTAGTTGGAGAGAGAACGATAGAAGTAAGGGGAGAGTTAATAGTTTAAAATTTCAACTTTTTTAAAAGAGGATCTTGTTAGATAGTTTGTAACCACCTGATCTTGTTAGACAGTTTGTAACCACCTGTTCTTGTTAGACAGTTTGTAACCACCTGATCTTGTTAGGTGGTTTGTAACCACTTAATCTTGTTAGGCAGTTTATAACCGCCTAAGTAGTTATGATTTGGAGAATCTTGTTTGCTAGAAATAGTAGGCCATTTTGTAATTGGAATAGTTTCCATCTTGTTATAATAGAATTGATGGCCTTAAGTAGTTGAGTGAAGCATAGTCCATGTGTACTCATGGAGTTTCCAAGTTTTAGATTGGACTCAGGTTGGTTAGGAAGAGCGCCCGGTGGTATTTGCAATGTTCATGATGTGATTGGTATTTGATTGATGTATGCATCATGTGAGTGCCGACGTATGTGGTCGACCAATGTGATTAATACAAAATCGATGTTGATCTTCACCCGATGCTCATGCATCATTTGAGTGATCATCTTAACTAGGGATCACTGAACCGCATCGAATCATGCCGAACCAGCAGGTTCTGGCTATACGAAACCGGATCGGCTACCAATCGGCATGGTTCAACATGTTTTTTTGGTTTCTCCCATATTCCGTACAAAATGCAGTCGAACCATACCCAAACCAGGCCGAACCAGCCATGAACCTCAATTTTGGCCAGTTTAGGTCCGGACCGAGGGTGGGGGGACTGAGTCTTTTATGTAACTAAGAGCCCAAGGGCTCTTAGTTTGACAAAAACGACAGAGGCGTTTGGAAAGTTTTGTTCTTTCAAGCCATCCAAATAACTGAAAAATCAAGGAAAAATACTTATTCAAGGTATGCAAATCCTTCCCATTCTCTCTCCCTCTTTCCTCTCTTTTTTTTATTCATGAAAAATGAAAAAATAAGGAGAGATTCTGTCATTTTTTTTATTTTGGCATGATTTTAGAGTATATTGTAGATCTATGAAAGATCTATATAATGATACTAGATCATTATTTTTTGTTAAGTATATGATTTTTAAAATTAAAAATCAGTTTTAGACTGTCGAGCTGCAAACCTTCTTATTACTCCAAAGAGTTAGAGAGTATCTATTCTTTCTGATGAGGAGACAGATCAAGGTTACCATTCAGGCGAGTACACCAAATTGATACTGCCTGGCAAGGTTATAGCTATGTTTTAAAAACAGATCAAAAGAGGGTTTAAACAGAGCGCAAGTGTGAGTGTATGAATTGAAAATTTTGGAAGAGAAGTAGAACGCGGAGACAATGCTATTTTCAGTAGTTTGCTTTCCAAATTCATTTTTGAAGAGCTCGCTTAAAAGGGGAAACATCAGCTGGTTGCTCTGCCTGCTCTACAAATAGCGCGGCGTCAAAATCTGGGTCTCCATTTTCCACCATCGGATGAGAGGCAAGCATTCCAATCCAAGGTATCAGCCTTCTCTCATCTCTTTCTCTGTCCCCTTTACTTTCTTCTCTCTTTCTCTTTCATCCTGGCATTTTGGTTCAATCCATCTTCTATCCATTGTCTAATTATGTCCAAGTACTTGTTTTGTATCTATTTTGGATCAAGAAATTAGCAGTTTGAAATTCTAGGTTTTGAATAGGATCTCTTTTCTCTATTTTTTTCTTTTAGAATCTCTTTTCTTTATTTATACAACAGAAATTTGGTTCACCACCGGAATTAGAATTGAAATATTATTTGAATATAAGGAAAGAGTAGGGATTGGGTTTTGGGATACTAAGGCATTCCCATTTTCTCCTGGAATTGGAATGAGAATTGGGTTTCCCCCAACCAAATGGCAGGAATGGAAGTCACTCATTTCCATTCCCATTCCAAACTCCAACTCTCCCAAGCAAATATACCTAGGAATTTTTCATGAATGAGAATCCATAAATTGATCTCAAGTAATTGGGATGAGGGTTGATGCTAATGGTTTTGATGTCCGTAAAACAATAAAAAATAGAGAATATTAGTAGAAAAATATTTTACCTTTTGAAGGCTTAAAATGCTACATCTAGGAAAATCACCTTGATGGATTAAATATCATTTTCTTAAGTATCTTGATCACATTTTTTATCACAAATGGAAAGCAAACAATGACCATAGCCTGAATTGCCTTTCACCTCTTATTATTTTATGTTGTTCTTCTTCTTTTTCGTAGGATCTTGAATCTTCGAGAGAGAGTTCTTCTTTAGATAAAACTCTCAAAATTTTAACATTAAAGGAAACCAGTTTAACATCTATTTGGACTTTAAAACAACCAAAAAAATCGTTAAAAAATAATTTAACATTAAAGGGAACCAAAAAAATAAAAAAAAACTAAAAAAAAATGGCATGCCACATTATTTCGTGAGTCGGTACCAGCCAGCCACCGGTATAGGTCCGATACCAGTACTAGAAATCTTGATCTCAACCTTTCATTGCATCCTCAGATAAATACTGATCTTTCATTATCATGTCGATGCTTTGCCACGTATCTATCATACTTTTCAAGATCAAACAACTCATCATATCCGTAACAGTATTCAATAGACATCTAATCATTTTTCATGTCTGCTAATCTGTTTATATTGAATATGGTATTATTCACATTTAGCAATGTCAGGATGTCAAAAGGTAAGAGTTGACATGGGAAGTAGCGATTGATCAGCACGAGAGATGAGCGAGTTTCACTGTGCTGGCTACCATATTTGTGGGATAAGGCTTGCCAGTTGTGGGTTTGTTATGGTTTTCCTCTTTATTAGTGCATTTAAAATAATTATTTCAAGTGCCATTACCAGCTTGCTGGAGTTGTTGCTGTTGAAGTGACTGGTGGGCTGACTATTGACTTTGTCCCAGGAAGAAGGTATGTGAAATATCAATCCTGTGAAAATATTTAATCAACTAGCACCTGCATATTAAATGATCATTGTCTTGTACCAGGACTCATCACGATGCCCAGAAGAAGGAAGGCTTCCAGATCCTAAGAAAGGTATATTACAGCATGCTTTTTTAGGGTAATATGATAAAAATTATCATCAAATATATTTTCATCTAAGCCTAGATTTATCTGTCTCTAACTGGTCAGCCGGTGGCATGTATAATGAATGTTTACATGGAAATACTTCTGTTGCATTAATAGAAAAGAAAGTACAAAAGCATTGTGAGAATGTGGTTTTCATGGCACTGTATGTGACTTTATATCAATCTAAGGACTTCACTGTTTACAGAGCTGTTGAGACTTGCTCTTGAAGTAGATGTAAAGAGGCAGCTATCTCCTGACAAGTCATGTGCAATAGTTCTTTGAGTGCGAATTACATTGTAGTCCAGCTATTAATGATTATCTTGAAGATCACAAATTTTGAGGTGGTATTAGTGTTTACATCCTTTTAAAGTATTTTTCGTTTGTGTTATTCTGCTGTCCATAAAAGTCGGTAAGTTGAAAGTACACTATCTGAAGGCTATTGGAAACATGCAAAAATTGATTGTTAATGTTCCCATATTAAATCTATATGGTTCAGAAAACTCATTTTCTTGATTAGATGTCCAACATATTTTTTGATGCTTAGCTTATGTTCTTTATTTTAAGTTTCAGATGGGTAACAATTTTATACCAAAATTGCATTTTTATTAAAAGAGAATGTTGCAGTTCACCTTCATTCAGTTTGAATAATTAAAACAAGGATACAAAAGGATATGAAAATGTATAGTTTATGTTTGAGTACTATATCACGTGTTAAGACATGTTAGACTTTCAATTCATAAGAAAAGAACTTTTGGAAATCAGTTTTCCTCAAAAAATATTTGGAGGCAGTGAATCCATTTGGAATTATAAGCAAGAATAATTTTGGACAACAAAATTAATTTTATAAATAGACATTTTTGAGATCATTAAGTGGGAAAGATTTCATGGTGAGAAATTTATTAGGGACACAAGACTGGGGTTTCTTCAAATCTATAGCATTCTTTCATCTTTACTCTGAATTTTGCTTTTTGGTTAACCCAAGCAAACCTTTTTTATTCAGCTCTTATCATTATGTTTGAATGGTTGATGTTCTCTTTTATTCATTCAATGCTTGATCATGAGATGGTCCGTGGACCGTGGATGATCAAACAACCACGCGCTTAATTGCAAAGCTATCTTTCCTGGTCAGTTATATTGGTGTTTTTGAGAATGCAGTTATGCTTGTCTTTAAATTTCTGGTGGTTGGTAGTATGACAACTTATATGGGTTAATGCAATGTAGGGGTGTCTCATTTGACAGGAGTATTTCATCGGATGGGTCTGACAGACAGATATTGTGGCATTATCTGGTGTCCATACTTAGATAAAATATTAATATAGTTCTGCAACATGGAGTTTTTGATAATTTGTATTTGGTCTTGCCGTTGAAGGAAGGGCTCATCATAAGAAAACAGGATTTAAAGGTCCTCGGACAAAGGAACCTTTTAACTTTGACAACTACTACTATGCAGAAGACAATTAGCTTAATAAACTTCTGACATAAGTGTGTCTCAATAACATGATATTATCTTTTTTTTCATTTAATCACTATAAATAAATGAATCTCATTAGCTTTTTTCTTTTTGTACATTGCATTTATGAGTTAAATCATACATCAATTTTTGGAATAATATCCTTGGCTCTTGTAGGATGAAGATGCTTCTTTTAATGATTATGCAGAATTACACAAGAAATTATTTGCGCTGGGCTTTACTCCACCTCGTGTCCATTCAGCCACCAAATTAGAAATAAAGGCTATATACTAGCACAAAATGCTATTGTAGTTGAAGTTGCTGCTGCATTGGTCATTTTGAATTATGTATGTAAAATTAACAAGAAAATGGAGTAAATGGACAGTGTGATTTATTTTTAGCCTTATAATTTACTGCAAGGAAGTCAAATGCAAGCAGAAAAAAGATAGCCCTTGTAAAAGGATAACAAGGAGGTTTTCGCATAAATTACCATGCTGTGACTATTGCAATTTGAATACCAAACAAAAATTAATTATAAATTCCATATGTGTCCAACTAATACATTGAATATAAGCACAACATTTCTTCAAAGACTAATTATAATGTGCATGGTCATGGAGAAACATATCTCGATGCATGCAATAAAATTATTTGAAGTGGGATGAACAACCTGTTAATGATGTGCTTTACATTTTATGGTATAACGACACCAGATAAGCTTGTCAAATTACATTACAAAAGTAGAAACGGTGAACTGAGTCAAAATATTTTCTTTTTCATATATTTTTGGTAAGTTGTCTGTAAACTTGGTGGACCATGCATGTAATGGGTGTAGCCCATCTGCCAGTCTATTGTTCAGAATTATAAGAGCAAGCACATGATACCGAACATGCAAGAAGAAAATAATATTAGAGAAATAAATAAAATTTTTATTAATAAAAAGAGAACATGATACTTGGAAACGTGTTGATAGGATTGATATGTCACGTGTATTTATCTATTCCTTTTCAAGTCTATTTCACCGCAATAACCTGTGATTGTAATTTGTGACATCAACTAAACTGAATGATGGAATCCATCGAAGCCGTGGTCAAAATAATGTTTTGTTATTCACAAAAAAAAAAAAAAAAAACTCTTATAAGTCATTCAATTATTAGGATCATTTTTGATATACTTGAAAATGGCCAGGCCTACATGAAGTTTAGCATGACTCGCCATATTGTTTGCCAATTCAGTATAGAGAAGTCTTTCTAGGTCATATCACGTGATCCTCAAATGTCATGTTGAACGGAGTTGTGTATTTCCTATTTTTGGTAAGAAAGTTGGCGATCTAGCATTATATCTCTTTGACATCCATCAATGACAGGATGTGCGCCTGGTAAAGGAGTGCTTCCCATAAATATATGCTCCATGCCATTTCTAGTCGATCCAATCATTTTTACAGAGGTATGCAATCTGCAGGAGTGTGCTTACCATGAAGATATGCTAGTTACCATTCCCTGCACCACATATTATTTCTTAGGTGACAGGTATTTCATATATCCGCCTATAAATATCGTTCTCCGGGATCCTCCAGGTAATTCTTTTCGAGAATCGGAGTGGGTTCGAGAATTGGAGTGGAGTGAAGAAGGGAGATGAAGCCAAGAGAGGCCTTGCAGGGAACATACTAAGCTTTCTTCGCTCTCTTGCAAGCTTCGGAAACCCTTTCAAAAGCCTTGCCATCTATCTTTCTAGCCTCACTTGCTTTGCTTGTACCATTTAATACTTCACCTACACTTTGCCATATACACGTGCCCTTCCCACTGCTTTGTTATGCTCTGCTTCTCATACTTTTTTTTAAGAAGCCTTGCCATTTCTCTTTCTAGCCTCACTTGCTTTGCATAAGCTTTGCTTGTACCATCTAATACTTCACCTACACTTTGCCATATACACATGCCCTTCCCACTGCTTTGTTATGCTCCGCTTCATTCACACATCACGGATCACCATCTTAATATCATTTTGCTTGATGCCAATAGCCAATTAATGTCATGAAATGTTCTTTAATATTTCAGTTGGTACTCGACAACCTGCCTGTATAGTCTCCGATCTAAAGCATTAATGATAATTTAATTTTCAAATCATTGAGACCGCTTAAATCCTGATATCCTCGTTAGGTTAAGGATTCAAATCTATGCATTCATTCATAAATACTGCTATGATCGGTTTATATCATAAACTCATGTTGCAGTATCTCCTAGTCTACATATTATGGATCAGGTCTATTTTAATATCATTTGTAACAATTTAGGATTTCATTTAAAAGAATAGTTGGAAGGTAATTTTGAATTTCTTGGTCCCATATAAATATTCAAAATCTTTTTCAATAAATAACTGATATGGAACTAAGTACATGCCGTAGGAGTCTTTCTAGCTTCATTATTTACATTGGTTATATTCTTGGATGCAATGATGAATGCATCTATTTTAGTGAGCCAGAGGATTTTTCATCAGAATGAATTGATGTGGTCATCATAAATTTGATGTCTTCCACCTCCGAACAAACATTTATGAGCATGTATCTCATGATGAGAAGGAATCACACTCAAAAGTTTTTTTTTTTTTTGTAAGATCACTGAAGAAATATTGATGCCTCCCGTTTAGGCGTGGCTAGGTGTCAGAAAATGTTGGAATAAGTTCAAACCCAGGTAAATTATCTTTCTTATGACTTCTTATAATTGGTGCTCCTTTGAAAATCTCATTATTATTACTCTAATTATTATTATTGCGACAGCAGCTATTGTTGTTTTATTATTATCACACTCCAAATTTGAAACATAATATAGCTATGCTATCGAGGGTTACAACCAATGGTAACATAAAGTTAATCAATAATCATTTATAATCTTATATAAAAATAAAAGATCAAATCATTATCCATTGAATAATTAAATAATAAGGGTGACTAAATCTAAAATAAAATATCAAAACTTATAATCTTAAATTCCATAAAGTTACCAACTATAAATTTATAATTAATTAGAGGATTAAATTTTGCTACAAAATCATTTTACTAATACGATTTTCTAAGCATGAACCATTCTTCATTCCAAGTGATTCTATTAGCTTTGAAAAAAGAAAAGAAAAGATGTATGAGATATACAAAGTAAAATCTATACTTTCTTATCGGATCAAGTATAAGTTTTTCTACGAACAATATATCATTATGAAATTAATTGATATAACAAAATAAAGTATTTCATAGCATAGTATGATAAAAATTAGTAGTAAAAATAATCATATATTCATAATTCATGAACACTTCATAAACATGATTATAATAAAATTTATAATCTTTCTTGTCATGCATTCGTATCATATTTCGTAATGATGTTTACAGATATTTGTACTATAGTTACTTTGTATCTATGTCAGGGCCATGTTTCTTAATTTATAGAGTTTTGTTTCATATGTCAACTTTATGTCCATTAACGATGTTGCCGCTAAGATCGTCGTGGCCCGTAGTTGCTGTCGGCGTCGGAGTGCGCTCCTTCCACTGTCTGGCAGCCATGTGGTTCTGGACATGCAAAACAGGAGTTAGTAACCCAGACCGGGGATTCCGGCGAGGGCACTCCGACGGTCAAGTCAGTGACGATCCAGGAGAACAGATCCTCCTGGTCGAGCCCCTCTTGATGGACTCCACACTAGGAGGAGTGAGTAGTGTGAGAGTGGGTTGCAAGTGCGTCAGGAGAATGGTGACCGAGCTAGAGGGATTCTCTAGGTGGCCTTTCCTCCTTCCCTTGCCTGGATTTTCTGGTGGTGCTTTGCCCCCCGATTGAGCTTGAACCTGTATTTGCGTTTGCCTTTGCATTTGCATACCTCCCCCCTTCGGGGGTGTCGAACGTTCTTTGTAGCCAAGGTAACTGTTGGGCGCCTGCCTTGAGACCTTCGCTGGGTTGGCAGGCGCGTGAGGCGGTGTCCCATGCCATGGATGGGATGTCTTTCCGGATTCGTGCTAAGGGAAGCTGTAATGTGTTATGACATTCCTTCTTGTCGCCCCATTACGGGAAGCCTGGCAGTGCCTTGATCGGGGGGCCGCCATCCCCGGGATTCGAATCTCCTGGTTGATTTCCTCTTCCGGGTGGTTCAGGTGGTTGGTGAAGAGTGTGGCGCCTCGATCGGAGGGCTCCTCCCTTTTCTGGTGCAAGTGGGAGCCGTGGGTAGTTATTGCCGCCTGGTGGGCATCTTGCTACGATCCTCGGGCGGCTCGCCGGCGTCCTAGGATGGTGGTGCCGTCTCTCTATTCGCCGGTGTCTTTGCTCGAGCTGGAGGCTGAGCAGGGAAGGTAGGGCTTGATTTGGCAGAGCGTGGCTCCGGCTCAAAGGGCTCGACCCCGGAGAGACTCCACATGGCGGAGGAGGGCTGAGCTCGACTCCGGATCACAGGGCTCAATCTGGCAGGGCGCGATCTGGCGGAGGGCAGAGCACGGCTCCGGCTTAGAGGGCTCGACCTCAGAGAGACTCCATGTGGCGGAGGAGGGCTGAGCTCGACTCCGGACCACGGGGCTCGATCTCGAGGGGCTCGATCTGGCGGAGGGAAGAGCGCGGCCCCGGCTCAGAGGGCTCAACCTCGGAGAGACTCCACGTGGCGGAGGAGGGCTAAGCTCGACTCCGGGCCACAGGGCTCGATCTTGAGGGGCTTGATCTGGGGGATGCCACTCGACTCTGGCCTAAGCATCCCGGGCTCGCGGGCCCGACCTGACGGAGGATAGAGCATGGCTTCAGCGGGCTGCCCCCTTATATTGAGGGAGATCAGCCCGGCGAAGGAGCCCGAGGAGAGTATCTGACGTAACGTCTGACAACTACTCCACGTCAGCGATTGTGCCACATCATTTGCCCCCCACTCCTGAGGCCCGTTAGTGCGCAGCGCTTGGATCGAAGGGAGTAATTGCGTCGCTGACATGGAAATGTGAAGATCCAGCGCAATATGGCCATGATCGCCGGCGCTTCGCGAGACGGTTTTCCAGGCCATTGCACGGGCGCCACGTGGCCACGTCCGAGGAGTAGTTATTGCCGGCACAAAATCCAGAGCGACCGGGATGCCTTTCTCACCGATGGCTGGCACGTGGCAAGAATCCGTTGGCGGAGAGGTTGTAACGGTACGGATACATCGGGTCGCTTCGAAATGAAAAGAGGTTTTTATCCAAAACATCTATTCTTTCAAATTCTTCGTGCCCGCTGAAGTACCCAGGCTTCCCCTTCTTCCTGATTGCCTCAGTCCCCCTAAGGAACTAGGTTAGTCTTCCTTCTCCTCTTCTTCTTCCCATCACAGTAGGGCTCTTCTTCTGAGTCTAGGGCCTTTCCCCAGTCGAGTCCATCCTTTCTGCTCCTTGGATTCCCTGCTTCTTCTTCTTCTTTTGAAGATGCCTCGTTTTCCTCCTTCCACCAATCCGAACGAAGCCGGTCCTTTTAGGCCAAGGACGCCATCTTCTTCCTCCGATGAGGAGGGGGATGGGGCATGCTTTGAGTTCAGTAGGAGGCATCCTCCTGGCCTCGTATCTATTAGAGAACTAGGGGCCGGTCCTTCCCATCCTTCTCATCTTCCTCCCCCACCCAAACCTGTCTCCGAGTCTATCCGGTCAACAGGTCCCAGTGGGTTCGCTTTGACGATTTCTGCTGTGGATCTGGGGACCATCCGGATGTCTACGACATCCCTCACTCTGTTCGGCTTCTGATCCCCCAATTAGGGGACAGGGTCACTTTGAGTAGCCCAAGCCGGATCGCCTTTTATGAGGAGACCTTTTCGGAAGGGCTCCGGTTCCCCTTTCATCCCTTCTTCATGTCTGTGCTAAGCAATTACCGTCTGGTTCCCGCTCAGCTAGTTCTGAACACCATTAGGACCATCTTCTCCTTCATCGTACTCTACCACTTCCACGGGTTCGTCGCCCGCTTTTCCTTGTTCAGGGCGTTCTTCACCCTGAAGCGTCACCCCATCGAGGATGGGTGGTGGTCCTTGTCTTCTCATCTGAAGGGTATTAAATTTGAACTCCACTCTTCCATCAAGGGATGGAAGAGCAAATTTTTCTTTGCCATGGTCGAGGGGGTTGACTGGGTCTGGAGTGATCCAGATCAGTCCCCCAATCGAATCTCTACGGTTGATGTGGCTGACCAAGATGACTACGAGCAGCTCCACACCGCTCAGATTCCTTTCCTTGAGGTCCTGCTGTTAGAGCAGAACCTTTTCAATGCCAGGGTCGACCCAACGAGAGGGTTGGGTGAGTCCGACTCAGGTCTTTCTTTTCTCTGTGCTTTCATACTAACCCTTCTGAGCTCTAACCATTGTGTGATCTGTGTACAGGAATGATCTTCACAGAGAGCGACATGTTGGCGGTCACCAGGAAGAGGCCACCAGCCGGGTTGGACAATGAGCCTCCACCGAGATGGGCCCGGGGCAAGAGCGCGTCGGTGGCCGCTCCAGCAGCGCCGGTCGCCCCAAGTAGGAGGGAGGCCGAAGCTGTCCCCGCACCAGTAGAGAGGGTGACGTTCGCAGCGCCAGGGCCAAATCAGCGGGCAGTCCGGAAGGTTCCTTAGAGGCCTAGGCAACTGGAAACTGCCCTTGCCCTAGAGCCTGAAGTGGTTGTCCGGCCAGGGCCACAACTGCCGCGGTCGCCGTGTCCCCCAGCTCCCCGAGCCCGGCTGTAGCTGAGGTCGAGGGGGAGGTTCGAGCTGGGGCTGGGCCCGTGACTGAGGCATCGCCTGAGAAGGTGCCGAGCCCACAGCCCGCTCCTGGGGGCTCCGCTGCTGGTGGAGTGAGCGACCCTACTCTTGGGGAGAGCAGGAGGGAGGAGGCGCGGTGCCGGCTTCCGTTCAAGCTGGGATCGGAGAGATCTCTACTCCGAAACAACATACTGGCCAAGCGCATGATGGATTTCTCAATCCAGGCATGCGACGGGCAAGGGATGGCAGGTCAGTGGCTGGGGGATGTGATTGGCAATATCTTTCCCAAGCTCTTCTTGGTGAGCGATCCCACCCATTTTACTTCTTTCTTTTTCTTTTCTCTTTCTCTTTTTTTTACTAACCTTTTGCACAATGCAGATCGGTGCCAAGGCCCTTTTCATAAATGACTGCTTCCGGAATTGGCAGAAGGATGAAAAGCAATGGGCAGTTGAGGTCGAGTCACTGAAGGCTGACCTGAAGGAGAGGACCGACATGAACGGGGTGCTCGATCAGAAGGTCAAGGACCTCGAGGAGAAGCTCGTCGACTTTGAGGGGCGAGTAAAGGAGCTCCAGGAGGGCCTCAACCAGGAGTAGGGCCGGTCGAAGAAGAAGGCCGAGGAGCTCGCTGATGCTGAGAGAAGGCTGGGGTTGTTCAACATCGAGGCAGTCCGGCAGAGGGAGATTGCTCGATCTCTTCAGACCGAACTGGCGATGGCGAAGGAGAAGTTGGCCATAGCTGAGACAGTGGCAGAGGAGTCGGCTAAGTCGACGGAGGCGGCCAGGGGGGAAGCTGCCGAGGCAAGGAAGGATGCTGAAGAGGCAGTGGCTAAGTATAGAGCCTTGGAGGAGTTCATCGTCGAGATTCATCAAATGATGTTGGACTCCTTTTTCAAAGGCTTTATGTACCTGCACGACCAAATTGAGGGGTTCATTCTTGACGAGGGCTGCGGTCGCCTCAGTTACCCTCAAGCCTCGGACATGGAGTCGGGCTCGGAGGCGGTCGTCGAGGAAGCGGCTGCTCTCGAAGCTTCTCCGTCAGCCGAAGCCATAGCGGGCCACCTGAGGCCGGAGCTACCCAATCGGAGGTCCCCTAGAATGAGACCTCGTAGCCTCACGGCCCTGCTGGGGGGCCGGTCAGAGCGGAGTAGCCTTCCATCTATTTTTGTATTTGATCTGGGTTGCCCGGCATGTCGGGGCCCAAAGATGCTTGAAAACACCTTTTGTTAATGAAGTAGGAATTTTCTTGCCATTTATCCCCGAGCATCACTTGACTCTTCTCTCTTCTCTCTTTTCATTTCCTTCTTTTCTTTCTTTCTTCTTTTCTCTTCTTCTTTTTTTTTTTGGAGTTTGCATCGAGATCAGAGAGAAAATTTCTATCTTGTCTAGGGCTTGATTTTCAAGCTCCAGTGTTGGTGAGGTAAGCTCAGGACTTTGACGGTTTGGGAGCAGTTGGGCTCCAAGATTTGCTGGCCGGAGAGCTGGGCCCTGGTCCAGGTTGCCCGAGAGCTGGGCTCAGGTCTTGGTGTCTTGGAGCTAGGCTCGAAAACTTCTTGGCTAGAGAGCTGGGCCCTGGTCCAAGAGTTGCCTGAGAATTGGGCTTAGGTCTTGGTGTCTCGGAGCTAGGCTCGAAGACCTTCTTGGCCAGAGAGCTGGGCCCCGGTCCAAGGGTTGCCTGAG
Source organism: Areca catechu (assembly GCA_021397845.1). Taxonomy (NCBI): domain Eukaryota; kingdom Viridiplantae; phylum Streptophyta; class Magnoliopsida; order Arecales; family Arecaceae; genus Areca; species Areca catechu. The sequence continues at coordinate 11,420,287 of CM038049.1, forward strand.
AGCTGGGCTTAGGTCTTGTCTTGGAGCTAGGCTCGAAGACTTGCCATCCAGAGAGCTGGGCTCGGGGTCTTGTTCTCCTAAGAGCTGAGCTCAGGTCTTGGTGTCTTGGAGTTATAGGCTCGAAGACTTCTTGGCCGGAGGGCTGGGCCCCAGTCCAAGAGTTGATGGTGTCTTGGAGCTGGGCTCGAAGACTTCTTGGCCGGAGAACTGGGCTCCGGGGTTGATGGTGTCTCGGAGCTGGGCTCGAAGACATCTTGGTCGGAGAGCTGGGATCCGGAGTTGTTGTTATCTTGGAGCTGGGCTCGAAGACATCTTGGCTGGAGGGCTGGGCTCCGAAGTTGTTGGTGTCTTGGAGCTGGGCTCGAAGACATCTTGGCCAGAGGGCTGGGCTCCGGAGTTGTTGGTATCTTGGAGCTGGGCTCGAAGACATCTTGGCTAGAGGGCTGGGCTCTGGAGTTGTTGGTATCTTGGAGCTGGGCTCGAAGACATCTTGGCCAGAGGGTTGGGCTCCGGAGTTGTTGGTGTCCTGGAGCTGGGCTCGAAGACATCTTGGCCGGAGGGATGGGCTCCGGAGTTGTTGGTGTCCTGGAGCTAGGCTCGAAGACATCATGGCCGGAGAGCGGGGCTCCGGAGTTGTTGGTGTCCTGGAGCTGAGCTCGAAGACATCATGGTCGGAGAGCGGGGCTCTGGAGTTGTTGGTGTCCTGGAGCTGGGCTCGAAGACATCTTGGCCGGAGAGCGGGGCTCCAGAGTTGTTGGTGTCCTGGAGCTGGGCTCGAAGATATCTTGGCCGGAGGGCTGGGCTCCAGAGGTGTTGGTGTCTTGGAGTTGGGCTCGAAGACATCTTAGCTGGAGGGCTGGGCTCCGGAGTTGTTGGTGTCTTGGAGCTGGGCTCGAAGACATCTTGGCCGGAGAGTGGGGCTCCGGAGTTATTGGTGTCTCGGAGCTGGGCTCGAAGACATCTTGGCTGGAGGGCTGGGCTCCGGAGTTGTGGGTGTCTTGGAGCTGGGCTCGAAGATATCTTGGAGATTTTCCTGCAAGGCAGATAGCTATTTGTGCAAAAGAAAATCTTTATTATTACTAGAAGAAAACCTTACATTATTAATAGTATCTTCTCAGATTTCAAGCATTCTACGTTCGAGGGAACCTGATGCCGTCGAGATCCTCGAGGTAGTAGGCCCCATATGAGAGGACCTCGGCCACCTTGTAGGGGCCTTCTCAGTTTGGCGAGAGTTTGCTGCACTCCCGAGGCTGAGACGCTTCGGCTCGGCACAGCACCAAATCCCCGGGTCTAAAGACCTTCGGCCTCACCTGTGCATTATAGTATCGAGCCACTCATTGTTGGTATGCCGCCATCCAGAGCCGGGCTTTGTCCCTTGATTCTTTGAGGAGGTCTAGGTTGAGTAGGAGATGTGCCAAGTTCTGTGCTTCATCGTATTGCTACACTCATAGCATGGGCACGCCGAGCTCAACCGGAATGATTGCCTCAGATCCGAAGACAAGGCTGAAGGGCGTCTCATTAGTCGCCGTCCTAGGCATTGTGTGGTAGGTCCATAGAACGCTCGAAAGTTCTTCCACCCATCAGCCTTTGGCTTGATCCAACCTGGTTCTGAGCCCTTGGAGGATGGTCTGATTGGTCACCTCGGCCTCCCCATTTGTCTGGGGGTGAGCTACCGAGGTGAAGCGATGTTGAATGTCGTGTTCCGTGCAAAACCCTTCGAACTCTCGGTTGTCGAATTACCGCTCGTTATCAGTGATGATGCAGTGAGGTAGTCCGAAATGGTAGATAACGGACTTCCAGAAGAATTGGCGGACATTGGCTTCGATGATCCGAGCTAGCGGTTCCGCTTCAACCCACTTGGTGAAGTAGTCAATCGCCACTAGCAGGAATCTTCGTTGTCCAGATGTAGGGGGAAATGGTCCTAGGATGTCCATTCCCCACTGAGCAAAGGGCCAAGGAGATGAGAGCTGGGAGATCGGCGCTACCGGCTGGCGCTGTATGTGGGCGTGGCGCTGGCATTTGTCACACTTTCTGATGAAGTCGGCTGCGTCCTCCCTCATAGTCTCCCAGAAGTACCCCTGGCGAAGCATTTTATAAGCTACTGTTCTCCCTCCCACATGGTTCCCACAGAGGCCTTCGTGTATCTCCTGGAGCACGAAGGTTGCCTCTGCGGGCCTGAGGCATTTCAGGAGCGGGTAGGAATGAGACCGGCGGTAGAGCTGGCCTTCCATCAGAATGAACCGGGAGGCCTTCTTCTTGATGAGGCCTGCTTCCATGCGGTCCTCTGGCAAGGTGCCATCAATGATGTATCTGACGTACCTATCTATCTAGCTCGGCTCGGGGGTGACTTGGTGCACCTTCTCTGGGCCTTCATAGCTTGGATTCTTGAGGTACTCGATGTAGGCGTGCCCCAATGATGAGTCTGGAAGGGTCGCGAGCCTCGACAGTGCATCCGCATGCGCGTTCTCCCCTCGGGGGACATGGGAGATGGTAAAGCATCGGAAGCCTGCCATGTTGGAGCGGACTCGATCCAGGTACTTCATCATCTGGGTGTCTCTGGCCTCATATTCTTTAGAGACTTGCCCGGTAACCAGTTGGGAGTCGGTAAAGACTTTCAAGTTCTCCATGCCCAGCTCGTGGAAGACTTTTAGACCCGTGAGGAGTGCCTCATACTCTGCCTGGTTATTCGTCGCGGCGAATTTGAAGCGGAGAGCACACTCCGTCACCACCCCATCGTTGTTGGCGAGGATGAGTCCTGCTCCGCTCCCGCCGGAGTTGGATGCGCCATCCATATGGAGGATCCAAGGATCCTCCTCTGGTCCGAGCTCTGTTTGGAGCTTCGTTATTATCTGCTATGGCTCCTCCGCAAGCCCGGTGCATTCGACCACGAAGTCGGCTAGGACTTGGGCCTTCTGCGAAGACCTCGACCGATACGCTATATTGAACTCGCTGAGGAGTAGGGACCACTTCGTCAGTCTCCTGGAGGTTTCAGGGTGGCTAAGTATGGCCCTCAGTGGCTAGTCCGTCATGACCGCGATCGGGTGTGCTTGGAAATAGGGCCTAAGGTGCTTAACATACATTATTAGTGCAAAAATGAATTTCTTGGAGCGAGTATATCTGATCTCCGCATCATGGAGGATTTTGCTAGTATAGTATACCGGCTTCTGGGATCCGTCCTCGTCTGCATGGATGAGGATCGAGTTGACGGCTCCAGGTATAACCGCCAAATATAGTAGAAGTTCCTCCCCTTCTTTCGGCTTGGAAAGTAGCGGGGGAGAAGCCAGGAACTCCTTCATCTCTTTGAAGGTCGCCCTGCATTCCTCCATCCAGGTGAAGTCGTGCATCTTGCATAGCGCCTTGAAGAAGGGAAGGCAGCGGTTGGCCGACCTCGAGATGAACCGGCTCAGGGTGGTAATATGCCCCGTCAGGCGCTAGACCTGCTTCTTGGACGTCGGGTGCTCCATGCCGATGATCGCCTGGACCTTCTCCGGGTTCGCTTCAATGCCCCTCTGAGTGACCATGAAGCCAAGGAATTTTCTTGCTGCCACTCTGAAGGTGCACTTCATCGGGTTCAGCTTCATTTGGTATTGCCAAAGGTTGTAGAAGACTTCGATGAGGTCGGCGATGTGATCTGAGCTCAGCTTGCTCATGACAAGCATGTCGTCCACGTACACCTGCATGTTCCGACCAATCTGGTCTTTGAAGACCTTATTGACCAGGCACAGGTACATGGTGCCAGCATTCTTCAGACCAAAGGACATCATCCTGTAGCAGTATGTCTCCTGGTCGGTGACAAAGGCGGTATGCTTCTCATCCTCAGGGTGCATCCGGATCTGATTGTATCTGAAAAATGCATCCATGAAGGAGAGCAGCCTGTGTCCCAAAGTGGTGTCCACCAGCTGATCTATCTTCGATAGAGGGAAGCTATCCTTCGGGCATGCCTTGTTGAGGTCGGTGTAATCTACACAGATCCTCCATTTGTTGTTGTTCTTTTTCACCATCACCATGTTTACCAGCCAGTTTGGATATTGCACCACCCGAATGAAACCGGCGGCGAGAAGTTTGTCCACCTCCTTATTGATAGCCGCCTGTCTCTCCGGGGTGAAGCTCCTCTTCTTCTACCGAATTTGCCTGTGCTTCGGGTCAATGCTCAACTTATGGGTGATGATATCAGGAGGAATACCTGGCATGTCTACCGCTGTCTAGGTGAACACATCTGCATTTGTCCGCAGGAACTCCAACAGCTGAGCCCTCTCCTCCTCAGGTAGCTGGGCTCCAATCTGCACCATCTTCGCAGGATCGTTCCTGAGCGGGTAAGAGAGCAAACGCTCGACCGGGTCTCCCCTGGGATCTTGAACTCTTTGGTTGAGGTCATCCACCTTGGGGTCACCCTCGGGGGCCTTGGCCCCAGGAACAGTCTGGAAGTAGTGCTGCACCGGCTGGGGTGCTCCCCTCATTTCCCCGACACCGTAAGGAGTTGGGAACTGTACAAGTAGCCTCTTGGTGGAGACGATGGCGTTGAGCAGGTTGAGTCCAGGTTGGCCCAGAATCACGTTGTAGGCTAAAGGAAGCCTGACAACCGTGAAAGTCATCATGACGGTGCTCTGCCATGGTGGGATCCCGGCAGTGACTGGGAGAGTAACTTCTCCCTCCACCCTTACAGAATCACCTGTGAAACCGACAAGGACTGTGTGCACAGGTTTAAGTTGAGCATGAGAAAGATTCATCCTGGAGAAAGCATCATAGAAAAGCACATCTATGGAGCTTCCACTATCAACCATGATGCGTTTTATAGGATGCTTCGCGACCGTCATCTCAACGACCATGACATCATTATTTATATTTTTTTCCCGTCTTCCCCTTCATAAAGGGGAGTACATTTTCAGAATGTCCTGTCCCTCGGGCCTTCTTGGTGGTACGCTCGGCCCCCCAGTGTATCATCCCCATCGGCTTCTCGGTAGGATGGTTGTTGACTGCTGGAACCGACGGGAGAGCAACGAGCGCTTGGGGTTCTGCTCGAGGTCTGCCCCCCACAAACCTTCCGAGGTAGCCCCTCTTGATTAGCTCTTCGATTTTTCACTTGAGGTTGCGGCATTCCTCGATGTCGTGGCCGTGGTCACGGTGGAAGTGGTAGTATTTTGTTTTGTCATGGCCAGAGGATGGCTTCATCGAAGGTGGGCGCCGTAGGTTGGTCTCACCTTCGATCTCCATGAGGATCTTCGTCCTCGGGGCGAGGAGGGGGGTGTAACTCTCGTCAGGAACTGGAGCACCTCTCGGCCTTGGTCCTTGCCGGGAGCTCCGAGCTGGGGGTTCGATTTCTGCACCCAGACATCTCGGCCGGGGTTGGCTTCTTCAGCGGCTTTCCATCGAGCTCTCGCCTCGTACAATCCGCCTCCTTGATGTGGATGTACTTCTGGGCCCGGAGGAAGAGCTCAGAGTAGGTCCTCAGGGGCTTCTTGTCGAGGAGTAGGTCAGGCAGGAGGTTCTGAGCCCTCACTTCAGAGCCAGCATGGCAACCAGCTTCTCAAGGTTGTAGATCTCCAACATGGTAGCCTTGAAGTGAGCCACATAGTCTCGCAGTGGCTCGTGATTTTGTTGCCTGATGGAGAAGAGACTGTCTGCCTCCCGTGACATCTTTCGACAGGCATCGAAGTGGGACACGAACTTCTGCCCTAGCTGGGCAAAGGAATTAATGCTCTCTGGTTCCAAACGGGTGAACCACACCTAGGCTGCCTTCCGGAGAGTAGCAGGAAAGGCGATGGATAGGAGTGCGTCGGTGGCCCCCTGGACTCTCATAAGGGCCCGATAGCTTTCCAGGTGGTCAATGGGGTCGGTGGTCCCATCATAAAAACCCACCTGCGGCGTACAGAATCGACTTGGGATCCGCTCCTCTTGGATTTCCTGGGAGAACGGGGGACGGGCGTCGTAGTCTACTGGCTCGCTGGTGGAGTCCAGTAGATTGGCAAACCAGCGGGATAATTCTGCCAGCTTGCGGTCATGCTTCTCCAGGCATTTTTCTGCTATGCGCTTGATGGCTTCATCAGTAGACCCCTTCGTCGAAGGAAACAGAGAAGGTGACATGGGTGCCTAGTGCCCATGGCGGGGGGTTTTGCTCCTTCTACCTCAACGGGGCTTGGACGCCACCTGCTCGAGGTTTGGTGAGCGGCTCTTCCTATCAGCAGACCCAGCTCGTTGTCTTTTCGTCGGAGTTTGATGGCTACCCCGGTTGTCAGTGATGGCCCACGACTGCGAAGGCCTTCCTTGAAAGGAACGCAGGCTATTGCGGGGGGCTGCGGCATGTGCTACAGGGGTCCCTGGATGCTAGTGAGTGGCCAAGGATCGGTGCTGATGTTGAAGCTAGTGCACTGCTGTGGCAAGGATCTGCATCTGTTGGGTTAGTGCGGCCAACTGGGATTCTGGTGGAGGTGGTTGAACTGGAGCGAATGGCTCCACCTCTGAGTCATGTGGGTTTCCCAGGGAGGGGGAGTCCCCCGCACGGCTGATGGAGACCTCTCTTGCCCTTGTTGTCACCATCCTTCTGTCAGTCTGCTTGTAAATAGGGGTTAAAGGCGGATCAGAGATCGCTTCTCTCCCCCTACCTGGCGTGCCAATCTGTTGCCGCCAAGATCATTGTGGCCCGTAGCTGCTGTCGACGCCGGAGTGCGCTCCTTCAGCTGGTTAGCGATCCTGTGATTCTGGACCTGCAAAACAGGGATTAGTGACCCGGGCCAGGGATTCCGACGGGGGCACTTCGACGGTCAAGTCAGTGACGATCCAGGAGAACAGATCCTCCTGGTCGAGCCCCTATTGATGGACTCCACACTAGGAGGAGTGAATAGTGTGAGAGTGGGGTGCAAGTACATCAGGAGAATGGTGATCGAGCTAGAGGGATTCTCTAGGTGGCCTTTCATCCTTCCCTTGCCTGGGTTTTCTGGTGGTGCTTTGCCTTCCGGTTGAGCTTGCACTTATGTTTGCATTTGCCTTTACATCTGCATACCTCCCCCCTTCAGGGGTGTCGAATATTTTTTATAGCCAAGGTGACCATTGGGCGCCTGCCTCGAGACCTTCGCTGGGCTGGCAGGCGCATGAGGTGGTATCCCGTGCCATGGACGGGACATCTTTTCGGATTCATACTAAGGGAAGCTATCATGTGTTCTGACATTCCTCCTTATCGCCCCATTCCGGGAAGCCTAGCAGTGCCTCGATCGGGGGGCCACCGCTCCCAGGATTCGAATCTCTTGGTTGACTTCCTCTTCCAGGTGGTTTAGGTGGTTGGTGAAGAGTGTGGCACCTCGATCGGAGGGCTCCTCCCCTTTCTAATGCAAGTAGGAGCCGTGGGCAGTTATTGCGGCCTGGTGGGCGTCTTGCTGCGATCCTCGGGTGGCTCGCTGATGTCCTAGGGTGGTGGTGCTGTCTCTCTGTTCGCCGGTGTCTTTGTTCGAGCTGGAGGCTGAGCAAGGAAGGTAGGGCTCAATCTGGCAGAGCAAGGCTCCGACTCAGAGGGCTCAATCCCGAAGAGACTCCACGTGGTGGAGGAGGGCTGAGCTCGACTCCAAACCACAGGGCTCGATCTGGTGGGGTTCGATCTGGCGGAGGGCAGAGCGCGGCTCCGACTCAGAGGGCTTGACCTCGGAGAGACTCCACGTGGCGGAGGAGGGCTGAGCTCAACTCCGGACCACAGGGCTCGATCTTGAGGGGCTCGATCTGGCGGAGGGTAGAGCGTGGCCCCGGCTCAGAGGCCTCGATCTTGGAGAGACTCCACATGGCGGAGGAGGGCTGAGCTCGACTCCGGGTCATAGGACTCGATCTTGAGGGCTCGATCTGGGGGATGCTGCTCGACTCCGGCCTAAGCATCCCGGGCTCGCGGGTCCGACTTGGCGGAGGACGGAGCTCGGCTTCGACGGGCTGCCCCCTTACACTGAGGGAGCTCAGCCCAGCGAAGGAGCCTAAGGAGAGTATCTGACATGGCGTCTGACAGCTACTTCACGTCAACGATCATGCCACATCAAACGAGATCATGTTTTTTTATGAATGCTAGTTCTAGGAGTCTTTAAAATTCTTATACTTTTTTTTAAATATAAATATATATAGATAAATAGAAAATAACTAAATAAAATGATCAAATTCATAATTCATAAATATGTTGTTCTCATTAAAACATTCATGAAATCATTTTTCATAATAAAGCATGATCTTCATAGTACATATGAAGATACTAGTTTCTAAGAAAACATGATTTCATTAATAATATATATTATGCATTAAAACCTGATAATTTAAATAAATAAAGAGTATAAGATTTACTTACCTTGTCTATTCTAGATCTTCAGACTTTGCTTGGTGAATCTCCTAATTCTATTTAACATATTAAAAGAATAATTAATTCTTATTTGATGAATTCAATAGATTTAAATAATAAGAAAGAAGACTATTGTTTGGATGATCGGTCTGATAGACTAGATGGATTAAGTCTACACGACTTAATTAAGGAATCGTGAAGTATAAATTAGATCGATGCCCAAATCGATCAATAGGGCTCCTTAATAATGGATTTCAAATCAAGGTGGAAATGATTAGCTGACAAGCTGCTTGGACATCAAAGCAGTAGGACCTCCTAATTGAGATTAATACAAATTCACAAGAAAAGAAGATAAGAATCAATACTAGGATTCATAGATGTTTTTCGAAAGAGAAAGTGGATGAGGAGAGAGAAAATAAGACAGAGAAGAAGAGAGAGAGTCCTTGTCTCTCTTAAATGAAGAAATCTAAATTGGGTCTAGCAAGAATCATGCTAGAGGACCTAGCCGGGGGTTAGCGACTGTGGACAGTAGGCGATAATGACTGGCTAACAAAAAATAATAAAAAAACTTAGAAACAAAGGATCTAACATACTGCATGGATATTAAAGCAATTCTAGGTATCATTTTCTAAAAGAATATCATGGATTCATAGAGAAATATGATAACAAGCATTGATATCTATGGTTAAGATAGAGAGAGAAAGAGAGAGGATGGAGAGAAATCCTAGAAAGAAGGAGAGAGACATAAGAGAGAAAGAGTTGGTCTTCTCTCCTTTTCTTTTTTCTTTTTTTTCCTTCTTCTTTCTTTCCTTCTTTGGCTAAACAAGGGAGAGATGAGTGGTAGCTAGTGGCTGGAAGACCGGTAGCAGGTGATAGCAGTGGGTGGCCAACGGTGGAGTGGGAGATAGCTACCAGCAAGTGGCTAGCCAATGAGAAAATCATGGAAAAGGGTCGAAAAATAGGGGACTGGTGCAGGCACCAGGATCAGAAAGAGGCTGCACCCAAGTCAGAGCTCATTATGGATTGTCTAGGCATTTGAATCCATCAATCCTGAGTCAATTGAGTCATGTAATAAAGCTGAGTCTATTGAGTCCATTTGATAAAGTTGAGTCAATTTGTTTTCATGATAAAGTTGAGTCCATTTGTTTTCATTTGAGTCCAGTCAAGTGAGTTCATATTGAGTCCTGTAATTTTGATTTCTTTTATTCAAGTCAAGTCTAAGAGGAGAGCCACTGGACCCCACTTACATCCAGATAGAAGATTTCATGCGCCACCTCCATTGGTCTCACTGAAGCAAAGAAGGAAGATGAGACTTCATGCGCCACCTCCCCTGGTCTCAACTCAAGCCATCCCAAGCAAACACGGAGTCAAATTGGTGCCCTCCTTATCCCACTTAAACCACCCCAAGCAAAGAAAAAAACCAAGTGGGCGCCCCCTTTTTCTTCTCTCCTTATTTCCATGTATAACCAGCAAAGATGAAAACTTTGTGGCACCCCCCCCTTTTCTCTTTATTCCATGTATACAATCCAACTTTGAAAGGGAGTCTAAGAGGATTGGGTGAATTATAAATACCCCTCCTCCCTCTTGTAAGAAATGATTTTTGATGAATGAAAGAATCTCTTCTTTTTGTTTTCCTATGCTCTTGAGCATTGACACTTCGTGAGGGAGAGGGTGAGAGGCCCAACACCTGTTCCAATTTCCAAGCCCTAGCCGCCATCTTCAAGCACCCCAGCCCAGATGCCAGGGTTCCAACCTCCAAACCCTAGCCGCCATATTCAAGGCCACCAAGCCCCTTCTCCATGCCAAGTAGCCAAGCACTTCTCCACGCCAAGCACCTTCAGCATCCTCTTTTACCTCCTCTCTACTCCTAACTCTTTCTTCCATATTTTTTATACGTCACAAATCTCTAATCCTTGGTGTTTGCAGGATCTCCCAGGTGCTAGGATCTTTAGAAGAAGTCCTCCTTGCCTTTGGACCATCTGAAGAAAAGTCGGAACATTCATGGGTAGATAACTTCTTCTTCCAGGCGCCAGTCCCGAGAGTTGTGTGACCCAATCTAGCAAGAAAAAATAATCATTGCTAGGTATGCAAATCCATCACTTCTCACATGTTCTGATTTGTTGAAGAAGAGCATGTTCTAATTAGTGGTTTCTCAACCCTAGGATTTTCTTCCTTATTATTTTGTTGAATCTTAATCTGCGGGTAGTTACTTTGATCTTTGCATGATCATCCTCTGTCTATTCTTAATCTTTTTGAGAATTAAAATTTTATAAAATCTGAAGTCAATTACTCTTTAAATCTAAAAACTGTCTTATGTTAATCTCTCGCATGATAACATCCTGCATCAGTTTGATATTAGAGCATGTTAGGATATGTTCATGCATAGTTCTCAAAAATAAAAAAAAATCTGCATGCTGAAATTTCTGCATAGTAGTGCTAAACCCTGAAATTGTTTTTCATTGAGACCATTATATTAACATCAATCTTTGCATCCATCAATCACACAATTAATCTTCATTAAATCTGCAATTTTCTTTTAATTTTCAGATCTGCAAAATACAAAAAGAAAAAAAATCTGCATATCTTACGTTAGGTTTTCATGTGTGTGCATGCATAATTGAATTCACTTAAGGGCAATCTCTCTCTCACAGATAAGGAAAGGATTTTATCACCTTTCCTTGGCCCAAAACAACCACCCTCATCTCGATCCCAAGCCTAATTAAAATTGAGTAGAAACCTAAAGCAGCTAGGAACACTCATAGGTCAAGTTTGAAGTATTGTGATGAAACTAGTGCACTCAATCTTTCAGTTATTTCTTGAAATTGGTGTCTAGGAAAAAGGTCCAACGGCAAATGCTTTAAGTGAACTTGTGGTTCTTTAATTAAGACCTTGCGAGAGTAGGGGGAGCCTCCCACAACCCTACCTCTTACCTGGCCAGTGGCAAGGATAATTGTTGAGTTGACTCATTCTACTTGAGCTTCTAGGTCTAGAAAATCCTAGAACGAATTTCTGTGTTGCATGACCACCAGGTCAGGAGCCCATTGCCATCAGCCCCAAACATAATATGACCTAATCATGGAGCCCAATCTTGAAACCCAACTGAGGGTCATTACCAAACAGCTTGCCTAACTAAACCATAAGTTTACCCAAATGAAGACACGGGTAAGAACCCTAGAAGAAGCCCATGAGACTCATACTGAGCATGAACCTGACACACCTATCCCAACACCTCTCAACCCTAGAAGAGCCCCATGCCATGTCCCAATCTTGGAACTTAATCAGAGGAGACCCAATCATGATTTTATGGACCAAGATGAGAGAGCTATTAGGAACATCAGGTTAGAAGCACCTACATTTGATGACAGTCTTGACCCTAAGGTATACATTGATTAGGAAGGAGATATGGACCAGTACTTTGGGTGGTATGAAATGTCTGAAGAAAGGAAGTTTAAGTTTGCTAAACTCAAGTTAGTTCACCAGGCTAGATTATACTGGGAGAATGTTGAAAGGATGACAAGGCAAAGAGGAGACATACCCATAGCTACTTAGAGAGCCATGAAACTTAAGCTTAAAGAAAAGTACCTCCCCATATCCTATCACCAGAGACTTTTAGATTAATGGCACAGGCTGAGTCAGGGAAACAAGATGGTATCTAAATACATAGCCAAATTTGATGAGTATGTCATGAGGTGTAGCATAGATGAGTCTAAAGCAGTGACCCTGTCTAGATTTAGGGTTGGACTACGTGAGAACATTCAGAGAGAATTATTTTTAAAAGTTCATCATCTTGAACATGCTTATCAGATAGCTAGAGACTATGAGAGATTCCAAAGGGGACCCATAATCCGTTGACCTGAATCCACTAGGACTAGTATCCCTAATCACAAACTAGGGTCTAGTCAAATGCACCCAGGCCGACCTAGTCCTAGCACCCCATTGACCTGCAAGGAAGATAAGGATAAGTCACTTGAAGTCTAGAGGAATCCTAGTCCTAATGCTCCCTATTTTAGATGCCATAAATTGGGACATTATGCTAATCAATGCCCAACCCAATCCCTACACATAGGAGAGCTAGAGGAAGAAGATCATGAATCCACTAATGAGTTTGAAGAGGACGTGTATGAAGCTGGAGTACACTTAGTGGATGAATATGAAGGAGATGAGAAAGTCATTGAGTCATCTGACTTATTGGGAGTTGTTAGATGTTTCTTAACCCAAACCAAGGCATAAGAGGATTGGCGTAGGTTCAACATCCTACAGACATTTGTGAAGTTAGGAAAAAAGGTATGCAAGATTATCATAGATAGCGGGAGCTGTGTTAATGCCATCTCAACTAGTGCTGTCAAAATTCTAGGCTTATCTACTGTTTCCCATCCCAACCCCTATAAAATATCTTGGATAGACTCAACTTCCATCCCCATTAAACTTAGATACCAAGTCATGATCCAACTACAATCCTATCAAGAAAAGGTGTGGTGTAATGTCCTTTTTATGAGAGTTAGTAGTATCATCTTAGGTCAACCTTGGTTATATGGCCATGATGTTATCTGTATGGTCGATCCAACTCCTGTTCCTTTAACCACCATGGAAAGAAGTTTGTAATAAACCCAACCCACCTAAGGATAATATTAAAGGAGGATCTAGTAACCTGAAAGAGAAGAAACCAGGATTAAATCTGATCAATGCTAAAGAACTAGAGCGTGAGATCACTGAGGGTTCACCAGTTTGGATTTTGACCACTAAGAAAGTTTATGACCACCCCCAGGAGGAGCACCCTCAAGAAGTTGTGGAGTTTTTGAAGGAGTTTCAAGATGTATTTCTCGAAGATCTTCTTGATCACCTACTATCTTTAAGGGATATACAACATACTATAGATCTAATCCCAGGAGCCACTTTGTCTAATCTTCCATATTATAGGATGAATCCCACTGAGCACTTAGAACTACAAAAACAACTTGGAGAACTCCTAAAGAAGGGATTTATTAGGAAAGGTTTGAGTTCATTTGAAATTGTCCATGGTTATAAGCCTAACAGACCCATAGACTTAATCCCTTTGCCCATACATGCATGAGTTTCTAAGTCAACTGAATCATTTGCACAGCATGTTAGAGATCTACATAAGAAAATTAGCAATAAGATCAGTTTGAGCAATGATACTTATAAAAACATGGCTAATTTCTGAAAAAGAGTTAAAGAATTTGCTGAGGAGGATTATGTGATGATTAGGCTTAGGCCTGAGCGGTTTCCTCTGGGGACCGTGAAAAAGTTACATACCCATGGAGCTGGACCCTTCAAAGTGATAAAGAAAGTTGGACTTAATATTTATGTGCTCGAGTTACCACTCGAATTTAGCATTAGCTCAACCTTCAATATCTTAGACCTAGTTGAGTATAGGAAGCCAACAATGATACTTAGTGAGCCTTTTGGACGACCTAACCCTATTCTTGAGAGCGAACCCATACCTGAGTTGTTGAGTCTCAGGTGGTGTATCCAAGGCTTGGGGGGGCCTAGGTTTGGGTCTTGGTCTAGTTAGTTATGGTTATACATGATGTATCTAGAGCTATGAGTGAGTCCAAGACAAGTCCTAAGTAACAGGCTGAGTTTTGCCAGTCTGTACATAAGAGCCGACTCGTTGGTTGGTATAGGATGGAACAGTTATGAAGTGTTTCTATGTACAAAAAGAAACACGATGTTCTGGACGAGCCGACTCGCAGTCTGAGAGTTGACTCATCTAGTGGACTATTTCTAGCTACGAGTCGACTCGTAGGAGGTGAGCTGACTCAGATGTCCAGATTTCAGAATCTCACGGTGCCAGCCTGGGGAGTTTTTTGGGAGACTAGGTCTTATGTGACCTAGGTATATATATGTATGTTTTGTCTTGTATTGGAAGTAGATATGGTGGCTGAATACAATATATTGGAATCTCTTTTCTCCTAAAATCTTCTTCTTCCTTTCTCTTCTCTATCAATCCAAAGAATCCATTGACCTTCATAAAACCTGTATCCTACCGCATCCATCTCAGATCGCTGGCAGAGGGTTGTCCATGCACCTGGATCGCTTCTGCTGCGCTGCTCATTCCACCCCCGCTTCATTTGGTATCAAAGCAAGGTTGCGTGAAGGAAGGAAGGTCTCTATATCTAAAGGTTTTTGCTATACCAGGTTATTTCAATCTTTTATCCATTTGCCTTTCGAAGAAATCTCCATATTTAGGTGGAGGGAATTTTCTTTTTCTTGTGAAAGGAGTGGAAGGATAGGGTTGGAAGGAAAGTTCTTTGCTGGTATTGGTTGCAAAAAATTTATTTTTTGGGTATGATTTTTCTTGATTGTAAAAATGGCATCAAGTAGTTTCAAGGTAGATTTTGAGAAGTATGATAGCAAAGAAAACTTTATCCTATGACAGCAAAGGATAAAAGATTTGCTGGTTCAATAGAGGATCTACAAGGTCTTGGTTAAAGAGAGATCGAAAAAGATCAGTGTTGAGGATTGGGAAGAGTTAGAAGAGATTGCATTTAGCACTATCAGGATGTGTTTGGCGGATCAGGTTTTGCCTGTGGTATATACAGAGACTATGGCAAAGGGCCTTTGGCTGAGATTGGAAAACACATACATGGGGAAGAACATGACAAACAAGTGTGGTTGAAGAAGCAGCTGTATAGTCTGAGGATGCCTAAAGGAGGAGACCTTGTTGCTCACATTCAGAGATTCAACCAAGTATGTTTTAAGGTTATGAGTCTGGATGTAAAGATTGATGAGGAGGATCGGGTATTGTTGCTGTTATGTTCACTTTCAAGATTGTATGATGGTCTTATAACAACCTTGGTATATGGGAAGGAAATCCTGAACTATGAAGAGGTTGTTGGAGTGCTCAGGTTAAATGAGCAATAGGAGAAGATCTGCAAAGAAATCCTAACTCAGATGTACTTGCTATGAATGAAAGGCAAGGAAGACCCAAGAAAAGAGTTAGGGAGAAATCAAAGGGTAGGTCACAGTCTCGAAGTAGTCAGAAAAGCTGGAAATGCCATAAGCGTCATCAGCCTGGGCATTTCAGGAGAAATTATCCTCTTTGGAAGATAGAAAAGGGAAAAGCCAACACTAGTGGTGCAAATGCGTCTGAAGGTAGTGGAGAAGATGTATTGGTGGCTTCAGATGGATCTATTGATTGGGATAACACTTGGACATTGGATTCGGTATGCTCTTATCACTATACCTCACATCGGGAGTGATTTGATACCTATGACAGGTCAGATGGAGGTAGTGTAAGCCTTGGTGATGATCACCCTTGTCTGGTAGTTGGAGTTGGCACTATTAGGGTGAGGATGTATGATGGAGTGATAAAGACTCTATCAAATGTCAAACATGTACCAGAATTGAAGAAAAATTTGATTTCTTTGGGCTTCCTAGAGAAGTAGGGTTATACTTTCAATTGTTAGCCTAGTAGTGGATGTTTGAGAATTACCAAGGGACTTTTGGTGATGATGAGAGGAAGAAGACTGAGCAATAATCTATACAAGATGGGAGGCTCAGTGATGAATGATAGTGTTGAGGTGCTTGTAGCGGCATAGGAGGAGCAATTAGCATATAAATTGTGGCACTATCAAATAGGTCACCTGAGTGATCGAGGGCTCACAAAATTAAGCATAAAAGAAAACATTCTAATTCTGAAGAAGGATGGAGATAACCTATGTGAGCCATGTACTTTTGGTAAATAGCATAAGGTAAAGTTTGCTGTTAGTACCAAACCAAGTGATGGAGTGTTAGATTTAGTACACTCTGATGTATGGGGACTAGCTCCTGTATCAGCTAAAGGTAGGGCAAGATACTTTGTCACCTTCATTGATGACTATTCAAGGAAGGTATGGATTTATCCGATGAGAGAAAAATCAGAGGTGTTTGCCCGGTTCAAAGCTTGGAGAGTTGAGATAGAAAAGGAGTCAGGAGACATGTGAAGTGCCTTCGATCTGACAATGGGGGGAGTACTCTAATAAGGAGTTCAGGAGTTACTATGAGGAAAATGGGATCAGACACCATTATATAGTAAGGATGACCCCTCAGCAGAATGGTGTTGTAGAGAGGATGAACCAAATACTATTGGAGAAGGCTAGGAGTATGAGGCTACAGACATCACTCTCGGTAACTTTTTGGGGTGATGCTATAACTCTTTCTTGTTTTCTTGTTAATAGGTCCCCTCACTTCAAGCTGAATGGAGGTGTTCCAAAGGAAGCTTGGAATGGGAAGAAGGTGGAGCTTGGCCACCTGAAGGTGTTTGGTTGCCCAACTTATGCACATGTAGAGGCAACCGAAAGAAGCAAGTTAGACCCTAAATCGAAAAAGATGATCTTCATCGAGTATCCACAAGGAATCAAGGGTTACCTACTGTGGGATCCTCAGTCTCAGAGGACAGTGATCAGTAGGGATATCATTTTTGATAAGAGGAGCATCTTGGAGAGACCAGGAAGTATGGATGGAACTGCAACTACAAAGGTGAACAGTAGTGATTGCCCTTCACAGGTGAAGGATAGGTTGTCTACTTCTACTGGCAAGGGTATTTTAGTTGAGATGAAGTTAGGTGGGAAAGATTCTCTGGTGGTGAAGGATCAGCAAGGAAAGTCAACTATTCAGAGGGAGGTGTAGGAAGAGCCACACGTAGTAGACTTGTAGGAAGTGCAAGGGGAGTGGCACTACATAAGCCTCAGTGCACGATCTAGAAGCCGATGCGATATGGTATGAATGAGACTATCTCTTATGCTCTTATCTCTATCAATGGAGATCCAGAAATATTCAAGGAGGTCATGGAAAGTCCTGATAAAGAATCATGGATGCAAGGCATAATGGAAGAGATGGAATCTCTCAAGAGGAATAAGACATGGTAGCTGGTGGATCTACTTGAAGATGCCCGGGCAATTAGCTCAAGATGGGTGTTCACAAAGAAGATAGTACCTTTAGAGCAAGGTGGAGTGAGATACAAAGCAAGGATGGTAGCAAAAGGATATTTATAGAGGGAAGGAGTTGACTACATAGAGGTATTTTTTCCTGTGATATGCCATACTTCAATTCGGGTGTTGCTGTCATTGGTGGTGGAACATGATATGGAATTGGAGCAGATGGATGTGAAAATAGCCTTCCTACATGGAAGCCTAGAAGAGAAGATCTATATGAAGCAACCTGATGGCTTCAGAGAGATTGGACAGGAAGACAAGGTATGTCTACTCCAGAGGTCATTGTATGGTCTGAAGTAGTCACCTTATCAGTGGTATCGCAAATTTAATACATATATTTTAAGCCTTGGATTTCTCAGGTGTGAACATGACTGTTGTGTGTGTGTGAAGGATGTGGATAATGACAATGCTTTGTATCTACTTCTGTATGTGGATGACATGTTGATAGCTAGCATAAGTATGAGAGCTATGAAAGAGCTGAAGAGAGCATTATCTGAAGAATTTGAGATGAAGGATTTGGGTCTAGCACACAAAATCCTTGGAATGGAGATTTGCAGGAATAGAAGTAAAGGAATACTCCATTTGTCACAAGGTGGTTATATCAAGAAGATACTTGAGAGATTTGGGATGAAGAAGGCCAAACCAGCAGAGACACCATTACTAGGGCACATCTCTCTCTCTAAAACTCAAAGCCCACATATAGATGAGGAGAGAGAGTACATGGAGAGAGTTTCATATGCAAATGTAGTGGGCAGTGTTATGTATGCTATGGTGTGTTGCAGGTTAGATATAGCATATGCTAACTAGGTGAGCAGGTACATGTCTAATCCTGAGAAAGAACATTGGAAGGCATTGAAGTGGATCCTGAGATATCTACAAGGAACTCAAAAGCATAGACTGGTATTTGGTGGGAGCTAGAAGGACAAGAAAGGAACTTCAGGGAGTTATATGGAGGTTCGGGTCCTTTGGAAGGGTATGTGGATGCAAGTTATGCAGGTGATCTTGATACAAGGTCTATTACAAGTTATATCTTCTGCATGCATGGTAGACCGGTTTCTTAGAGATCTACCCTTCAACCTATCACTGCTCTATCTACAACTAAAGCTGAGTATATAGATATTACAGAGGCTGCAAAGGAAGCACTGTGGCTTAGAAGGCTAGTTGCTGAAATGGGGGTGAAACAGTGTATGGCGGTCCTGTACAGTGATAGCCAGAGTGCCATACATTTGACTCAGAACCTAGTCTATCATGCACACACAAAGCATATAGATGTGAGGTACCACAGAATTAGAGAGCTGGTGGAGGAAGGAGAAGTGGCACTGGTGAATGTCCATACAAAGGGAAACCAGGCTGATGCACTTACAAAGGCTCTATCGAGAGAAAACTTTCGCTCATATATGTGGTTGATGAGTCTGAGGAATCCGGTGTAGTTGATTGAAACCTTGGAGCACCAAGATGGAGATTGTTTAGTTTCAGGTGGTGCATCCAAGGCTCAGGGGACCAAGGTTTGGGTCTTGGTCCAGTTAGTCATGGTCATACATGATATATTTAGGTCTAGGAGTGAGTCTGGGATAAGTCCTAGGCGATAGGCTGAGTTTTGTCAGTTTGTACATAAGAGCTGACTCGTTGTCTGAGAGTCAACTCGTTGGTTGGCATAGCATGGAACAGTTATGAAGTATTTCTGTGTACAGACATAAACACGATGTTCTAGACGAGTCAACTCACAGTCTGAGAGTCGACTCGTCCAGTGAACTATTTCCAGCTACGAGTTGACTCGCAGGAGGTAAGCCGACTCGGATGTCAAGATTTCAAAATCTCACGGTGCCAGCCTGGGGAGTTTTTTGGGGGACTAGGTCTTATGTGACCTAGGTATATAAATGTATGTTTTGTCTTATATTGGAAGTAGATGTGGCGGCCGAATATAATATATTGGAATCTCTTTTCTCCCAAAATCTTCTTCTTATTCTTCCTTTCTCTTCTCTATCAATTCAAAGAATCCATTAACCTTTGTAAAACCTGTATCCTATTGCATCCATCTCGGATCGCTGGTAGAGGGTTGTCCATGCACTCGGATCGCTTTCGTTGTGCTGCTCGTTCTACCCCCGCTTCATGAGTGTCCACCAATAAATTTACTTGGTAAAGGAGAAAAAATTGAGCATATCCTGACAACTTAGCTATCACTACTTGGAACAAAGATTGCCAATGTTATTTCGTTCATTGGCAAGGTTGACCAGAATATGAGGATTCGTGGATCACTCGAGAAGATCTGCAGTATCTTGATCCAGACCTATTAGAGCAGTACCAAAGCCGGATTGACCCTTGCTCGACAGGGTCGAGTTTCTCTCATCCCGGGAGAATTAGTGCGGGCACAAGGATCAGAAAGAGGCTGCACCCAAGTTAGAGCTCATTATGGATTGCCTAGGCATTTGAGTCCATCAGTCTTGAGTTAATTGAGTTATGTAATAAACTCGAGTCAATTGAGTCCATTTGATAAAGTTGAGTCCATTTGTTTTCATCTGAATCCAGTCAAGTGAGTCCATCTTGAGTCCTATAATTTTAATTTCTTTCATCCGAGTCAAGTCCAAGAGAAGAGCCACCGGACCCCACTTACACTCAGATAGAAGATTTTATGTGCCACCTCCACTGGACCCCACTCAAGCAAGGATAGAAGATTTCATGTGCCACCTCCACTGGTCCCACTGAAGCAAAGAAGGAAGAGGAGACTTCATGCGCCACCTCCCCTGGTCCCCACTCAAGCCATCCCAAGCAAACATGGAGTCCAATTGGCGCCCTCCTTATCCCACACAAACCACCCCAAGCGAAGGAAGAAACCAAGTGGGCGTCCCCTTTTTCTTCTCTCCTTATTTCCATGTATAACCAGCAAAGATGGAAATTTTGTAACAACCCCCCCCCTTCTGTTTATTCCATGTATACAATCCAACTTTGAAAGGGAGTCTAAGAGGATTGGGTGAATTATAAATACCCCCCTCCCTCTTGTAAGAAATAATTTTTGATGAATGAAAGAATCTCTTCTTGTTTTCCTATGCTCTTGATTATTGACACTCCGTGAGGGAGAGTGTGAGAGCCCCAACACTTGTTCTAATTTCCAACCTCCAAACCCTAGCCATCATATTCAAGGCCGCCAAGCCCTTTCTCCACGCCAAGCAGCCAAGCACTTCTCTATGCCAAGCACCTTCAGCATTCTCTTCTACCTCCTCTCTACTCCCAACTCTTTCCTCCATATTTTTCATACATCACAGATCTCTAATCCTTGGTGTTTGCAGGATCCCCCAGGTGCCAGGATCCTCAGAAGAAATCCTCCTTGCCTTCGGACCATTTGAAGAAAAGCCGGAACATCGTGGGTAGATGGCTTCTTCTTCCAGGCACCAGTCCCTAGAGTTGTGTGACCCAATCTAGCAAGAAGAAAACAATCATTGCCAGGTATGCAAACCCATCCTTTCTCACATGTTCTGATTTGTTGAAGAAGAGCATGTTCTAATTAGTGGTTTCTCGATCCTAGAATCATGTTCCTTATTACTTTGTTGAATCTTAATCTGCAGGTAGTTACTTTGATATTTGCATGATCACCCTCTGTCTATTCTTAATCTTTTCAGAAATTAAAATTTTATAAAATCTGAAGTCAATTGCTCTCTAAATATGAAAATTGCCTTATGTTAATATCTCGCATGATAACATCCCACATCAGGGACCAAGATTTTTTTTCTTGATTTGGTAGTTAGTTACTCACCAGCAGCCATGACCTTGCCATAGAGGGGTCATAGGGAGGTTGAGCATCATGTCCTGGGGTGTGGCGCCAAGAAATGTGGCATCGATGGCTAGAAAATGGAAAGAAAAAATAAAAAATAAAGAAAGTAGGTGGAGATTTTTCTCGGTTGATTTCTAATGAATTCGATGGCTAGCAATGAAGCTTGAGGCATGGGAAAAAGGGAAATAGGGAGAGAAAGGAGGGCCGATGCTTACCTTGGACTCCAGTAATGTCTTCGGCTTGGGTTTTTAGCAAGGACTGTGAGAGGGATCCTACAATTTTTCTTCATTTGGGGATATTGACTTTTGATGGGGAAGACAAGGAAGATCCCTTCCCTTTAAATAAAGATTGAGAGGAGTTCAACTCTTTCCCGGTTTTGATTTTTCTCAAAAAATTGGGAGGACAAGAGTCTTCTTGTTCACTTTTTTTCATGCTTTAAAATCATGCAAAGGCTTCTTTGGGCTTGAAGTTTTTGGACTTGACTTAGTGATGGGCTGATCTAATAAATCGGGCCATCATAATTATTATTATTATTATAAAATCAATGAAATTTGCTTAATTTATGCTTCTCTAGTTTTACTATATCCTTTGTATAGTCTATATACCAAGAAAATTATATTGATGCTATACTATTTTGTTAAATTTTATCCAAGATTTTACATCTTAATAGGATGGGGGAGTTCTAGTCTTCACATTCTATTTTTACCGGAACATGAGAATGGATAGGATCAGAGCTCAGAAAACCATACATGGGGTGAGAAGAAGAAAGAGGAAAGACAAAGGAAGATGAAAGGTAAAAATTGTGAGGGAATAAGATGAAAAAAAATGAATGGAAGGGAGAAGAAAATGAAAGGAAGGAGTGCAGTCGATAGGGCTCTGACTTGGTTTCCGTGCCTTTCCCTTTGCTTTTTCGGTGTTTTCATCAAACGGGTCTTGGGCATATGGCAGACGAGGGGGATCACCATCGGGTTGGCAGCCAAGGGTCGTCTGGCATGGGGGACGGCGACTAGACATGGGTGTGTGTTGTCTAGGGACCACCATGTGGACCTTCTTGGACCTCACATAAGATAATCGACAAGGAAATTGATCAGCTTCAATCATATTTTTTGAAGGCCCTTAAGCTTCCAGAGGCTGTGCTCGATGACTCTCGCTAGTAGTGGGAGAGCTTGGCATTGTTTGTGAAGAGTCTGGGATGAAGAGTTCTAGCTGAGTGGGTCTCTAAGGAGATGAGGATGAAGTCAAAGATCAACTATAATATGGAGGTATTTTTGATTGCTAAGGACCATCTTATTGTCCGGTTCAGGTTGGATAAGAACTGCTCCATGGTGTTGAATGACAATCCATAGTTTGTGGCTAGGCAACTACTAGCTATGGAAGCTTAGGAGCTTGATTTCATTTCGAGTTGCAGGGCCATCCAAAAGACCATTGTTTAGTTGAGACTTTTGGGGTTCCCGTTAGAGAATTGCCTGTCGATGGGGATTTTGGCTATTATGGCGAAGTAGGTAAGCCTTTGTCGGTTAATGATTTTACTGATCTTTTGAGGAAGACAGGTTATGCTCAGGTCAAAGTGGAGATTGATGCTAGGAAACCATTCAAACTTGGTGTCCTAATCCAAGGTAAGAAGGGGGCCTTTTGGCAACAATTTGTTTATGAAAGTCTCTTGATTGTCTGCTACCAATGTGGAAGATTAGGACATGCTGATGAGAGCTACCGGTTCTTGGAGGGGACCTTTTCTTTGATAGTGGTGATTGCTCCCTCCTTCATGAGAACTTCGTGGCTGCTGCTGGGAAAGCCAGCTTGGAAGCTTTGGTTTCTATGATGGCGAAAGGGAAGGGAGGTGATGGGGGTGGCTGGCCGAGATTAGGACCATGGATGGTCTCCTCTTGTATATATTCGACAACCATGGGCACCCAAAGCTTCTATGAAGGAGAGGAGGGACTCGGAGAAGGCACCTTGCCCAACGTCATCAGATCCCTACTCGTCTTCTCCACCCCTAACCTCATCGAGGGCCAATACATCTTCCCCGAGCTTACAGCTGGACTCGAATGGTTGGCAGAAACCATCTAAGGTGGCTTGCCGCGTTCGCCAGGAGTGAGCCTAGGGGATCTCTCCGGGGATGGATTTGCTTCGACCACTAGGTTTGGTGCCCTTGGCCTATTGGATGATGGCATGGACCTGGGCTTTGTTGAGGAGGCCGGCCCACATGATTTGCTGATGATTGATTATGGTGCCCAATCGCTAAAAAGAGTTTGCAACCTACTGAAGATGCTCAAATCTAGTTCCTGTGGCATCTCTCCTACAAAGGCGGCTTCAACTTTAGCTAACTCGGCCACTTCTCAGGTGAGTCTTGTTGCACCTTGTATGGTTGGGGATCTGGGAAGTTGGGGTTCCAAAGGTGCTACTACAACTTTATTGGCTAAAGAGCCCCCTGTCTTTATGCTTGTGAGGCCCAACCCAATTCTAGCCAGCCTGACCTATGTGAAACTCGGGCTAAAGTCGACAACTGGGTTACCGACTTTAGTTTGAATTTGGCGAGGCATCGAACCACCGAAACGGTTGGTGGATGAATCAGGGAGGGAGGTCGACGATGTGGGGAACAAGGGTTTTTCCCTGTAATGGAGGAGTTCCTTGTAAGCCTCAACCAATCCGAACACCTCTTCCTCTGATAGACACTGAAATCTGACACCAATCTCACCGGATGATCCCCTCGCGTGCCTCTGCCCTTTCTAGAACCCGTTTTTCTCTAGTGGCTGCCAAAATCCGACACCGACCTCGCCAGTAAGTGCTCTATTCCCTATTTTTGCTTGAGCGTGGGCATGAGCAAAGGCAACCGATGGGAGCCCGTCTCCTCTCGAGCATGGGCTTGAGAAGAGATGACCGGCTGGGGGGGATTTGCTTTTGGGTTTCCAGTAGGTGGCCGAACGGTCATCAAAATTGTCGTCGGTCCCCTTTTTCCTTCCGGCCTTCCTTAGGGAGAGATGGGTCAGCTCGGTTAGGAGAGATGGCAGTGGGTTTTGGAGAGAGAAAGAAGGAAGAGAGATGGGAGGAAGGGAGAAAGAACTGGGTTAACTTGGTTAACAGGATGAGTTGACTCGGTTGTCAGGGATGGGCCGGCTCGGTGGAAATAAATTTTGGAGAGATAAAGGAAAGGGGGTAAAAGTGAGAAAAAGAACTGATGTTCGAGGGTGTCCCAGGAAATTTAGTTTTCTTTGTAGTTTTTATATAAATGTATATAAAAATTAATTGTATGATGAATTAAAAAAAATTTGTTATACAGGATCGTCGTTGTCCTTGGAAGACCAGGTCTAGTATTGAACTGTACTTAGTTGGTGGAAACTCTACAATAAGTTATCTCTCTAGTATATTTTGCCATGCATCATGTGAGCTTAATATTTATCATGTTATTGAATTTAACTATATACATTGTATGCTATATTTCGATGACTTGACATGATATGAGGTTAAACACATATATTTGGAATGCTCTGTGTCATGGGTTGAGTTAGTTTTTGACACTCTCTAGTCCGACTATGATTACACGAGTTAGAATCTAGTCTTCTTTTGGACCTCCAGTGGGGCTATCACTAGTGAATGACCATTGAGCGATTGTGTACACAGGAACTAGTTTTTCTTGTCGGCCTAGCCAGTGGGATGATTGCTGGTACATGCAGAGAATGCATGTTTCTCGTATAATTTTAGAGCTAGTTTTCTTTTTAGGCCTCCAGTGGGGCTATCACTGGTGCATGACCGTTGAGCGGATGTATACACAGGATCTAGTCTCTTTCGGGTCTAGCCACGGGCCGATCATGGCCATAGTCATAGGGACTAGGTGAGTGAGTATGGATGGCCATCTTAAAGAGTGTGTTGTCAGAAAAGTAGTAAAGGAGGTTAATAATGAAAACTTAACCGAATTGGCTTTATTTTATTATTATGTTTGGATACTTATATGCACTGATTTATTCAAGTTATCTTGCTCTTGATTCACGGTAAATTTGTACTTGAGATTTAAGATAACTTACTAGGTTTAGGGAACTCACTTTATTCCCTTATATTTTTTTTCAGGACTAAAAGAACATGTGGGCTTGAAAAACAATCAGTGAGGAATTTAGGACATAGCGAAGATTATTATTTTTATGTTTAATATTTAGTAGAATTTAAGTGTGTGGCTATTAGTTTTTATGAACATTTGAATTTGTTTATCTAATAAAAATTTGTGTTTATGCCTGGTTGAATAATTATTGCTAGAATTGGGATATGAAACAGGCGTTGTGTGTCCGAGGGATAAATTAAACCTAAGGGCACATGGTCGTCTGTTGTACATCTGGCTCGGGTTTGGGGTCCGGGCATGACAGTGCTGGAGCCTCATTCCTTTCCTAGTTTGTTTTTTCTAAGGGGGCTTCTGGCAAAGACCAAAGTGGGTAAATTAATGATTATTCTATCAAGGGTGGAGGGGTTGATGGGAGTCAAATTGGGGGTGCTGTTAAGACTATATCAAAAGTGGTGGAGGACAAACATAGTCATTTGGCACCTAATATTATAACGTTGATAGCTAGGGTGAATTGGGGGAGAAGTTAAGCTCTTGCCTGGAGTCCAGGGGTGTTGCTGGTGAAGTTAATAGTGGTATGGAGGCTAAACTAGTGAATTTGGAGGGGTTACAGGAGGTTGGGAGACTGGAGGAGTTGGGGAGCCTCATGGTCTCCTTTCCAGGCATGTCAACCTTCTACTAGGGCATTGGTGCATCTTCTTCACGGGCTACTCCAAGGGTAGTGCTGGAATGCCCTAGGAGCCATGATCTACCGACCCATCTCTCGAAGGACTCTATTGGTGTTAAAGATGGTGTCCAGGGGCATAAGGTGGTAGCAGGTCAGTTAAAGATGGCCTTATTTGCTGCCGGGGAGACTGTAGTAGGGGAGAATATGGGAGATGACAACTTGGAAGATGCTGGATCATGTAAGGGTAACTCCAAACTCAGATAATGTTTCTTGCAATGGGAGTCCAAGTGTGGAATGTTTGGGAGGCAAGGAAACCCTCCTTCCTCTTTTCTTTCTGTAGATTAAGGCAGTTGTATCAACCTGAATTATGTATTCTTCTTGATACTAGACTTTGTGGATCCAGTTTGAAATGTATTTGTCATCGCTTCTCGGATGATTGGGGTTTTTATGCTATCAATTTTCAAGGGTTGTCGGGAGGTATTATTGTGGCTTAGGACCAGGAGACAGCTAAAGTTGATGTTTTTCAACGTTGCTCTCAGCATGTGGCTATCATTGTCACTGAATCTAATGGGCTAACTTGGCTTTTATCTGGGATTTATGCTAGTATGGATTACAGGGAGCTAAGAATATTATGGCAAGAGGTCATGGCTTTGATCGATCAGGACACTCCAACTAAGGTGGCGAGGGATTTCAATTATATTTTAGGATCTAAAAATAAGAGAGATAGTAGACCTTTTGTTAAAGATACTGCTTCCAAAGAATTTGGTCACTTCTTGCAATCCAATGACTTGGTTGACCTGAGGTTTGTGGGTTCGTGCTTTACCTGGTACAATAATCGCTCGAGAGTGGCTAGAATGTGGGAGAGAATTGACAAAATATTTGCTACTCCTAGCTAGCTTCAGCTGTACCCTGAGCACCAGGTGTGGCATTTTGCTAGCATTGCCTCGGACCATTACCCAGTGTTCCTCACTACTATTGTTTCGACCCCTTGTCATGCTCCATCTCGATTTGAGAAGTTTTGGTTGGTTTATCCCGGATCTTAGAAGATTATGAAGGAGGTTTGGAGAATGCCTGTCCATGGTAATGTAAGATACCGGATTTCTCATAGGTTGGAGTTAGCCAAACGGTGCTCACTTTGGTGGAACAGGGTGGAGGTGAAAAATATTTTTTCTAGATTGGAATCTTTGGAAAGGTCCATTAATGACCTTTAATATAAGGAGGACAAGGAAGGGGGTTTGGCGAAGTATGAAATGGCTGCACTTCGGAGTCAGCTATCTATGCATTATGCACTACTAAGTCAATAGGAGGTTATTTGGAGACAAAAATCTAAAGTGCAGTGGTTAAGGGAAGGGGACAGGAATACTTGATTTTTTTTATTAGGCCACTATTATCCGCAGGCATAGAAATCAAATCAAAGCACTATAGTCTTCTAAGGGGCATTGGATTGAGGATGATGACGATATCAAGCATGAGATCACTATGTTCTTTCGTTCTAGGTGGACTGAGTCCACCGGAGGCCTTCCCTCTTTTGATTCTCCTCCACCATCGGATTTGGTTTCTCCTTAAGAAAATCAGGGCCTTCTCAAACCTATTTTTGAGGAGGTTCAAAGCATCCTTTGATCTTTGGCTGAAGATAAAGCTCCCAGTCTTGATGGATTTCCTTCTATATTTTTTAGGAGATATTAGTGCATTATCTGATGTGATGTTGTTGCTGTTGTGTAGAATTTTTTTGTTTCAAGTTAAATGCCTGATTTCTAAAAGTAGACTTTTGTTACTCTTATTTCGAAGCATCACGATGCCTGTGAGCCAAGCCACTTCAGGTCCATCAGCTTGTGTAATACTCTTTATAAACTGTATGCCAAACTTATGGTTAACAGGATGAAGCCTATTCTCCCGCATCTCATTTGTTCAGAATAGGGTGCTTTTGTAGGGATCGGTGTATTTCTGACAAATTCTTATAGCACAGGAGTTTATGTATGATCTTTAGAAAGCCCCTGTCTGATACAGTTTTATAGCCATCAAGCTTGATATGGAGAGGGTTTATGATCGCATGCATTAGAGGTTTTTGGAGAAAGCTTTGGAAGATTTTGGTTTTCATCACTATTGAATTTCTCGAATTTTGGCCTGTATCGTCAAACCTTCTTTTGCTATTTTTATCAATGATACTTTTTTATAGTTCTTCTATTCAAATATTGACCTTCATCAATGTTGTCCCCTCTTCCCGTACCTGTTCATTATTTGTATTGATTCTTTTTTGCAAGCATTACGGGCAGCAATATAGGAGTCAGCCCTTCAGCCGTACATTCCCACTCCTGGTGCCCTCCTGATCTTGCATCTTTTATTTGAAGATGATTGCTTGCTTTTGGATCGGGCCTCTATTGCCTATGCGCAGGGCTTCAGGAGGGTGCTCGAGGATTACTGCTTATTTTCGGGGCAAAGAGTTAATCTTCTTAAATCTAAGATTCACTTCAGTCCAAAGACCCCTCTCTAGCTTCGATAGTTGATTCGGGACATCCTTGGACTTGCTGAGCATGAGGGTGTGCTTCCATACTTGGGGATTCCCATTTCTGGGGGTAGGCTTTGTAAGGCAGAGTGTGCTCGGGTGGTGCAGGTAGTACAGGAGTGGTGGAGGGATGGCAGGGTAGAGCCCTATCTTTCATGGGCAAGATTACTTTGATCAGGTCAGTTCTCACTTCTCTTCCGATGTATATACTCTCTAATGTTGTCCTCCCTAAGTCTATGATTCTCAAGGTAGAGCAAATCAATCATACTTTCTTGTGGGGTTCTGCCTATGCTAGTCAGAGAGTTTACCTCCTTAGATAGTATGTTGTCTATCAGCCTATTCGGAATGGAGGCCTTGGTATTCACCGCTTATTGCTAGGCGGGATGCTCTATTGGCTATACATGTTGCCAGATTTTTGTTAGATCCAGATAGTATGTGGACCTCCATGATGAAGGCTAGATATGGTCCTCCTACTTTCACTAAGGGAGGTATTCGAGTTGGGCAACATTGCTTCGCCATCTGGAGAAACATGGCTGCTAAGGCCTCTGATATCCTTCTTCAAATGAGATGGATTGTAGGGGATGATAGGTCAATCAATTTTATGGCCGACTCATGGATTACAAATATTTCTTTGACCTGGTGGCCAACTTTCATCATGATAGATATTCCTGACTCTATTTCTATTTCTGATCTTTTGATCCCGGATGGTGCTTAATGGAATCCATTGATGGTCACTGAGATTTATGGGG
The DNA here is from genome assembly GCA_021397845.1 of Areca catechu. NCBI lineage: Eukaryota > Viridiplantae > Streptophyta > Magnoliopsida > Arecales > Arecaceae > Areca > Areca catechu. Next base: position 11,449,252 of record CM038049.1, read on the forward strand.
ATATTCTGGGTGCGTGGGTCTTATCTATTATTTTACCTATTCATCCTTGCTATGATGTTAGAGTTTAGAGGTCCTTTGCTCTTTCCAGAGTATCTTTGTCAGATTTGTACCCTATATTTTGTCCGGAGTCCTAGAGTCTTGACATTGACTGGATTTGGTTACTTGGGATACACCCTAGAGTGAGTTTGTTTTTGTAGAAAGTTGCCTGGCATCATCTCCCGACGAGATCTTTTCTCATCACGAGAGGGCTTCATTTGTCTCTCCTCTTCCCTGGCCTGTGGGGAGGATAGTGAGACTCTGGTGCATGTTTTTTTCTATGTCCGAGGGCATGACAGGTTTGGCAAATGGCTGGTCTTGACGGTCTCTTTATGCATGCTATGGATTTGGTGGACACCTTTATGGAGCCGCTCTAATTGAGAATTGATCATCCTCCTATCTTCTTGGCCTATATTGCCTACCACATCTGGCTTCCCAGGAATGCTATTGTCTTTAGCTTTTATAGATGCCCAACCAGGATTATTGAGCTCGGGCCCATATGAAGGAGCATCAAATGATGACCACGGTGACCACGGAGACCTAGAGTTCCGGTTTGGCTCTTTGAGTGCCTTGATGGATTTTTATTTATTGGGAGCCTCCTCCTTCGAAATTCTTCATGGCCAATTTTGACGGGAGTATCATGGACAGGCAGGGGGTGCTAGCTTTGTCATCTATGGCTATGAGCTCGGTTTAGTCGTTGCTGGGGGGTGCCATCTCTTTGAGCTGACTGTCCCGATGGTGGAGCTTCGGAGTGCATGGGCTGGCATTGTTTATACCCAGAGGATCTTATAGCCGGATCATCTCATGATCGATGATGATTTGGCAACTGTTATTTTCTAGATTCGGGAGGCTATGAGGTCAAGGCCCATACACCCTCTTATCCGTGATATTGCTTTTCTCTTACAGGATTACTTGATTATTATTGTAAGGCATGTATATATGGAGGCAAATTTTATAGTTGATTGGGTTGCCTTCTTTGTTGCCAATCACTCGGGTGAAGTATTGTGGACTCACTTGGAGAAGCCCTAAGCCCATTCCGTGATATTGTCCTTTCTAATTTTCTTGGATGTATTCATTCTAGAACTGTTAGTTGAATGCTCCTGTTTACCAAAAAAAAAAAGAAGAAAGGATGGATGGAAGGGAAAAAGAAAGAAAAAGAAGAAGAAATGGGGAAAAGAGAAAGAAATGGAATAAAAAAAGAAAGGAAAAAGGAAAGGAAGGTAAAAAAAAGAGAAAGAAAATAAGGAAAATAAAGAAAGAAGGAAATGGAGGAAAGATGAAGAAAAGAAAAGAGTGAAAGAAAAAAAAAAGAAAAGAAATAGAAAAAAATAGAAGCGAAAGAAAAAGAAAAAAAAATGAAAGAAAATAAAAGAAAAGAAAATAAATAAATAAATAAAATAAAGAAAGAAAAATATAAGAGCAATAAATAATATCTATTAGAATGCATGATCAAAATTGTTATCGGGATAAGATAAGATGGCAAGATATCCCGTTTCATGACAATACCGAGATAGTATTGTTTCATGAAATTTAAAAACCTTGATACCCTCATTGTTGTAAGAAGAGGAGAGGTAAAGATTGATCCAAAGTCATGGAAATCGAAAGGAAAGATGATGTTTGATAAGTTTTGGATCGGTTGGAATGATGCTTTTAAATTGAGCCTTGTATTTAACCTAGATACCGATACGTTGTAGCATCTTAAAAGGAGAGGGCATGCTTCATGTTTAAAATGTGCAAGTTTAGCATGTTCGTGGTTATCAAAATCTTTCCACATTAAGCAAAATGCTAAATGGCAATATAACAAAAACTTATTACTTTTGGATGGTTGACGAAGAACGACGGAGGACTTTTTTTTTTTTTTTTTTTTTTTGAAATCTTTCCACATTAAGTAAATGGCAATATAACAAAAACTTATTACTTTTGGATGGTTGACGAAGAACGACGGAGGACTTTTTTTTTTTTTTTTTTTGAAATCTTTCCACATTAAGTAAATGGCAATATAACAAAAACTTATTACTTTTGGATGGTTGACGAAGAACGACGGAGGACTTTTTTTTTTTTTTTTTTTTTTTTTTGAAAAAAAAAAAAAAATGTTAAGAAACTAGGACAGGAAAAAGCCTAGCAAAAATCAAATCGGTTACCTTCCAGACTTCACGGCACTCTGAAGATAAATAAATATAAAACTATAACTTTAGGTCTAGTAATCCATCGTTTGCAACGTTGCGATGCTTGGATTCGACAGAGAAGTGAAGGGCAGGTGCTCTTCGGATCCACCGCCTGCGTCCTGTCCACAGGAATTGTTAGGTCGTGAAACTACTTAGACGGCGTGGTGAATACTGGGTCCCGCCAAAGATTGGGACTCCAAACCACTATTGAGAGAGAGAGAGAGAGAGAAAACCAAGGGGACATGGCCGCTGGGCCATTACAACATCCGATGGAACCACTCCCAGCACGCGCCAAGAAGTCTTCCATATACGTCACGCGCGCCACCACACCCCAACCCCAACCATCCTTCAAACCAAGGCTCGCTTTCCCCATCCTCCGTCTTCCAAAGCCAAATTAACAACATGTGAAAACCATTCCACTCCTTAATTATTATCCTAATAAAGTTTTCGTTCATTTGTTTTAAAATTATTGATAATTTAGGTCCTGCTAATTTGGATGCTGGATGGTTTCTCGTAGTTTAAATTTGTAATAAAGCTTATATTCTAGCTGATTGCATGTGTTGGAAACATGGGAAGACAGCTAACCGGTAGCTCGGGTGGTTCGTTTGGAATTACGAAGACTCGCTGAGAAATAAAGTTTATCTTATCTTTTAGCCTTGTTTTTCATATGTTAGTATCGTACATTTGGAGGGAATTAATGTTCAAACTTATACCAATCTAAGATGTTCGACACGAAATGCTCTTCCAAATTCAAATGACGTAGGTTCTTTGTATTGTTCTATCTTCAAACCTTACCGCGCGCGGTGAATATAGAAAAATAGCAAAGGCTTGAGCAAATAACTCGTGGACTATTATATCTTGTAATTCTCCCGGTACACTTGATTGCCCCTGAGTGGTCGAGGATATATTAATCAAACATACCATTATCGATATATACCAATTAAGGATCCAACAAGCATTAATAATAATAATAATAATAATAATAATAATAATAATAATAATAATAAAGTAATCTTATTATAGTGTAAATGAACCTTAGCTTTATCAAATGGATCGAAGGTTGGAACTAGACTAAGGTCACGATGCAATGGACTTGACCACTTTTAGTTTATGTAGCCCACGGGTTATTGGTGCAGTTTGCGTGCTTTTGAAATGGTGGGATACCTAGGGGAGGTTGGGGAGAGGTTTTGGATTATTGGGACAGCCCATGTGTAGTGGGGAGAATACCAAGTCTCCATCCTAGAAGAGATAATAACAACAAAAAGAGCAACCAACCTCCTCCCTAACCCCACTTCCAACTAGGCTTGCATCAGAAGGATGCGGAAGTGGAAGGTAACCAAAGCTCAACCACAATTTTTCCCTACCCTCACTTTCTCCTCCTTTTGTAGCTTCCAGAAGCTCTCTCTCTCTTTCAGATAAAAGTGGTCGTCTCTCTCTCTCTCTCTCTCTCTTTTTAGCAATATGTAAGCATGGACCTTTTTATGGCACATACACAGTGACTTGATAAGTATCTGAAGTAGTGTTGGTATGGTTCGGTCACTTCGGTGAATGATTACTTGGGATGAGTCCTCCACACCAAGGATGGTTGTATAGTCTCAATCATGCCTGTCCAATTAAGAGGGGCTGGTTCTGGATATTTTTCTTGGGTGACAGCACCTAACCTCTGGTCCAGTGTTGGGCAACTACCCTAGAAGGCAATGGGCCGGCTCCATGATTGCACAGGCGGGATCGAGACTCCAACTAGAATTTTGGTTGGAAAAATGGAGGGGCTCGGACTGCCACCATTACATCTTATGCTTTTGCTTCCGATGTGTTATAGCATTTGTAAAAGAAATAAACTTGCATACATGTATATAATTACTTAATGTTCAGATTTTATCGTTTTAGTAAGGCAATCACTATCAACTAAGTTCCATATGACGTAACAGCACCTACAACTATCTTAGTTAGAATTCATCAAAATATAGTTCAAGAAATCAGCTCTACGCGGGTACTTTTTGGCAACTCCCTCTCCCGCCCTCTCTCTCTCTCTCTCTCTCTCTCTCTCTCTCTCTCTCTCTCTCTCATGCACGTGTGCATGCGTTAAAACTCGGAGAAGCATGATGAATTTCTTGCTCAAGCTCAATTTAATTATGTAATGGAAGAAGCGGGGGGGGGGAAGCATGAATCGATTTCAACTTTGTTTGCTCTCTTTCAAATAAAAGATGGGTAAACTTGAAGGATTGATGTAAGCACGTAGATAAAATAGCCGTATAGATTTTAAAGATCTAAAATCTGATCACATCCAACACGTAATTCACTCATTTTTGACAAAATAACCCAACACCTTTTTGCTGGCATATTAGGTGAAACGATGGAAAATATATATCCTTGGACGAATGTCAGAAAGGTGCTTCCAAAGTGGGTGCAGCAAGCATTAACGAAATTAGGAGTTGAAATTGCGCATTCTATACCGAGTATGGGAATCCAATTCCTATTCCTCATGACCTCATCTGCTATCTATATTCTCTTGATCTTTTATGCTTTCGTTCATAATCTTTGCAGCATTAATTAATGCTTGTAAATAATTTTGCATCGTAGATTTGGGTTTTTTTGTTTCACAACGCTTCTAGACCTTTAAAATTTAATTAATAAAGAGAGATTTTATCAGAAATCTCTCAAGCAACGGTTAAAAAAATTTCTATTTCCTTAGTCATCAATTTTTTGCGAAGATCCATATTTGGGAGTATATTTGCTCTTGTATCAAATATGGATGTACTAGAGAGATCTTGGACGTACGAGACTGTATAGTTCATCATAAAATGGTATTAAAGCGAATCTAATTCAACACGTATGCAGTCCAGGGATATTATAGTACCAGAGAATTTGTGTAGAAGTATATTTAATAATCCCATATCAATTATATACTAAGTAGATCTTAATCCAAAATAATCCAACTAATACCTCTCGGCTTTTCTTGTTATTAGATAATTATTTTGAGTCGTTACGAGTTGTTAATTCGAATTATGCATAAACTATAATAATTAAGAATAATGAAAACCTTCATATTTTTCCCAACCGGAAGGCCTTAATCAGGCCATTGTCATTACCATATATAGTTTAATACCAACATTAGCTTACACCGACTGAGGTCACATGAGGGTATGTTTTTATATATATATTTTTTTGTTTGTTTTTGGTTTGACACGCGGCTTATGGCCGTGCCTTCCGAAACTGGTTAAGCAACAGGATGATGATGGCATGGATGGGGGAAGAGGGGGGGGGGGGGGGGGCTCTCTAATCCCCTCTCTTCCATTACCCGTTTTCTCACCAACTCGCGCGTGGAAGACCCAAAAATCCCCACCCATCCTCCTCCCTTCCAGGTCAAACGCCTATAAATCCCCACCTCCCTCCACCCAAGGGAGGTCACGCTAAAAGCCCAAGAGGAGGAAACACTTCGAGACAGGAGGAGCGCGATCTTAAGCAAAGAGGTCATGGGAAGGTCTCCATGCTGCGAGAAAGCTCACACCAACAAGGGAGCATGGACCAAGGAGGAAGATGACCGTCTCATCTCCTACATCCGGGCCCATGGCGAGGGATGCTGGCGCTCCCTCCCCAAGGCTGCCGGCTTGCTCCGTTGCGGCAAGAGCTGCCGCCTCCGCTGGATAAACTACCTGCGCCCCGATCTCAAGCGCGGCAACTTCACCGAGGAGGAGGATGAGCTCATCATCAAGCTCCATAGCCTTCTCGGCAACAAGTGAGAAATGCTACCGACTCATAATACTATTCAGAGAGGAGCACTTGCTAATTAATTAAGGAGTACTTCTGGTGATGGTATAATTGCTTGAAGCTATATATAACTCCTCCTCCACTCATATTGGAGTCGGAGACCGCCCAGTTTCTTTTGATGTTTATATTTGTTCTAAGACCTTCCCCTCGTGGTTGTTTGGGTTGCATGCTTTTGGATCTTTGTAGAATATATCTCAGATGTTTTGTTTTGTTTTTTTTTTTTTTTTTTGGTTTTCGCGTTCCATGACTTCCATCAATGCATTAGCAAGGGTGTGCCAAACCTTCGATGCATCTCGACGCAGTTAAGATTATTATTTTTTTAATTAAAAAAAAAAATTTCTATAATCATATTATTGTACTTTTTCCTTGATGCAAAAAAAGATAGAGCAAGCCAACACGACCATCGATCATATCAGTGTAAAAACTCAAGAATTCGGTATACTTGATTTATTAGCATTAGCTATGAATGATATCATGTTATAGCTAACAAATTTTGTAACTTTCAACAGATGGTCTCTCATAGCGGGGAGGTTGCCAGGGAGGACCGACAACGAGATAAAGAACTACTGGAACACACATATTAGAAGGAAGCTGTTGATCCGGGGAATTGACCCTGCCACCCACCGTCCGATCCATGCGCCTCTTTCGGACTTCACCATCACCTTTGCAAAGGGAGAGAAGAAGGATGTGGGAATTCTTCGCCGCGAGGAGGAGAAGACCGGCAGCAGCTGCAGCAGCAGCGAAGAGTCCGCATCATGGCGGCAATACAGATGCCCGGATCTCAATTTGGAGCTGTCTATAAGCCCTCCGTTCCAACAACCAGTAGAGCCCATCAAGGGAGAGAGGAGACTTTGTTTCACCTGCAGCTTGGGGCTGAAGAGGAGCAAGGAGTGCAGGTGTAATGGCTTTCTTGAGCTTGGTGCTGGAGTGTTAGACTATAGAACTGTTCAGATGAAATGAAACGCTCATGATCGGTGTCTTCATCCTGTTGTGATGAAGCAACTAAAAAACAACATATGATCAGTCCTATTTTTCTCTTCTTTTTGTACAATTATTTGAACAGAATACTATACTTTTTATTGTTTAAATAGCTATGCTTTTTTTTTTTTCCGTAAAAGAAAGACATTATTCATGGTTCTCTCTCATAAGGAGCTTGATTGTTTACGTTTTAATATTTAATAAAAGAAGATGACGGGGAAAAAAAAAAAAAAAACTTGGCATCCTTCTGCTCTTTCTGAAGTCTTATTTGGTGGACAGTTTGTGGCCTATCTCATTCAATTAATGTTGGCTTGCGGATTAGAAGGTGAGAGGAGGCAAGCCTCTGGTTTGGAGGTTAGGTAATCTGTCTCCATAAAGGATGAGACAAATATCTCGAACAGGTGATGCCATCAACGGCACCATCCTTGGCACAAAATGACTACGTTGCCCCAACCCCAACCACAAAAATCATGGGGCACTCAACTGCACCAAATCCCGTGTTCTATACAATTCCCTTTGTCCCATGTTTTGTCAAAAGCTGAACAATGATTAAATTCATCTTGATGGCAATCTACCAATAGGTCCTTACGAGAACTTGGTCCAAAGATTTAATCCAACTAAATAAGCTACCAATAAAAACAATGCATGTGTTCCATACATAGCCCTTCATGTGGTGTCGTGACGTCGATACTTAATGATGACTTGTCCTCTACCATAAAGTGACGGGGCTCTCGATCGGGAGAACTACTTCCAAGTCAAGTGGCTCAACAACATGCCAAAATATCCTGTTTTCTACTTTAGTGGTTGAATAATCTTATCCATGTGTGTTATAAAGTGAAGATCCCTGAAGAATAATTCAGAGATTTGATTTAATTAGCTGATGATATATGACCGAATGTAAAACAAATGTGTTAATTAATTACTTAATTAGCACGAGTTGTTGAGCTTGGTAGGTCGCTTGCAGGTTGATTTTGATTATGGTTAATTGACGATAACTTTGTTTTTCTCGATATATTTAAGTTGAACGAAACAATACTAATATACTATATAGGCACGAATGTTCTAAGTGAATCGCCTAAAGTTTTGACTTCAATGATTCTTAATTTAAACGTGCTTTGGTTGAACAAGGGGTTCTTTCACCGTGGAAATCACAAGCACGTAAGTTTCTAATTTTGTGATTCGATTCATTGGAAGAGCAGACAATGGATCATCCTAGCCACCAAATTCACAGCACATTGAAATCACCAGGAAACCAAGGAATTAACAAGCATACATGCATGGTCACCCACATTATACATGCTTGCATGCAAGTGTACATATGCACATGTATTAGCACATCCATAAAAAAATACGTGCACAAAAATGCTCATAGAAAAATGTTGGATCTATCAAAAAATTCTAAAAGCCTGTCATGTTTTCCCTTGGTGCAACTAATTGCATGTAAAAGAGAGGTTTTCAGCTTGGAAAATGCTTAAAGTCCATGGTGTTATATCGTTGCTCGCTTTGAATTGGCTGCATGAAACGTAGCATTTAATGAAACAAAGTGATTGGTGGAAGGCACATAAGAGACTTTTTTTTTTTTTTTTTTTTTTTTTGAACAATTTTTCTAAGTTACCGTAGCATTGTTTTTTGAGTTCAAATCAGATAGACGGCATTCTTAGCGTTGCAGTTTTTTTTTTTTAAAATAAAACATAGATTTCATATAAACTTTATCTTGATTCGATCAATCTAGGCTAAGAAATCAGAGAAGTGACAAGCACCCTATCATTTTATATTTGTATGATCAGCAAAAACAAATGACTTTCGTGATTTGCGCACACGTAATATCAGTTACTTGTATTTCCCTCAAAAAAAAAAAAAACTTGTCATGTTGTTGCACCATATGTTTAAGCACATGCGGTGAATCTGTGGAGCAGAAACAAGTGGTGGTATTTTAATGGTAGCAGGATTAAAAGTATATATCTCTGACTTTGACGGGCAAGATGCATAAGTTTTGAGAACATGCATAAAATAAATATGTAACCTTTTCTCATGTTCTGATCTCTGCCGTGTTTTTTTGCCATTTTTCTTTCTTCCGCCACATGTCTGCAGCATCAAGATAACCATCATCATCCATTGCTAATAACTCCTAATAAATTATCTTTTCATAGCTTAACAATGCAAATTATGAATAAAAAAGTCATCAGACACGACAAAAAGTAAATCCCCAATAGCTAAGATAAAGCCTCATGATAGATTTCTTGTGGTGTAAATTTGTTGATATGGCTATTGAAAGAAGACTATTGCTCAAGTGCAATAAAAAAAGGATCTAGGATTTGGTCGACCAATTGAAGATATTAAATTTCATGGGAGGGTTTATAATCAGCTAGGTTTCAACAACATTACGGTATTGACTATCATAATGAATCCTACGGTCCGGTCTTTGATCATTTAAATAGATCATATGATGTCTTGCTTTTTAGGTTAAAAAAATAAGTATTTTTCTTCTTTCCGACAAGGTTAGGTAGGAAGAAGATTCCATGGTCCACTGATGTATCTTGTTATGGCCGACTCCAAGGAAATTTTAAATGAGAAAATACATCACAACATATCATGGTGATGCTCAGGTAGATTTAAAAATTTCGCTTCAAAACAAAACCATAAAAATACTTTCATTCTCCCAACAATAGCTCATGTATGATTGTGACAGCGGACCCTTTCCAAAGCTCCTTTCTGAGGTTGAAAAGCACTGCTACTGCCTTCCTCAAACGACCTGGACCAGGCATTAATTGAGTTTAGGGGAAATTAACTTCTGCCCTCGAGGTCCACTGCCATGTTGTGTTTGATCTATGGTGATCGAGAATTTTATAACTACTCTCGGGTTTGATCATCAATTTATATTTGTTCCTTGGCCATGTATAAAACAAAATTACTGCATATAGAACAGGCTTAGATGTGTGCAAAAAGGGGTAGTAAAATGCTAATTAACCTTGTGGGTACTTAAAATAAGGTAGCAGTCAAACAAGAAATTGGGAGCTCAATACCCGGGAGTTTATATTCATGATTTGCGGATGCACTTCCTTCGAGTTCAAGTCCAATTATGGACTACATTTGCGCCATGGCCCTGCAGCGAAACTTCATGGTGCATGTGCTAGGATTGTTTATATATGGAGAATCTTATGAGCCAATCGCCTAGCTAGTTATCGAGAGTGACTTCGCCATGATAGTGACTTAGATCCAAGAGAATATATGGGGGGAGATAATGCAGCCCCTCTTTTGTGATATTGTAGCTCTCTTGATGGGTTGCACAGTAATAACTATCCGGCATGTCTATCGAGAGATGAATTCAGCATTTGAGGGACTTTATGTTGACCGATATGGGGGAGGCCTAAGGCTAGTTTCAAGATATTATCCTTTCTAACTTTCTTAGATGTATTCACACTAGATTTGTATAGTATAAATGCTCTATCTTACTGAAAAAAATGCTATCTTCAAGAGAAGTTGATCTAAACTTCTCTGTAACCTAAAGCAGATGAGTCGGGCCAAACCTAACCAAATAATTTTTGGTAGAGATCAAATTGGATTGGATGATATCTATGCATATCTGTTTTCGTATATGAATTTATCTAGATATGCTTCCAACTAATATCTATATTAGTTTTCATATTTGTCAAAAAAATAAGTATGGATATGGATAAGCAACTATCCAATCCATATCCAAATATCAAATTCTTTTTTTAATCCATTTTAATTTTAGAAAGAAAATTATAGAGACAACCCCCAAGTTTGAGCAATTTATACTTAAATCCTAAAAATATAAAAAATGTCGATTAGCTACCAGAACTTTAAGTTCATTGCAATACGGTCTAACCATCCATCTTTATGATAAAAATATTATCACATGAGGAACACATGATAATTAATTTTTTATAAGTTTTCAGAACCGTCCTTTCCATTAAAAGCTCTTATTTTGGTAGGAATTCAAAATAAGAGAAAATTAGTACTTTGAGATTAGTGCTAGTAGATGAACTACTTCATCCTTTAAGATCTATGTAGGTGGATGGATGATAAAAAAATTGAGTGCTTTAAGATCCATGCAAATGGATGAATGATAGAGGATAGAGTGCTCTTTGATGTATATAGATAGAGAATGACAAAGAATGAGATGATTTAAGATCTAAGTAGGTACATAAATGATAGTCAATGAAGCATTTTGGGATCCGTGCATATGAATGAAAAATAAAAGATAAAGTATTTTGAAATCTATATAGATGAATGGATGATAGAGGATGAATGCTTTGAAATTTGTGCAATTAGATGGATGATAAATGATAGAGTACTTCGAAATCCATGTAAGCTGATGAATGGCAAAGGATTGAGTGCTTCGAGACTTTATATAGATAGATGAATGACAAGCAATGAAGTGTTTTGAGATTCGTGCAAGAGGATGGATAATGGATGATAGAATGGTTCGAGATTTGTGCAAGCGATGGATGAGAGAAAGTGGGGTGCTTTAATATTTATGCAAGCAAATGAATGATCGAGGAATAATGCTTTAAGATTTGTGCTATGGATGGATGATAGAGAATGTTGTAATTTAAGATCCAGGTGCTTTTAGGTCTATGCAAATAAATGGATCACAAATGAGGTGCTTAAAGATCTATGCAAGCAAATGGATCACAAACAGATTGCTTTGAGATATGTGCAGGTGGATAGATGATTAAAGTCGGAGCACTTTATGATCGATGCAGATGGATGAATGATAGAGAATGAATCCATATTCATGCATATATATATATATATATATATATATATATATATATATATATATATATATATATATGACTAACGAAGGACAACCTCTCCGAAACAAAGGCATTTTATTAATTTTTTTTGGTATTCCATTAACGGTGCTAGAATCTAGATAAGCTATTGGATCACATTATCATAAATTTTTAAAATTTTGGTGGCTAATTGATGCTTTTTAAAATTTTTAGAATGCTTTACCCCAAAAAAAAAAAAAAAAAAAAAAAGAATGCAAGGAGTCTCTGATAACTTGATTTATTTTTTATTTAATAATATCTTTAATTTCTAATTATAAATTTTAATTATCTTGCTTATTTTCGTATTTATAGATATAGTTTTATTTTATGACCGTACGATTCACATACATATCTACTCGTTAAACAAAATAAATATAATTAGAATGCATTAGTATTCGATCCGTTTTTAACTCATTAGTCTGACTTGATGATGGCTGGGCCGGGCCCAAAACATTCCGTCTGAATGAAGAAGCGACCGCACCCGACGGCAGCCAACCTAAAGTCGTACTAATATTCTCTCCTTCTCTCTCTTCATTTACACGTGGACCGAATTCTGTCCCTTCCTTAAATTCGTATAGTCCCCGTTCAGACTTGGCGCCCTGCACTCCAGGGTATTCAAGAGTCCTTAAAAACCTCTTTTCTCTTTCCCTTGTTTGTTTAAGGCTCCGTTTTCTGAATTCTGAAGCGTACTCCTCCTCTGAACCTAACGCTTGTTCCATTCTTGTAAATTTCCTTCTCCTGTGCTTTTCCAACTTGAATGAACGTTTGGAACCACAGCCACGAGATTGACGTCTTCCCATCCCTGCCAACCCCTCTCCTACCATTTAATTTCCCATTATATGTAAAACGGCTAGTCCACGCGAAAACTAAGCATAAAATAAGGGATGGGATTTCTCGGAAAGTACAGCAGTCTACTCCCACTCTCGAACGGCGACGAAAGCATGGTCTGCGATAGCCCAAGATCCCGGGAAGTAATATGAGAGCAAGGATCACGGGGTTCGCTTGCTTTCCATGTACCAAATTAATGAGTCTATGGGGGGCAAATGCGATCACAATCTCAGCCAGATTTTATGCTCTAACAAAGAAGGTAGCAATGGAAAATCGGTGGTGGACTTCATCATCCGAAAATACCTTGCCGGCGCCGGCCCCCAGTTTAAGTCTTTAAGACTCGCAGACTTGATTAATAATGGCTTCGCATTGCAGGTTTTGATGAGTTCTTGACAGGAACAGTGCTTGCACCCTTCTTCCATTAAGGGGGGATGCTTCGCGTTTGAATCTTGGAGAGTGTTTCCTCCGGTGTTTGGCAAGGATAATCCCTGTCATCATTCTAGTGGCACCTCCACCATTATCGTTGACGAAAAACAGAGCACGTTTAATTATTCAATTGTTTACCAAATCATAGCCGTAGCATACGTTGACAACAACAATTATTAATTCCTTCATCAAAAAAAAAAAAAAAAAAAAAAAAAAAGCAATTTTAATTTTTTTTTTAAAAAAAAAATATGTTTAAAGGGATTTTTTTTTTTTTTTTTTAAAAAAAAAAAAATGAAAACGAAGGCAACGAAACATCGGATACGAAAACAGATACGACATAATTAAAGGAGAGGACAAAGGGTAAAAGTTTATTGGAGCGGTTACAATGATTGGTTCATGCTTGTCTAGCAAGCATGTAAGTTAAAACAGCAGGTTATGGATTTGTTGAGCCAAACAACCATACGGTACAATATTTTATATGGTTGGTAAAGTTCTGCAACCTTTTTTTTTTTTTTTTACCCAGATCGAGCGATTGGAATAGGATTGGCTGGTTTTTATTCAGCCAGTTGCCGGATCGCTTGTTAATTTCTGGCTTATATATGTCCATACGTTTTTCTATCATTATAGTACTGACTTCTAATTTAACTAAACTAGTCCATTTAGATCACTGGGACTGCGATCGAGGCTACCTCTTTAAGATTTCAGAACTTCTCTGCTTGAAAGATTTTAATAACATAACTATAAGATTGCCTGTCTTTAAGTAATTAGTAGTTAAGATGTCGTAAATGTAAATGAGTGGATATATCAAAGGCCCTATTTTGAGACCACAGACATTAATTTTTAGAACAGTAGACGTTTTGATGAGCAAAAAATATTCGCATATTGTCATACACCCTTGTCGTCATGATTGTTCTACTCATGCCCGAGCTTATCTACAACAGCAATTCATCAGGTTGCCATCCTTACGTAATCGTGGTTGGTTGGTTCATTGTTATTGGTCACAAAAGTATGATTAGTTTGGCATGACACAAGCCTTGGTGATTATTATCGTAACCCCTGCGGATCATTATTCTTATCCAGGGCTAACTAGTGATGACCTTTTTTCGTAATCTCTTTCAAATAATTTATAATGGCGTCTTAGATGATGATATTAGAAGTCTAAAGAATTTTGTTTCCTCCAGTTTGACTTTCAATGATCATTTGCAATTATGTGGATATGGGTAGGAGAGGATGGATACGTGTGGAAGATGGCTGCTGGGGATTTCCTTGTCTCTTTTCCCTTTTTAGATAAAAGGTTTTTTTTTTTTTTTTGTTTGATGAAGAGATAAGAAGGTTTATGTGGGATCCTATTTTAGACATAAGTTTTGTATGGATTCCTGAAGGAGTTCTTGTGTTGAAGCATGGTCTCTCAGTACGATATAATCATCCTGTTTTAGGCTGTCGTCCAGTATGTCATTTCGTGTGTCTGCCTAAATTCCATGGAGAAGCCTTTTGACTTGGGGTCCGCGGCGGAGGCTGCCGGTTGTTCTTAACCCATGGTTTTTAATTTGGAGGTCTTGGAAATTTAGCGCAATGTTCTGGCAACCCTTGCGGACAGGCGTTATCCTGGGAATTCCTGTCGTGGCTAGGGCTCTCCATGCATGTTTTTTGTGTTCTGATTTTGAGATCTCGTGCAGCAGGTGATTCATACATCACCGTCTGCTGGATGTGTGCGCAAGTTTGGCAAGATCTTTCTTTTTTATGCAGTCAGAGTATGTCATGAATTTACAAAAATTAGAGATCGAGTCCAAATCGACTTAGGACACTAACTCGAGCCCAAATCAATTTAGGACAACAGTTTAAGTTCAAATTTGTATTAAATCAATTTCGAAAAATCAGTTCAAGTATAGATCGTTCTTAGTTTTCTTAAGATTCATAAGGACATCATCTTCGTATCTCATCTTGTATAATAGACGGTTTTATTTAAATTAGTTCTGTTGTCGCCTGGATCATCGTAGCCTGTAGCTCTAACATGGTCCGGATAAATTGGCCTCCCCGAGAGCATCAAGTTTTTTATCCTTGTGCCTTCGTGGCGAACCGGTCTTGTAAAAAAGAGGAGACCCGAGCCGGAAATTTCGGTGGGGACACTCCGGCGGTCAAGTTAGTAGGGTAACCAAGAGGAACAGATCCTCGGTCATGATGGCTTGATACGCCGCCGTGCAGAGGAGAAATAGAATGAGAGGATAAGAAGAACAAGAGTTTAGAGGAGGTTAGGGAGTTGTTCCCTGTTTTTGGTCCGCTACCTTTGCTCGCTTATCTTCTTTTCTCTCTTGGTTTGCTCTTTCCATCATGGAGGTCTCCCCTACTGTTATATAGGAATCGATCTTCCTCGACTGAGCCCGGGGCTTCGGCTGGTAGTCCCTCTCCCAGTGTCCCCTATTGGAGGGGAACCAATCTGCCGAATCTCCCCCTCGGACAGATTCTCGAAAGAAGGTCCTTTCATAGTTGGCGTGCTGCAGAGCCTATCCCCTTGGCAGGGTAATCTCCTGTGAATGGTTCGGATAGCGTGCTACAGGGTCCCGCACCATGGTCGAGCACTTCCACTCTCGGGGGTATAGGTACCGTAATACAGGGCCTGGGGCCTTGGTAGAGCACTCTTCTTATGGGAGGTGCAGGTGGCATGCTACAAAGCATGCAACCCCGGTGGAGCACGTGCCTGGCAAAGGGTGCAGGTGGCGTGCTATAGGATCTGGAGCATCGATGGAGCATGTGCCATGTAGAAGGTGCATGCAGCGTGCGCCAGGACTTGGACCCCCGGCAGAGCATGCGCCTCTACAAGGATTGCGGTTGGTCTAGTGAAGATGGCATCGTCATGCTTCCATGTCGCAGTCCAAGTCTCCTTCGTCTCTGTCCTCTGATAATCATGTCTTGCCTCCTAGCACCTTCCTTGGCCATGGTCAGGGAAGTGCCTTCTCACCTTCAGAAATTTAGTCCGGATAGCAGCTCGACCTCTGTCAGGAGCTCGGCCTCGATCGGGAGCTCACCTCAGACGGAAGCTCAACCTCGGACAGGAGCTCACCTCGAATGAAAGCTCGACCTCGGATAGGAGCTCACCTCGACGGGAGCTCGACCTTGGATGGCACTCACCTCGGATGGGAGCTTGACCTCGGACGGGAGCTCACCTCGGATGGGAGCCACCTCGGATGGGAGCTCGACCTCGGATGGGAGCTCGACCTTGGATGGGAGCTCGATCTCGGGCGGGAGCTCATCTCGGACGGGAGCTCGACCTTGGATGGGAGCTTAGCTCGGACGGGCCAGGTGGCACTTTCCGCCACCTCACTGCCCAGCTGTATCCACCGTGGGTGCCACGTCAGTGGCTTGCCACATCAGATGCCCCCACTCTTGAGCCCCGGAGTGCATCATGGCTTCTCGGGTTCAAGCGAGGGAGTAATGATGTTGCTGACATTGAGGGCTGCCATGCCTGCTCCATAAAATGCCACAGCTCCTAGCGATTCTCAAATCATGCCCGCAACAATCAGGGAGCGCCATGTCAGCGAAACCAACATTTCGAAATGACACCTTTTCACCTCCTGGCATGACGTCCCATGACTCAAAGCATCTCGGCCAATGCGAGGTTAGCACACATCCAAACCCTATTTGCTAGCAGAGCAAAGGGCCGCACCGATGGGGGGTTTCACCATCCCTTTCAGGTAAGTGGCTTGTCTCTTTATTTTTTTTTCAAAAGCCTTCGAGCGGAGAGGGAGGAATAGAGAAGAAAGAGGAGAGGTCCATATCCATTTCCAGAACCTTCAATCTAGAGTTTTCTATAGGTCAGTCCTTTCTTACATTTTCTTTCCTTTCGGTTGGTACCGAGAGAGCATCCTTCATCCTTAGACTTTCCTCTTTCCTTTGTTTTCTCTTTCCTCCCATCATGAGTTCCTCTAGAAGTGGCCATCATTCCCAAGGGCACTCTTTGGCCCACCCCAGCATGGTGGAGTCACCACGGATGGGGCCTCCTTCCTTGTGTAGTGAGGAGGAGGATGTTCCATTCAGGGTCCCCCAGGGTCTCTAGCGGACGGTGGACCCCAATACTTTATCTTTGCCTCCCCCTCATTCGTCCTCGAGCCTAGACATGGTTGGACAATCTGGGGTTGCCTTGACAATATTGAGGACGGACACCCTCTGGCTCCGGGGCATCTATGGGACTTCGGATTCCATCTGGATTTCGGTCCTAGACCCAGAAAAGTGGGTCACTTCAGGTGGGCAGGGCTGGGTCACCCTGTACAAGGATTTTTTTCCAGCGAGCTTCCGGCTTCCTTTTCATCCTTTCATCTTTTCATTCTTGGACCACTATAGGCTAATCCTGGCCCAGGTAATCTCGAATTCATTTAGGGCCATTTCTTCCTTTATAGTTTTGTATCACTTTCATGGCATAATAGCTAGGTTTTTCCTGTTTAGAGCCCTGTTCACCTTGAAGTGCCACCCCTCTGATAAGGAGTGGTGGTTTGTAGCCCCTTGGCTCGGGACTCTCAAGTTCGACCTACCCACTTCCATCAAGAGATAGAAGAGCAGGTATGTCTTTTCCTCTATCGAGGGGGTAAACTGTGTGTGGAGTGATCCCGACCATTCCCCCAACCATGATGCCATGGTGGAGCCCACCGATCGAGAGGTGTACGATCAACTCATCACCTCGAAGGTTCTACGTAGGCGGGACCTCCTCTCCGAGTAAAATTTGTTCGATGCCGGCATCAGCTCGATCCGGTCCCTAAATAAGATTTGAAATCTACTTCTCCTTGTGATTTTTGATGATTAACTGAATTTCCTTTATTGGTGCAAATATGAAGTTTTCAATTGACCAGCTCAAGCAGATGACCCACAAGTGGTCATCGTCGGCAAGGCCCCGCGAGGAACCAGGGGAGAGACCCTATGAGGAACCTCTGACCCGCCCCTGGGAGGAGAGGGCTCAGTGTGCCCCGGTGTCGATTGAAGAGTTGGCCGAGCCCACGACCCCGGGGCTCGAAGGGAGCACCGAGCCGAGGGAGGGGGCACCTCGGGCCCTACCCCCAGATGCTCTTGAAATCATGGAGATCCCACCATCCCTCATGGCCATCACTGTACCTGAGCAGGGAGGCAATCTAGCTTTGCTCGTGACTGATGCAGTGCCAGAGCCTCGTCCGATGGACTCGGACTCGATAAGGCCCTCTTTGTCTATGGCTTCAACTCTCGGGATGGCTAGGGGGCATGCAATGATTCTGCCTGACGTATCGATCACCCTTGATGCAGGACTAGCAGAGAGGCTTCTAGGGTTTATCCTGCAATCTCGGGATCGGTGAAAGAGGGCTGGTCGCATGCTGGGGGACACCATTACCGAAGTCTTCCCCCAGCTTCTCATAGTAAGCCTTCTTTTTCCTTCTCCCCCCTTTTCTTTCTTTCTTTTTTTTACTTACGGCTCTCCTCTGCTCTGTGCTTCAGGTCATCCAAGATGTGTTCCTAATCAAGGACGTGTGCCGGGCATTACTCCGGTGGGATGCCATGAAGGCGAGGGCTAAAGTCCTAGCCGAGCTATTACCGAACATGGAGGTCCAGGTGAAAAGCCTGGAGGCCGAGCTCGCACAGACTCAGGACACCATGGTGGACCTCGAGATGCATGAGAGAGCCATGAAACAATGCTGGCAGAGAGGGGGAAGTACATTACCGACCTGGAGGAGCAGCTCGCCAGGTCCACCTCCATATTGCTCCGCCTGGAGGGATGATTGCAGGGCCTCCAGGTGTGGTTGGATGCGGTAGAGGAGAGAGCCATGGTAGTGAAGTAGAAGGCTGTCGTTGCCATGATGGTGATAAAGGCCGTGAAGAAGAAGGTGGCTGACTTGGTCAAGCAGTACAAGGCCTCGGCTAAGTTCAAGGACAAGGTGCAGGAGGTTGTCTGCGATGCCTTCGTCCCAGGCTTCGAGGAGTGCAAGAGGAAAATGGCATGACGCTTCCACCTCCCTAACCTGCATGACGTCATCCTCATTAAGCCTGAGGGTGATTTTGACAATGCGGAGTCACCTATCAGAGGTACCTCAGTAGAGCCTGCCGACCCAGCACTGGCAGAGCCCATCGAGGCCACCCCGTCAGCCCCGCTCCTGACATCCCAGACAACTGCGACCGCCACTGTGCTTGCTTGATGGAGCTCGGTGAGGGAGGCCATGGAGCAGACGATGACCGAGATAGGGGCATTAATAGAAGCTACCGTGAAGGCCTTCGAATCAGGAGGCACTTCGACCTCACAGCCGACCTAGGGACTCTTTGCCACCTCTTTTGCTGCCTTTTTCTTTTTCTCTTCTTTTTTTTCTTGTGTAATGGAAAGATTTTATCAAACTCTCGGCCTATCGGGAAGTTCACTTGTATGTAAACCCAATTTGGTAATGAAATGAAGCTTGTTGATTTTGAACTCTAACTCCTTTTCCACCCTATGCATGTGTGTATGCTTGACTCCTGGTCCAGCAGCTTGGCACCATAGGGGCTGGGCGGATCGTCGGAAGTGTCAATGCCCACCTAAGTTCAATTACACCTTTCTTGCTTAATAGCTGGTTGAGAGTAGTTTTGAATTATATAGGTAGATGTAGGAGCCACGGAACTGGACACCGATAGCGATGGAGCCATGGAGTGCCTCATCCTCCCTCCATTGAGCCTGGGGTTCAGTAGAGAGAGGCAAGGCCTTGGTGCCCTTGGCCTTCGTTGCAGTATGTGGAGTCCAGTAGACAAGTACAGGGTGTTGAGACTCCTAGCTTGAGTGCGGGGCACTGAGACTCCTAGCTTGAGTGCAGGGTGCTGGGGCTCCCGGCTTTCTTTATTGGATCTAGAGACCGATGGATGAGTGCAGGGTGCTGAGGCTCCGAGCTTGGTGCGAGGCGTTGAGACTCCCGGCTTGAGTGCAGGGTGCTGGGGCTCCCGGCTTTCCTCGTTGGACCTGGAGATCGATGGATGAGTGCAGGTCACTGAGGCTCTCGGCTTGAGTGCTGGATGCTGGGGCTTCTGGCTTTTCTCATAGAACTTAGGGACCGATGGATGAGTGCGGGGTGCTAAGGCTCCCGACTTGAGTGCAGGGCGCTGGGGCTCCTGGATTTCCTCGTCGGACCTGGGGATCGATGGATGAGTGTGAGGCATTGAGGCTCTTGGCTTGAGTGCAGGGTGCTGAGACTCCCGGCTTGAGTGCAGAGTGCTGAGACTCCCGGCTTGAGAGAGATAGAACCAAACCGGGCTGCTGAAGGAGCATTTCATTTCATCCTTAAATATGGGGCATACATCATTGGTAGTACATCATCAGATTCGTGGCATTCCACGTTCGGGGAAATGAAGCTCCGTCAAGGCTGGCGATTCGGTATGCTCCTTAGGATAAGGCTTCGACCACCCTGTAGGGGCCTTCCCAGTTCAAGGACAGCTTACCACATTGGCTAGGCTGGAAAGCTTTCGTGTGCCTGAGTACGAGGTTGCCCGAGTGAAAGGCCTTGGGCCTCATGCGAGTGTTGTAGTAGTGAACCACCCGCTGTCGGTACGCCACCATGCGGAGCCGCACCTTGTCTCTCATTTCATCTAGCAGGTCAAGGTTGAGGAGGAGGCATGCAGGGTTGTCGGCCTTGTCATACTACTGCACCCGCAGCATAGGCAGGCCCTCCTCAACTGGAATTATGGCTTCTATGCCAAAGATCGGTTGAAGGGCATCTCACCCGTCGCTCTCCGAGGCATGGTGTGGTAGGCCCACAACATGCTGGGAAGCTCGTCGGCCCATTGACCCTTTGCTTCATCTAGTCAAGTGCGGAGTCCCTAGAGGATAGTCCGATTTGTCACCTCAGCTTCTCCGTTGGTCTGGAGGTGAGCTACCGACATGAAGCGATGACAGATGTTCAAGTCAGCGTAAAACTCCTCAAAAGCTTGATTGTCAAACTGTCATCTGTTATCCATGATAATGGTATGGGAAAGTCAAAAATGGTAGATAATTGACTTCTAGAGGAAGAACCTCACCTTATCTTTGATGATCTGGGCCAGAGATTTCACCACCTACTTGGTGAAGCAGTTGAAGGTGACGATCAGATACTTCTGCTGACCAGATGCCAGGAGAAAAAGGCTCTAGGATATCTACCCCCTACTGGGTGAATGGCCACGGAGAAGAGAGTTGGGATAGCTGGGAGATCGGCTGATGTTGGATGTGGGCGTGGCTCTGGCAATGATCACACTTCCACACAAACTCAGTCGCGTCTTCTTGCATGGTCTCCCAATAATACTTTTATCGGAGGGCTTTATAGGCTACTATCTTGCCCCTCACATGATTCCCGCAGTTGCCCTCATATTTCTTCTGGAGGACATAGAGAGCCTTTGAGGGTCTTAGTCATTTCAGTAGGGGGTAGGAGTAGGACCTTCGATAGAGCTGTCCATCCATGAGCACAAAGCTAGCAACCTTCCACTTCAGGAGATTGACCTCTGCACGGTCCTCGAGCAGGGTGTCGTCAGTTATGTACTTGATATAGGGGTCCATCTAGCTCGCCTCAGGGGCAATCTGTTAGACCTCGCCCGTGATCTCATAACTAGGGACCTCTAGGTATTCAATGAAGGTGTGCCCTAGCAATGAGTCCGACAGGGTTGCAAACTTGGAGAGTACATTGGCGTGGACGTTCTCCCGGTGGGAGATATGAAAATCCTGAAGTACTGGAGGTTCGTTGTGTATGAGCATACTTGGTCCAGGTACTTCGCCATCATAGGATCCTTGGCTTTGTACTCCTCAAAGACTTGGCCCGTCATAAGCTACGAGCCCATGAAGACCTTCAGGCTAGTCACGCCCAGCTCGCGGGACACCTTTAGCACCACGAGGAGCGCTTCATAGTCAGCCTGGTTGTTGGTTATCTTGAAGAGAAAATGCAGTGCATACGCGGTGACTACCATATCAAAGTTGGTGAGAATGAGCCCGGTCCCACTCCCTCTAGCATTGGATGCACCGTCGACATGGAGAATCATGCCATTTCCCCTGCGACCGGGTCCTGCTTGGGTTTGGCTAGTTCGCCCGCCTCCCCCAGATCCTCGTCCGTCCAAGTGCACTCCACCAGGAAGTTAGCTAGGACCTCGGCCTTCTGGGATGGCCTCGGGTAATAGGAGATATCGAACTCGCTAAGCTTTACCACTCACTTAGCTAGGTGTTATGAGATATTTGGATGGCTCAGAATGGCCCTCAGTGGTTGGTCAGTGAGGATCGCGATTAGGTGAGTTTAGAAATAGGGCCTGAGGTGCTGCACAGATACGATAAGTGTAAAGATAATTTTTTCAGATCGGGTGTACCTAGTTTTGGTATCGTGGAGTAACTTGTTGGTATAGTAGACCAGCCACTGGAGGCGATCCTCATCGGTGCAGACCAGCACTGAGTTGACTACTTCTGGGGAGATTGCCAGGTATAAAAAGAGCTTCTCTTCGGGCTTCGGCCTAGATAGTAATGGGGGAGAGGCGAGGAGCTTCTTCAGTCCCTCGTATACCTCCCGGCACTCTTTCGTCCAGGTGAAGTCATGCATATTGTGCAGGGTCTTGAAGAATGGCTGGTAGTGCTCGACGGAGCACGAAATGAACTGGTTGAGGGCGGTGATGCATCCGGTCAAGCATTGGACCTTCTTGGATGTGGGATGCCTCATATCTGCAATCGCCTGGATCTTCTCCAGGTTGGCCTCGATGCCTCGCTGAGTAACCACGAAATCCAAGAACTTTTCCGCCATGATGCTGAATGCGCACTTGGTTGGGTTCAGCTTCTTCCGATAGAGACGAAGATTATCGAAGGCCTCCGCCAAGTCAGTGATGTGGTTGACTCCTGCCACTCATGACGAGCATGTCATCCACATAGACCTGCATGTTGTGGTCTATCTGATCTTTGAAGACCTTATTGACCAGGCACTAGTATATCACCCCGACGTTCTTGAGGCCGAATGGCATCACCCTATAGCAGAACGTACCTCTGTCGTCACGAATGTCGTATGCTCCTCATCCTCTAGGTACATGCAGATCTGGTTATATCCAGAAAATGTATCCATAAAGCTGAGCAGCCTATGCCCCGAGGTTGCATCCATAAGCTGGTCGATCTTAAAGAGCGAGAAGCTATCTTTCGGGCATGCCAGGTTGAGGTTGGTATAGTCCATGCAGATCCTTCACTTTTTGCTGGCCTTTTTAACCATGACCACGTTTGCTAGCCAGCAAGGATATCGTACCTCGTAGATGAAGCCTACGGCAAAAAGTTTCTTGACCTCCTTATCTATTGTCCTTTATCTTTTTGGGATGAAGCTTCTCTTCTTCTGCCAGATTAGGCGGCTATTCGGGTCGATGTTTAGCCCATGGGTGATCACCTCAAGAAGAATTCCAGACATGTCTGCTGCGGTCTAGGCAAAGATATCAGCATTAGCCCATAGGAAACTTAGCAACTGAGCCCTTTCCTCCTCAGGCAGTAGGGCTCCCACTTGCACCATCTTCATGGGATCCTCACCTAGGAAGAATGATAGCAGGGATTCAAACAGCCCACCCCTCGACTCCTACTTCGTTTGGCCTAACTAGTTGATTGTCAGACCTTCCTCGACCCATGGACTCCAGGGACGGCCTACAAGTAGTGCCGGACTGGCTGTCGAGACCTCCTCATCTCCCCGATCCCCCATGGAGTTTGGAACTGGACAAGGAGTAGCTTGGTTGAGATGGTGGCATCTAGTAGGTTGAGTCCGGGATGCCCCAAGATCATGTTGTAAGGTAAGGAAAGCCTTATAACGATGAAGGTCACCATTATCGTGCTCTGCCAAGATGGCATCCCGGCGATAACCGGGAGGGTAATTTCTCCCTCCATCCCAACTGAGTCTCCGGTAAAGCTGACAAGGGGTGTAAACATTGGCTTTATCAAATTAGGAGACAAATTCATCCTTGCAAGCATCATAAAAAAGGATGTCGGTGGAGCTTCCACTATCAACCATTATTCTCTTTACAGAATGCTCAACTATTATCATTTTCACGACAGCAGCATCATTATTTGGGTTGTTCACCCCAGCTAGCCCTTCTCCCCCGTGGGGGAGTACATCATCAGTCCTCTCCCTCTCCCTAGCCCTCTTTGACTCCTGCCCTGCCCCCAGGAGATCATTCCTACCAACTTCTCCATGGGCTGGTTGTCGATGGTAGGGTGTCGGGCTTTGTCGCTCCGGGTCCCAGGTGAAGCTCTTCCTTCCATGAACTTCCTGATGTAGCCTCGCCTGATCAGGTATTCGATCTTCCTCTTCAGGTGGTGGCATTTCTCGGTGTCATAGCCATGGTCATAGTGGAACTGGTAGTATCGGGATTTGTCACATCCACCAAATGGCTTCAATGGGGGAGGGCGACGGAGGTAGAGCTTGCCCTCAATCTCCATCAGGATTTTGGCTCTTGGAATGAGGAGAGGTGTGTATTTCTTGTCCTTAGCAGGACCATCTCTTGGCTTGGAGCCCATTTGAGGAGTCGAGACGACCTTAGTCACAAGCAGCATGCTCGGCTCCCCCTGGGCCTACCTCTTCAGGGGCTTCCTGTCCAACTCCCTCCTAGTGCGGTCGGGCTCCTTCGTATGGATGTACTTGTGGGGATGGAGGAGGAGCTCTAATAGGAATTTGAGGGCTTCTTGTCGAGGGAGTAGGTGAAGCGGGAAGTCCTGAGCCCTCTTTTCAGTGCCAGCATGACGATGGGCTCATTGAGATTATAGATTTTTAGAGTGGCCACCTTAAATCAGGCCATATAGTCCCGAAGGGACTCATGATCCTGCTATCAGACAGAGAATAGGCTATCAGTCTCATGTAGCACCTTTCGACGGGCATCAAAGTGTGCCATGAACTTCTTCTCCAGCTACTTAAAGGAGTCTATGCTTCTTGGCTCAAGACGGGAGTACCAGACCCGAGCCGCCTTGCGAAGCGTGGTTGGGAAGGCAACGTAGAGGAGGGTGTCAATGGCCCCCTGAACCCACATAAGAGCCTTATAACTCTCAAGGTGGTCGATGGGGTCTATGATCCCGTCGTAGGGATCCACCTGGGGCATGCGGAACCAGCTGGAAATCGGTTTCTCTTATATCTGGTGAGTGAGAGGAGGACGAGCATAATAGCCCGCGGGCTCGTGCGGGGAGCCCTGGATCCCGACAAACTAGCGAGCTAGATCCGTCAGCCTACGCTCTTGCTCCTCGAGGTGCTTCTTCGCCCGTTAGTGGATGGCTTCGTCTGTTGACCCCTCTATGGAGGCTGTCGGGGGGGAGAGGGCGATGACCGAAGGAACTCATACTTCAGCTCCCTATCATGCCGGTGCCGGTGGTGAGATGCAGTGCCATAGTTTAAGATCGGGGAGTGACTTTCCCGGCCAGTCAAACCATCCCAGTGTCTCTTCCTGGCCACCCGTAGGCTCCTCTACGGGTATGAGGCGACTCGCACGCATAACGGTCCCTCCTGGAAGGACCTTAGACTAGCATAGGGCTTGGTAGCATGGGCCACAAATGTCCCCGGCTGCTGCTGCATTGCCAAGGATTGATTTGGTGGTGCAGTCGGTGCACTGCTGCAGTTAGGGTCTGGACCTGCTGCGTGAGTATGGCAATCTACACAAATTGATCAACTAGAGGGAAGGTGGAGGAGTGGGGAGCTCCACCTCCTAGCTACATCGATCGTCGTGGTGGGATGATGCCGATGGAGGCTTCCCGAGCACGTGTCACCACCATGGATTTGTGGGAGGTTGGTTAATGACCATCCACACCCCTTACCTGGTGCGCCAATCTATTGCTGCCTAGATCGCCATGGCCTATAGCTTTGACATGGCCTGGATGAATCAGCCTCCCTGGAAGTGTCGGGTTTTTTGTCCCTGCACTTTCGTGACGAATTGGTTCTGCAAAAAAAGGAGACTCGGGTCGGGGATCCCGGAGAGAATACTTCGACAGTCAAGTTAGTAGAGCGACCAAGAAAAATAGATCTTCAGTCATGGTGGCTTGATACACCACCATGCAAAGGAAAAATAGAAGGAGAAGATGAAAAGAACAAGAGTTTACAGGAGGTTGAGGAGTTGTTCCCTGTTTTTGGTCCACTGTCTTTGCTCACTTGTCTTCTTTTCTCTCTTGGTTCGCTCACTCCACCATGGAGATCCCCCTACCGTTATATAGGAATTAATCCTCCTCGTCCGAGCCATAGGCTTTAGCCTGTAGTCCCTCTCCCAGTGTCCCCTATCAGAGGGGTACCAATTTGCCAGAATCCCCCTTGGACCGGTTCTCAGAAGAAGGTCCTCTCGTAGTTGGCATGCTACAGAGCCTGTCCACTTAGCGAGCAGATCCCCTACGAAGGGTTCGGATAATGTGCTACAGGATTTGGCACCGTGGTCGAGCACTTCCACTCTCGGGGGGTACAGGTACTGTGTTACAGGGCCTGGGGCCCTAGCAAAGCACTTTTTTATGAGAGGTGTAGGCAGTATGCTGCAGGGCCTGCACCCCCGACGGAGCACATGATTGGCAGATGGTGTGGGCGGCGTGCCATAGGACCTGGAGCCCAGGTAGAGCATGCTCCATGTAGAAGGTGCGGGCAATGTGCAGTAGGGCCTAGACCCCTGGCGGAGCACGTGCCTCTACAAGGATCATGATTGGTCTGGTGAAGATGGCGTCATCGCGCCTCCCTGTCGTGGTTTAGGTCTCCTCCATCTCTATCCTCTGGGAATTGTGTCTTGCCTCCTAGTGCCTTCCCCGATCATGGCCGGGGAAGCACCTTCTCACCATCAGGGATTCAGTCTGGATAGCAGCTCAACCTCGACCAGGGGCCTACCTCGATCGAAAGCTCACCTCGAATGGGAGCTCGACCTTGGATGTAAGCTCACCTCGGCCGGGAGCTCATATCGGACGGAAGCTCGACCTCGGATGGGAGCTCACCTCGGACGGGAGCTCACCTCGATCGGACCAAGTGGTGCTTTCTACCACCTCACTGCCTAGCTGTATCCACCATGGGCACCACGTCAGCGACTTGCCCCATCAAGTTCTATGCAACACAGGCATCTAATTAAGGTTGGGGCTATAGGTTAGGGGTGTTTCAAGAAAACCAATGAAATCGCAAAATTGGTCTGAATTACTTATTTCAGTTCAATCTAGATTAATTTTTTTTTATATTTGGTTTGGTTTCAGTTTAAATTTTTTTAATTTTTTCGATAAGATGGTGCATTAATTTCACAAAGCGGGTATGAATACAACCAAGAAAGTCAGACAAAAGTAAATCATGAAACTGTACAGGTGTAGCATGCCAGTCAGTCCATAAGACAGAGTCCGGGTGGTGGGCAACGTAAGATGCCATCCAGTCAGCAGTAGAGTTGGCCTCTCTGTACACATGACGAATAAAGAGTTGGGCACAACCCTGAAGGAGCAGACCAATATCCTGGATGATGGGATGAGTGGCGGAGCCTCTCAGCGCCCGTCTGATCCAGAGAATAATAGTTGTGGAATCCCCCTAGATGAGACAATTCAAGTGAAGAACCTGGTGGGCATACCAAATACCTACCCATGCCGTATAAAGCTCCACCGCCTGGATGGAGGAGTCGAGAAGAGACATGCCACCAGCAGCCAGGAAGCCAAAGTGAAAATCCTGGATGACGAAAGCCGCACCACCTCGCTTATCCCTGATGCTCCCATCAAAACTGATAGTGAAGAAAAATGAAGGAGGGGGTTCCCAGGAGACAAATATCCTGGAAGATGCTCGAAGAGCAGAAGGGGAACCCCAAGTCTCTAGAGATCTCACCATGGAGCTCCGAAAGTCGATGGCAGCCATCCTAGCTCTCTCAAGGAGAATCCTAGGAGAGCACCAGATCGAGCTAAAAACCAGCTCATTCCTGGATAGCCAGATATGGTATACCAGGTAGGCCATAAAGGAGACAGAGTGGTCAGAGCCAGAGCTCAAGAGAGAAAAGAAAATGTCATCCAAATCATCAGCCTGAAGGCCTAAAGATGGAAACCCAGCCATTCGCCACAACAACATCAACTAATCGCAGAGGAATATAGTATGAGCTTGCAACTCACAGTCAAAATGATAATAAGGGCAATCAAACGGGATAGAGAACCTCGGCGAAGCAAAAGATCTCGAGTAGGCAGTCGATGCCAGGCAAGTTTCCACAAGAACAGGGAAACCCTAGGATGCACCGATAACAACCACAGCCAGCCCAGATTCCAAGGCGACAGCAACTCAGGAAGATAAAGAGACATCAAGTCTGAGATAGGTGCCTTGGAGTCCACAAAGCACCTCCAAACTCTGGTATCAGGACAGGCTGCAATAGGCAGAATAATAGACAAGATCTTGGGACCCAGGATACCTCCGAAGGTAGCTAAGACCGCTTGATGATCCCACTGAGGCTGCTCAGAAATCATGAGATCTGAGACCATCATCGTCGGTTGTTGACATCCAAAAGCACACTGATTTATTGATAACGTAAGTAGAACTATTTGTAGAAAAAAGATGCTGAAACTGCAATGTTACCAATTTTTCTCAAAGATGGTGTTTGATTCTCTTAATTCTATCTAGAATAAACCTTATTTCCACTTATTTTCCTCAAACAATCATGAAAATCAAGATGGGCCTTCTGAAATAAACTATTCTGATCAACCTTTGATATTCTAAAATAACTATTCCATGATAAACCATTGAATACCTTATTCCAGATTATTTTCTTTATATGTGATAGATCCTACGGCATTAATTACATTAAAATAAAGTTGTTATTCCAAATTTCCAACCAAACAAAAAACTGAAATAATAAAGATGAATAGCTATTCTTTGAAAATTAGTATTCCTATTTCGAGAATAAATTTTTTATATCCAAACACTATCAAAGAAAATATCAAATCAACTAATACAAAAAAGAATCACGAAAAGAACTGCCTCAAAAAGTCAGCTGCTGCTAAACAGTGCAATGGTGCATTCATACAAACTGCCATTCAGCACTCGTTAACTGCCCAACAGATGATAGTTTCAAAGCCTTGCTAAATAAGCCTATGTTTTTACCATCTTAATAAAATATTCTGGTAGTATTTATTTATATATTTAAAGCAAAAGAAAATGGGGAAACCTGGCCCATTGTTAAAAATTTTGTCCGCTGGTTCCCATTGGATGTATTTACACTCAACTGGTTTAATATCAGATTTACCAAAGCAGAAATGGAGAAAATTGGAGCATCTCTCAATCACAGGAGAAATAAGAATATTACTAAAATATCAGTGAGAAGAAATTCGGTTACACACTAGTTGCTAAATCATCAAGGCATACAGCTAGCTGGTAAAAGAGGCAACAGAGGAGCTAGAGTACTTGATTCATTGAAAAAATGTGTTCGAGAACAAGATAAGACCAGGTCTCTCCGGGAGGGGCCATCTTTGCAGCTTCACCTGCAGGCATGTCTGCCACGATCTTGAGACAATGGCATCGATATCAGCTTCTTAGAGCTGCCGAAGACCATGTTCTCTTGTCATCACAGCAATTTCTATATTCTCCTCCCCACTGTCAGCTACCTTTAGAGAGAGAGAAGTTAGTTATTTAGATGCATGCAATCAATGTTATAAATCATATCTTATACAAATGATAAAATATTAAAACATGTCATCATAAAGATTTCGAAAGCTAGTCAGACATAAGGCATTGACAAAGTTTAAGCTCCATCCACAGATTGCAACCACACTCACAATAGAGTAGGAGAAGGTACAACTGACCTTCATGTTAACGAAAAAGAAAAAAACATTTGGGTGAAAATGATATGGTTTTTCCATGATAGCAGGTTTAGCTATAGACGATATTACTTTTGTCGCACTAGGAATACAATTTAGATGGGAAGCCATGTCCGGTGGGTGTGCACATCATTCAATTCGAGCAAAAATGAGCAAGCATAACAACAAATGCAGAGAAGTTACAAGGTCAAAATCTGTTGATATGTTAGATGTGAGGAAAATTTTGCAATTTCTATTGGTTTTGGTTTGTTGGCATACTCATGATAAGCTGAAAGCAAAATATATGTTAAATGACTATCTGATTGCTCATTTACTGGCATGGATGTGCAAATGTGCGCCCATCAGCATCCTTGATCAATAAGGGTTGACCGTCGAAGCAATTGTTCCTTCACAAAACAATCTTTTGGTAGGGCCATTACTGAAAAGGAAAAACAGCTAGCATGTGCATTACTGTCACCATACCAAGTCCCCATGAATCACAGTATGAAAATAAAATGGGCCTTCTATTGAGGAAACTGATGAGCCCATGGAAGAAGGTAAATTTTTTGCTCTCAGAACATTCATCAGAATGGGCATTATTGAAAAACCTAAACTGGAAGAATGCATGCTAATGCTTCTAATAATCACTCGATGTTCTATGGTTAGGCATCTGTACAATCCATGTAGTCTCCATAGAGATCATCGATTAGCATGGGTTGATTAATCATACCAATGTTTTTCATCAAACCGTAAGGACACGATAGGACAATGAAAATGATAAACATGTTTACTAACGATGCTAAACACAAAAAATTCCCTCTAAGGTAAAGGAAATTATAATCTTTACCAGACTTGGTTCAAGCTGCTCATGACTAATCCAAACTGGTGAAGACCTAAACTTCCAAATGGATGAGCCTCCCAGAAGCTGTATCAAAAGAAACTTTTAGTGGAGTTCATGAGTGCTAGCCAAATGAGTTTCATTTGAAGCATGGTATCGATAGAGATAATCCATTTCACCAACCATCGTGGAATTTACCTGCCTCACACTGTGATGCAACATGCAAGGCCCATGGAAGAAATGTCAAGACAACAGAGGAATTTTCAAAAACAATTTAACTTTATACTAAGTGGAGGATGGTAAATTTCCATTAATGGCGGACCTACATCAAGAATTAATTGCCACATATAAACTGGTACCTGTTGTAATTTGCCACATGAATATACTGTCAATATTCAGAAGAGGCACAATGGTCCATATTCACCTAACAGCACAGTTTCTCCGCGGTGGCCAGTACTGCACACCCAAGATGAGGGGCACCTTAGGCCATGTGGGACCACAAGCACACATATACCCTCCTAGAGGGAACCTATTGATTTGGCTCAGCAAAGCAATTAAGTCTAAAAGAGTGGTGTTGGTAATGATGAACTAAAATTTTCCACAAGAAAGGAGAGGAATGCTAAAAGGAAAAAACCATGGAAGCTCCAAGGATTGGAAAATGCTTTAGTGGACAAGTTTCCATAGGAACAAATATATAGACACATAATCCCAATCCATAAAAGGATGGGATTAAAATTCTCTAACATCAAACAATCACAAACATAGATTAGAACCGCACTCCAACTTGCAAGGTACCAAAGTGGCATGTGCCCATGGCCACCGGTTGTTAACCACCAAATCAAATGAGTATGATTTGCATAATGTGGAACACAAACATACATGAAGCACAAACCTATTCACTGCATTAAAATTTTCCAGTTACATATTTGCATCATAATACTTGCACAAGCATGGACAATGGAAGCTTCAAAAGAAGTATTGATAAGCATGCCAATGATCAAAGGAAACAAACAGAAAGAAGATTCTGGCAGAGTGTGTGAAAAATAGAGGCAGAAGCATAAGGGGCATCAGTAGCAAGAAGAGCACCACATCCACTGATCAAAAGAGATGTTCGGGATCAATCCTAAAAGGTCAGAATAAGTTTCACCACATTTCATAAATATTGCATAAAAAACTTTTCATTAATGAATTTCAATCTCTCGTGTATTTAGAGCATAGCATGATGATGAAGGCTAACCGAGGTTAAAGAATAATTTACAGCAGGAAGGTTGAAACAGCCCAAAATGAAATATAATAATATTATCATTGATCCAAAGAGACTCAATAACAATATCCACAGAAAGTAATGTAATGACAAGTAGATGAGTAATCCTCAAGTAATCACAAAATATGTCAAAACACAACACTGCTAACATCATACTTATTTCAAAATGAAAGAAAACATGTAATCTAATTCCATAACATAAACCAAATACTAAAGTTACATGTTTAGAATTCGAATTACTACTATGTCTTACAAAAGAAAACTCTGAAATGCAGATAACACCATAAGTTCATTATTTATTTTCTTTATATTAGGCAGTGCATTCTTTCATCTTCTCTTCTACATCAGTCATGCATAGGCATTAAAATAGCTATATGTATCATGTCGTGAAATCACATCTCCGGTAAATTAGAATCATAAAATTTGGTATAAAATCATCCCATCTCCCTCTCTTGCATTAGAATGAAAATGAAAATGAACCCAAATAAAGGGCTTTGGAATCCTTTTATGGCCCATTGCGGGCCCAAACTAGTCTGCACCTACCAGATCAAACTTTCTATATAAGCCGATACAAGCAACACGGACCATACTGCAGAATACATAGAGACATGCCCCTCCCTGTGGCCGGTTCACCCCTATAACGATACATTTCACACATCATGGACCAGCATGCCAACAAGAAATTATTCCCTACACCGGTGTGCACCATGTGGCCATGCATACCACCAATCACAACCGCTCATTCCTATGGGCCCTATTCATCAAGTACATATCTCGATGCACTGCTACAGGATATAGAGGCATGCCCCTCCTTGTAGCCGGTTCACCCCTACAATGATACATTTCACACATCATGGACCAGCATGCCAACAAGAAATTATTTCCTACACTGCGTGCACCACGTGGCCGTGCATACCACCAATCACAACTGCTCATTCCTATGGGCCCATTCATCAAGTACACATCTCGGTGCACTGCTACAGGATATAGAGGCTGTGCTTGATGGCGTGCATGACCACGTGGTGCATGTATTGCAGGGAATAATTTTTCCACTCCAACACATCCTTTCATAAATAGCTGGAGAGTGAGCAGAATAAAAATATAATATTAAAGAAACAACAGTGCAGCATGCATCAAGGGATACACTACATTCGAAGCTCAGAAATTAAAATTGAATATCATAAAATTAAGTTAGAATTAAAAAGCAAACATGAAATCAAAACCAGATGAGACTATGTGTATGAAATGCCTTACTAAAATCTTAAAAACCACATTTAAAAAATAAAAATAAAACCAAAGGGAAACAGCTCAGCTTTGAACAACAATCCTAGTAACAGTACAAACGGTTTCTAACAGCAGAGGTGCGCAGAAAAATACGTCAGCCTGCCTATAAAGAGTGCAAACCTCTCTATTGTGATAGCTATAGAAATTCTTAATGTGGACTTGACCAGATAATATTATGATTGGATTTAAATAAGAAACAAAATTTCTAGTTTTGAAATTGTTGGTGCCACCACAAACTTCGTTCACTAAATGAAAGTGGTATAAAAGCAAATGTAATCAAACCTTTCAAAACTGAAGAGGAAACATCCCAAGGCCGAGCAGTGCCAAATAGAAGATACCCATAGTGCAAAAAGAGACAAATCAAGTACATAGCTACAAATATAAGAGGTATTAAGATATCACCAAATATACACAGAAAATGAAGCTACACAAGTTGCATGACTCAAATTTCCTTCCAACAATGAATTCAAGCCAAAAGTTAAGCAGCAAGGACTGAAGCCTAATTGCCTCGCAATGCCTAATTGCCTTGTGTTTTTGGGACCTTTCCCTATATATATTTTTTCCAACATTTACAGATTTACCCACAACAACAGACAAATGGCAATCCAAAACTTCTCCCCCTAAAAATGAAATTTACTTGAACAGACTAGCAAGGCCCCCAAACAAAAGTGCAAGTAGTAGTAGGAACTATAATGACCAAAACACATTGCAGATCTTCAATACACCTTCTAAGAGTGATAAAAGGAATAGTGTGGGTTCAAGCCATACCAGAGCATTTGCTTGCAAGTTAGCAACCTCAACGTTTCAAGTGACATGAAGGGCAACACCTAGATGAAAGCAAGGAATTCAACAGAGAAGAAATGATCACATATTGTGGGCAAAAGAGCATTTAAAAGAAGAAACTTTGCAAAAAAGTTATGATATTGTTGTGGGTCCATGTCCTTTTATCTTCTGATAATA
The DNA here is from genome assembly GCA_021397845.1 of Areca catechu. NCBI lineage: Eukaryota > Viridiplantae > Streptophyta > Magnoliopsida > Arecales > Arecaceae > Areca > Areca catechu. The sequence goes on from CM038049.1 coordinate 11,483,282, forward strand.
TAGCATATATGTCTATCCTACTTCCCCCTGACCAAAAAATGTAACTGACTGTGTCAATATTTTACAAATGTTGAGACTTGTATCTCCTTTCAATTTTGTTAATTGAAGATCCTAATATAATCATTCTCTATGTTATAAACCTATATTTTTCCTCTAATGGAAAGTAACATATCTCAACGATATTTCCAGCATTCACTTCCCAGTGCCATGCCATCAATCCCTTCAAGTTCAAGATTCATTCATTCATTTGCACTTTTCAGTTTAGAGATTTCCTGCTTTATCTTTTCCTACCAACATATCAACAGGCCCATGTAATTACAAGCACTCACTTCTTTAGTGATAAAAATTGCCTCAAAATGGACACATTCAACAACATCAAAGGAAGTAAACCATGTCCATGTACAGATAACCAGGCGGGCTGCCAATGTAATAATCGAAATAGTATGCAAGCCAAGCCAACGCCCACGCAACTTTCATTGCCAACCGATAGTCATGGATAGTTTAGAACACCCTAGCTTGGAAAGTCAATATTTAAAATAAATGACACCCATGGCTTCTCATGCTAGTCCCACCTTGGGTCTAAACAGCCTATAGTAATGTCTCAAGTGGAACTCCTAGAAAAATGATGCAAACTTTCAACATAACTCTTGGCATTTTTTTTTATGATCCAGAGAAAGATTACAAGAGGCAAATTACCTTCAGAGGTCACAATATGATTTCAAGGTTGAAGCATGGGAGAGAAAAAAATGCAGAAACCATTGTCAGAAACCTTAGTCTATGTAGAAAAATGTTTTAGTAAAATATCATTCCAAATCATCGACAATTTGTAAAGTAGTTGCGCTGCTAAGCAATCAAAACAACCCAGTTAACAAAGGACAATGAAACAGACAAAATGCATTCTAAATCTTCATTTAATTCATTCAGTCAAAAAAATTCTTAATTTATTTCAGAATCTTATTTATAAAATCAACATAAGGGAAGCACCTTCCTGGCCTACCAAAATGGAAGGAGAAGGAAAGAAAACATCACGCATTCCTATGAAACCAACATACTTATTTTTCTGCAACAAATGAAAACGTCCTCGTCTAGCATCATTTCATGTATCAAGATTACCAACTCACATTGTTTTATCATCATCATCATCATATATATATATAGAGAGAGAGAGAGCTAGACTTGGCTCTTTTGAATGGAATTAGAACTAAATCTGATCAAGTTTTCTATCATTTAATTTACATGGATCCTTATATAGCAAATTAAAAAATCAAATCATTTTTTTCATCTATTTGAATTTATGTTTTTCTAAAATATTTTTATTTATACTTTAGCATTTGTATTTATTTTAAAGCATTTATATTTTTAAATAAAAAACTAAACTATCTTATTATCATTAATAGTTCCGGTGGCTATTAATATATTATTAATACGAGTAAAAAAGTTTATATTTATTTTAGAATATTTAGCCAGTCTAGACCTGTCAAAATGAGCCAGAGCCCATGGGCCAGCCTATTTGGCCCTATAAATGGGCCGGGCCGAGCTGAAAAAATTTGGCATATTTATGTAAGTGGGCTTTCTGGCTCGGCCCTTGTAGCCCATGGGCTCAACAGGGTTAGGACCGAGCCAGCCCATGGACCAAGAATTTTTTTTAAAAAAATATATTAAAATTAAAAGATTCAAAACGAAAAATTGCAAACAGGTTATGGATTACCAGGTCCACTTACCAGAGTAAACCACGATCCACGTTAAATTAAAAGTTTAAAACTTTAAACTTAAAATGGAAAGATATTTTGATTTTCTTTTTCTCAATCTTCCGCATCGTTCCCACTTCGCTTCCCTGTTCGTAGTGTTCGGCTGTTTCCATTCCCATTTCCACTTCGATACAATGATATTCGATATTTCCGGGCTTCCGGCGATTCAAACTACTTCTAAATTTTTGATTCATCGAAAGTTCAGGACCGGCCGACTGGGGCTTTGCTGCTACTCTGCTCTCCTATTCTGGTGGAGGAAGGAACAATCGGTGACGCCAGCGGTGACACCAACTCTTTCGCGACATCGATTGATGACCAGAGCTTCTTCCATGCCGAGGTGAGGACTATATATTATATGATTTCAATGTCCATGGCTCTAATGCTAGCCCACGATCTCAACCCTAGCCCACGGTCCTAGTCCATGGCCCTAGCCCATGGTCCATATAATGGGCTGGCCCGGCCCTAGCCCACGACCCATATAGGGCCGGACCGTGTTGGATTTTTATAGTCCATTTATGCAAGTAGGCCTAGCCCAGCTTGGCCCATAAAACACAAGCCCATATGGGTTAGGGCCGGGCCGGGTCGGCCCATGTTGACAGCTCTAGCCAAGTCTATCTCTTTTATATATATATATATATATATATATATATATATATATATATATATATATATTGACGTCTGTTTACAGCTCCTAAAAAGTAATTTTGGACACATCGATCTCACAATATTCTTCATTAACTTGAGCCGGTCAAAAAATCCACCGCAAAATGCAAATGCAGACCATCGAGACGAACGAATCGAACGCAAACATCGAATAACAACATACCTCGAGCAGGGCATGAGTGGCGAGATCGACCATCTCCTCTCCGCGAGTCCTCTTGCATGTAGTTCGTCTCCGAGAACTCTCGCATTGGTCTTTCAGGCGGAGAAGGTCGAAGCTGACGGTGTAGGTAGAGAGGCCGTAGGGATTCTTCTGGAGCCTGGCGATGTATCCGGTGACGAGGTCCTCCAGGGTGAGGCGCTGGCTCTGGCACTCGACAGGGCCCAGTTTATCAGCACTCGCGCCTCCCCATAGCGATGTGGCTGTCCAGGCTCACCTTCTGAAGAGAAGAGAAGAGAAGAGAAGAGAAGAGAGAGATCCACAAAAGAAATCAAGAAAGAGAGGGAATGAGGGTTATGGATTCCTGAAGTCTGGGAGCTTACGGTTACCTTCTTCTCGACGCCGAGGGCTCCATGCTGTTGGAGCCGCGGACGCCAACGTAGGACGGCGTGCTCCACCTTGGTAGTGGTAGCCAAGGGGGTTCAGGAGTAGTCGGGCTTCCCCTTCATTCCCGGAAGCCGCGGGTACCGTCCCTTGAAACCGCTTCCGATATTGGGCCTCTACAGCAGTATTCTTATTTGGGCCGAGAAAGTGATCTTTCGGCTCTAGACCAGGCCGGCGTCCATAAAATTATCGGAAATAAATACTTTGTCCACCCCGGTGAAAAAAAAATTACATTGCTTCAATAAATTGAGCCGCATACCGTACTTAAAAATGGGGCTACATTGATTTTCAATGCTACATACATTTAATATAACTCAATTTTTTTTTTCAATTTTTTTCTTGACATGGTGTTGATTATTATAATTTTTTATTATTCATTATGATATCCAATTATTTTTTATAACCTTTTATATTTACATTATAATATCTTATTGGTTATTATGATTTTTTATTATTCGTTACGTTGCACTTTACGATTTTTTGTGTTTGTATCATGATACCTTATTGGTTATTATAACTTTCTAGTCCATGACACCCGACTATTTTTTTTTATGATTTTTGACATCCTTGATTACCATGATTTTTTGTTATTCTTTAATTTAATTACTTTTACGACTTCCTGTATTTGTATTATCCTGTTGCTTATTATTACTTCCTGTTTATTTCTTATGATATCTAATTATTTTTTATAATTTTATATATGTATTATAATATCTTGTTATCATAAAAAATAACCAAATATAAATATAAAAATTATAAAAAAATAATTAAATATCATGAGAAAGAACAGAAAGTCATAATAACTAATATAGGACATGATAGGTATATAGTGCAGGTTGGGAACATAAAAGTCAAGTTTGATGATTAGAATCCTAAGTTCCTTTTTCCATCAGTAATTTCTCTTGATGAACAAATTGAAAATTTGTCTATAATTTGAAATGCATCATCAATCAAGAATTGAAAGGACAAATTAATTTTACTAGGGAATTATGATCCGTAAAGGACCCAGTTAAATTGTTTTTTTTTTCATTTCTATTTTTTTTTTTTTTTTGGTAGAACGAAAAAGGGGTTAGGAGGAGTTAGATTCCGAGCGTGGCCATCTCCAGACGGTCCTCCAACCCCAGCCAAGAAATATTCGATACACGGTGCATATTAATTTTTTCGCAGTCATTCCCCACCCGAAGGTGTGTCAACCTATCACTAGCGTCAGCCGAGTGAACAGAATTTATTATATATATCCATAATTTTTTCACTACCACAAGCCAACAAGATTCATTTCTGTATTTTAAAAGCCTAAAGGTGGCGCATTATTGGAATCCCATATAAACAAAGGAATAATAAAAGCAATAATTTAAATGGATAAAATGAAATCAAGTTGTATAGCATGTAGCAAGGAAAGAGCAGGAAGTTTCTCGATCATGCATCTCAAATTAGTTGTAATTTGATAATTTCATGGTTATATTCTATGTTTTGAACATATTTAATTAGTTGGGCTAGCGTGCATGGTAAGCTAATGAAATGGTTTGCACGCTGGAGACCCAACCCATTCTTAAAGTACTAGTTTGGGTGAAGTCAGACGAGGAAAGCAAGAAATGGGCAACCAAGCCATGCCTTGCCTATAACTTAGGTATACCGTATCGTCAAGGATGCCAATAACTTAGGTGTACCGTATAATATGTATCACGTATGGGGCACTCAGAGGTGGTGGCCTATGCTTTTGTCCTGGACCCCCTTTATCTTCTTCCTTCGTTTCTCGAACAAAATTGCCTTCCCAAGTCTGAAATGGGCCAGCTGGAACGTGAAGTGAAGAAGAACACGGAGACGAGATATGGTGTAAACGAGAGTGGAAAACATGGCTTTGGCCTAAATCTCCAACCTGATGTCCACCTCCGAGAAAAGTTTGGGTCAAATATGTGCAATTCAAGTTGCATATGATTCGGATTCTTTGCCCCCTCCTCCAAACCGAGACTCTGCTTTGAGCTTTGATGTGGCTGGCTGTGAAACCTGAGCTTCTGGGCCGAAGTCGGCAGGCCCAGTCGACTTCAACCCAGTCGCAGAAAAATAAAAAGAGTTAAAGAGAGGAGACCCCGTGAAATAGAAGACTCATCCTTCCCCTTAATCGCCTGCGGCATGCCTGCTTCGGCCCGATCCATCCGCTTCGATCCGGCATCGCCCGTGGCTAGGGCTGGAAATGGGCCGGCCCAAAGCTCATTGGGTCGGCCCAAAGATTATATTTTAAAAATTCTTGAATCGAATCCGGGCATCCCTTTAGCCCAAAAAATTAAATGAACACTATTTTACAGCCCTAAGACTAGCCCAATATACTTAAAATTTGGTCCGAAGCCTGAACCAATTTCAGGCCGGCCTGAAGTTTATTGAGCCGGCCAAGCCCAGTTCTAGATAATGGGCTTTTGGGCTGGCCCATTTCCAGCCCTACCCGCGGTAGGCCCGTGCTCCGGTCCGGCACCGCGTGCGGCATGCCCGCTTCGGCCCGATCCATCCGCTCCGGTCCGGCACCTCGGCAAGCCTGGCTCTGGCCGGGAGTGGCGCAGTCCGGCTCCGTCCGCTCCAGCTCTGATCCGCTCGCGGCACGACTGTCTCAGTCCGGACCTTTCCGGAGGCATGATCGTGATTGCCCGCATCCCAGTCCAGCATGGAGCCCTGCATGCCCGCGTCCCAGTTCGACGACTTCGCCCCGGTCCCGACCAGGCCCGCACCCCGGTCCGGCTCTACCCACCTCGGCGCTGCTCGCGCACCTCCGCTCAGCTCAGCATGCTGCGGAGCAGCACGATTCCTCGCTCTCTGGTCCGACATGCCCTGCACCCGGCTCTGCCCGCTGGGAGAAGCATGGCTTCGCCCAGGTCCAGCATGGATTCCTGCCCCAGCTCGCACGCCACCATAGCAGGGGAGGAGGAACATCTCGGTCGGCCCGGCTCCGGCTCCGTGGATGCCCGGGCACGCCCGCCTTAGTCCGGCTCCGCCCAGGAACATCCGTTCCAACCCATCCGGCTCGCTTGGGAGAAGCATGCGCTACAGCAGCCCGGCTCCGGCCGGGAGCAAAGCATCCCGGCTTCGCCCGGTGCCCGCTGGGGGCAGCCCAGTGTCCCTCACCAGCGGGGTTTCGTGTGCCTCAATTCGCACGTGAAGAGAGCCTGCATGCCTTACCTCGGTCCGCGTATGGGGAGACTCTGCATGCCTCGCCTCGGTCCGCGCACAGAGAGCCTTTGCCTCCTCAACTCAGTCCGCATGCATGGAGCCCATGCTCGCCTCACCTCGGTCCGTGTGTCTCGATTCGCCTGGCTTAGCCCTGGACACGCTTCTCAAAGAACAGATACGGAGGAGGCCTGGATGGCGACCCCGACATGTAAAGTTATCATCTCCATCGCCTACACTCCTTATAAAGGAAGGCTTATCCTAACCTCCCAGGCGATGATTTATACTAATTGGGGAGGAGTGCCCCACTCGAGGCACCGCACTTTTTCACCAACCTTCTAAACCACCCAGAAGAGCTTCACCAATCCATCGTGACCTCACAGGTCTACGTCAAGAAGAGTGCGCCTCCCCAAATGACTGGAGCAATCTCATAAGTAGGTAAGAGGGGCCTTCGGCCCAAGTATGAAAAATGACCCTATGCTCATTAACTGGCTCTTAAGCCATGATTTGTCAGCACAGCTCCGGTTGTTCCCCCAACTGACTTGAGCATCGGAGTGTCCCCGCCGGTACCCCCGGTCAGAACTTTTTGTAGGTCTCCATTTGCGAGGAGTGTTCAAGAAAAGACCTCATCCCACCAAAGTGGCTAGCAGGACAGCCAACAACTCCAAGCCTTCAGGGGCTGGTGATCTCGAAGCAGGCCAGAAGGAGCCAGGACAAGGGTAGGAGGAATATCAGAAGACCCCTCCAAGAACTTCTATTACTCTCATTCTCATAACGACCCCTCCGAACATAGTGACTTTGCCAAGTCCCGTAGAGGAGGGTCTGTTCCCTTGATCGCCTTCGATCGACGAACCCGATGATGCTGGTGGGGAGTCCACTCACCTAGGCCACGTAAGAGCCTGCCCTGGATTGAGCGCAGGCTCCCACGCTATCCCGCGGCTCGGGCCGCGGGAGTCCCTGGCTGCGGCTGAGTGGCCAGGGATCGTTGCTGATGCTGAAGCTGTCGGACCGCTGAGGTCAAGGTCTGCAGCTGCTGGACGATGGCCGCAAGGGATCCGTCCACCGGGGCAGGCTGCTGCGAAAGAGGAGGAGGAGCCGGAAGCTCCCGTTCGGGGTGTGGCCCCCTGGAGGGGAGTGGGCTTCTCCCACACGGCTGGTGGACGCCTCGCGACCACGAGTGACCACCATTGCTGGAGAGCGCGACACCTGCAGAAAGCTAGTTCCCTCTGGGGGTTAGTGTCCTGCCCCCCTACCTGGTGCGCCAATCTGTTGCCGTTCTCATCGCCGCGCCCGTGCCGTGGATCAGCCGATCCTTCCTGACCGCCTGGCGAGGGAGCCTCCCTTCCTGCGGAGAACCTGCGACAAAGGGGTTAGAGGACCCTGGCCGGGGATTCCGGCGATGGGGCTCCGACGGTCAAGTCAGTAGACGACGAGAAGGAACAGACTCTCCCTCCCAGGCCCTCTAAAGGGCCCCAGATTTGGAGAGTTAACTGGTGAAGGGAACGCGCTGGGGACCGGAATCTCGGCTGGGCCTGTTTGCCGAGCTCACGTCCAGTATTCCCCTCTCGGGATCTCTGGTTTCTTTTTCGGAGCGAGGCCTTGTGCCGGTGCTTCCTCCTTGTCCCCAGGCTAGTTGGCTTACCTTGCAGTCCCCAGATTCTTCCCTCTTTATCTCCTTCCATCGTGCGCTTGTCCTTTTCCTCCTCGGAAACTCCCCTCCCCTGTTTTCCTTCCTTTTCCCTTTTCGGTGAGGGAGGCCAGGCGGCTTTCTGACCTCGTCCACCGGGCCCAGCAGGGAAAAGGCAAAGACAGGAGAGAAAAAGAGGGAGGGCGGCATTGGCAGAGCGGCCAGTCGTCAGGCTTCGGGCTCCGTGAGAGTGCTCTTTTCCCCGAGCGTGGGCGCCATCCGTTTACGGGGCCTGTTCTGTCAGGATCGGGTCTCTCGACTGCGGGACCTGTCGGGCCAATGTAAGTGACGTTCCGCGTGCCGCCGCCCTCCGTACGGGATGCCGTCTAGGGTCGGTACGGCCCGAGGGATGGCCTCGGGACCTGTCGCTTTCCCCGGGGGCCTCTCCGTACGAGCGGTCTGACCTCGGCTGAGTTGGACCTGTCTCCGGGGGCCAACTGGCGAGAGGCGAGGGATCGGCCGACCTCGGCTCAGGTGGACCCCTCCTGGGTGGACACCTGGCGAGGTGGCAGGAGGTCGCCTGGCTTCGGCCGAGGTGGACCCGTCTCCGGGTGGCCACCTGGCGCAAGGCGGGGGGTCAGCCGACCTCGGCCTAGGTGGACCCCTCCTGGGTGGACACCTGGCGAGGTGGCAGAAGATCGCCTGGCTTCGGTCGAGGTGGACCCGTCTCCGGGTGGCCACCTGGCGCAAGGCGGAGGGTCAGCCGACCTCGGCCTAGGTGGACCCCTCCTGGGTGGACACCTGGCGAGGTGGCAGAAGATCGCCTGGCTTCGGCCGAGGTGGACCCGTCTCCGGGTGGCCACCTGGCGCAAGGCGGAGGGTCAGCCGACCTCGGCCTAGGTGGACCCCTCCTGGGTGGACACCTGGCGAGGTGGCAGAAGATCGCCTGGCTTCGGCCGAGGTGGACCCGTCCCCGGGTGGCCACCTGGCGCAAGGCGGAGGGTCAGCCGACCTCGGCCGACCTTACTCGGGGCGGACTCCTCCGAGCCCGGGCGCAGATGAGTCGGTGGGGGAACTCCGCGCCGAGCTCGACCTCGGCGGGAGCTGTTTGCTTCAGATAGTCGTCGGGCGGTGCGGTCTTGCCGACCCTAGCTTTGAGGACGTGGCGCTGATTCTGGCAGGGAAACTCACACGTGGCTCGCTCGCATTCGGCGATACCTGAGCCTGGCCACGTCACTGTCACGGCTGTAACAGTTGCCCCCCAGCCCGCCGTTCCGTCGGGGCATCGTAAAACGGAACGTCGGGATTAATTGCAGACATGACGTGGGGAGGCGAAGATCTTGCATCATAATTGGCACGATCTCCATTCGTCGTGGCTCGATGCGGCTGAAGACCTATGGGGGGTCGCCACGCGTCGTCCACTTGCCCGTAATCAATGCGTCGCTTCGGGGCAGAGGCCGTTACTCTGCTAACGAGGCGTCGGTGTCGGGCGTGTGCCCACGTGGCGACCATCCAGTGGTCTGAGGCGGAATGATGGGTACGGCTGCTGCCGGCTGAGTTTGAAAGGGAGGGGACTTTCCAGAACGAGGCCTTTTTCCTTGCTTCGTGGGCGGTTTGCTACAGGCTAACAACTTCTGCTGCTCGCGCCCGTCTGTGCATTTTTGGGTGAGTGTCTTCTTCTCCTTCTCTAGCCCCCCTCCTTCTCTCTCATTTCTTATTCAGTTTCTTTGTCCTTGCCTTCTCCATGGCGCGCCGTCGCCATGTCTCTTCTAACCCGGACGAGGCCGGTCCATCCCGGTCGAGGACTCCATCTTCTTCCTCCTCGGATGAGGAGGTAATTCCAGAGGAGGTCCGTCGACGCTTGCAACCCGGGGGTGTCACTATTGGCATCCCCAGGGGGATCCGGTCCCCTCCGGTTGCGCCTGCCGTGCCCCTCCGCTCTCTTCCTGCCTTGCCTTCTCTTCCTGCTCCGCCATCTCTTCCCGCCGGTCCCTCCGGTCATGCTTCTACCATGACCGAAGGCGACCTTTCTCTGCTCCGGGATGCCTATGGCATCCCGGGGTCTATCCGTCTCTTTGCTCCGCGGTCCGGGGAGCGTGTCACCATGAGTGGCCCCGGCCGCATTGCTTTCTACGAAGACTTCCTCCTCGGGGGTCTTCGTTTTCCCTGCATCCTTTCTTTCTTTCCTTCCTCAGCCACTTCCGGCTCGTCCCGGCCCAGCTGGCTCCTAATGCCATCCGGGTCATTTTCTCCTTCATCGTCTTCTGCCATTTCCACGGGTTTGTTGCCCGTTTTTCTCTCTTCAGGGCCTTGTTCACCCTGAAGAAGTGCTCCACCGATGACGGCTGGTGGTACATTTCGCCCCGGCCTAGGTGTCTCCGGTTCGACCTCCCTTCCTCGGTCAAGGGATGGAAGAGCCAGTTTTTCTTTGCCTCGGTTGACGACGTCGACTGGGCCTGGAGCGAACCGGACCGGTCGCCGAACCGGAATTCCCGAGTCGAGTCTGCGGACCAGGAGTCATACACCCAGCTCCTGAGTGACGTGGTCCCGGCGCTCGAGGTTCTGCTCTCTGAGCAGAATCTTTTTGAGGCCGGCATCAGTCCCATCCGTGAGACCGGTGAGATTTGGCCCCGCATTAATTTCTGCCCCCCCCCCCCCCCGCTCTCTCTTTAAGATCGAACTATCTGACCTTCTGCTTTCTTCATTTTGCAGGGATGAAATTTTCTCTGGAGAACCTCCTGGAGGGAGCGGCTCAGCGGGAGGTCGTCGACGTGGATGAGCCCGTAGCGAAGAGGGCTCGCACAGAGACGAGCCGGGAGGTCGTGGCGGCGACCGTGCCCGGCCCAGCTGCTGCCGTTTCCCCGCCCAGGCCTCCTCAGGGCGGCGCCCCTGGCACTTCGGCCCTGCGGCCTGGCGGCGTTGCAGAGAGAGCTCCGGCGCCCGCTGCTCTGCCCATCGCCGGGCCCGTTCCTGCCACCAGCCCGACGGCACCGCCAGTGGCGACCGCCGGCCCGTCGGTTGCGGCTCCGGCCGAGGGGGCAGCTGCCGCGGGGGTCGGCCCGAAGGGTCCAGCACCGGAGATCTCGCACCGAGACTCGGTCATCCTCGACCGAGGACTGGCGGAGAGGGTGATGGAGTATGCTTCCACCGCCCGGGACCGCCGAGCTCGGGGCGGCCGAGACTATGCGGGCGCGCTGCTCGGCATCCTGCCCCAGCTTTTTACGGTAAGTCTGAGCTTTCCCTTCTTCTTTACTTCCAATCCGAGGCCTTCTGCCTTGATACTGACATGCGCTGTTTTTGCCCCTGCAGATCGGGAACGACGTCCTCCTACTGAGGAATTACCTCGTAGGGAACGCCAAGCGGGACTCCGATCGGGAGCTAAAGCTTGGCAAACTCGCGGCCGATGTGAAGGACCTGATGGACAAGGGGGCCGAGCTGCGAGCTGAGAAGCAGGCCCTCCAGTCCGACCTGACACGTTCCGAGGAGCGGAACAAAGAATTGGAGGCCTCCTTGGCGGAGGAGCGGACCTCCAACCAGCGCCGGACTGAGGAGGATGCGGCGGAGAAGGCCCGCCTGCAGGCCCATTCCCTGTTTTTGGAGCGCCAACTGGATGAGGCCCGGCGAGAGGTGGCCGCGGCGAAGGACCGGAGCTCCTACATCAACGGGCTCCTGGAGGCGGCGAAGCGGGAAGCGCAGGAGGCCGTCCCCAAGTTCCGGGCCTCCGACGAGTTCACGTCGGAAGTCCGGGAGGCCGCCGTGGACTCCTTCCTGAAGGGGTTCCGGATGTGCCGGGAGAAGGTGGGGGCCTTCTTCCCCCAGCTGGACTTGAGTGGGGTCGTCGTCGGCGGCAGGAAGCCGGGGAGCGAGAGCAGGGTCCCCGGCGCGACCCAGGCGACATCTCAGGCGACACCTGTAGCACCTCCGACCGGCGACGCCGCGGTCCCGGCACAGCCCCAGGAGCCGGTCGTCGTGGAAATCGAAGAAGTGGCACCCGCGCCTCCGGCGGACGGCACCGACCCTGCGCCCCAGTGATCGTTGCTCTGTAGTTTTGTTTTCCTTTTTTTTCTTCTTTTGGGGAGTCCCGGCCTGTCGGGGCTCCCAGTTTGTACTGAAAGACTTCGTTTAATGAAGGCACAGCTTTTACCAAAACTCGTTCATCATTTTGCCTTTTCTTTTTTCTTCTTTTTGTTTCTGAGATGTCGGTCTGGGACACCTGAGATAACTGCAGGCCTGGTCCTTCTACACTAAATCGAAGGACGGGGTCTGCAGAGTCATGTCGCGGCAGGGCAAACCCTGAGCAGGTCCGACTTTGGGCTGCCTTCATGCTTGCGCGGACAACACAGTTTCTGCACCATCTTCCGGGCCGAAATCCGGGATCTTCCGGACTGAGCTCGATGCCGCAGGCTTTCTCAAAACCTTGCGTGGCTTGCTGAGCTGTGCTCCGGGCTTGCGCGGGCGAACTAGGTTCGGTGCCACCTTCCAGGCCGAAGCCCAGGATCTTCCGGATTGAGCTCGATGCCGCAGGCTTTCTCAAACCTTGCGCGGCTTGCTGAGCTGTGCTCCGGGCTTGCACGGGCGAACTAGGTTCGGTGCCACCTTCCAGGCCGAAGTCCAGGATCTTCCGGACTGAGCTCGATGCCGCAGGCTTTCTCAAACCTTGCGCGGCTTGCTGAGCTGTGCTTCGGGCTTGCGTGGGCGAACTGGGTTCGACGCCACCTTCCAGGCCGAAGCCCAGGATCTTCCGGACTGAGCTCGATGCCGCAGGCTTTCTCAAACCTTGCGCGGCTTGCTGAGCTGTGCTCCGGGCTTGCGTGGTCGAACTGGGTTCGACGCCACCTTCCAGGCCGAAGCCCAGGATCTTCCGGACTGAGCTCGATGCCGCAGGCCTTCTCAAACCTTGCGCGGCTTGCTGAGCTGTGCTCCGGGCTTGCGTGGTCGAACTGGGTTCGACGCCACCTTCCAGGCCGAAGCCCAGGATCTTCCGGACTGAGCTCGATGCCGCAGGCCTTCTCAAACCTTGCGCGGTTTGCTGAGCTGTGCTCCGGGCTTGCGTGGTCGAACTGGGTTCGACGCCACCTTCCAGGCCGAAGCCCAGGATCTTCCGGACTGAGCTCGATGCCGCAGGCCTTCTTGTTGAAGTTAGAGAAGAGTGTTTAAAGTGGAGAAGCTTTGTTACAGAAACTGGGAGCCTTACATCACTGGTAGTACATTCTCAGGTTCGAGGGGTTCCATGTCCGGGGGAACCTGGCACCTCCCAATTCTTCCAAGTAACATGCTCCGTGAGGGAGGGCTTCTGCCACCCGATAAGGGCCTTCCCAGTTGGGTGAAAGCTTGCCGCATTCCCGTGGCTGGGAGGCTTTCGCGCGCCGGAGGACCAAGTCCCCGGGACGAAAAACCTTCGGCCGTACTCGGGAGTTGTAATATCTGGCTACACGTTGTCGGTATGCCGCCATTCGGATTCGGGCCTTGTCCCTCGTTTCTTCGAGGAGGTCTAGGTTGAGCATCATCCTGGCCGGGTTTTCTGTCTCGTCGTATTGCTCCACGCGCAGCGTGGGTATGCTGAGCTCGATCGGGATGACTGCTTCGGCCCCGAAGACGAGGTTGAATGGAGTTTCGTCAGTAGCCGTCCTTGGGGTGGTGTGGTATGCCCAAAGAACGCTGGGAAGCTCGTCGGCCCACCTGCCCTTGGCTTGGTCTAGCCGCGTGCGGAGGCCCTGAAGAATGGTCCTGTTCGTGACCTCGGCTTCCCCGTTGGTCTGGGGGTGCGCCACCGAAGTGAAGCGATGCTTGATGCCGAGGTCGTTGCAGAAATCTTCGAACTCCCGACAGTCGAACTGGCGTCCGTTGTCGGTGACCACGGTGTGGGGGAGGCCGAAGCGGCAGACGATGGACTTCCAGAAGAACTTGGCGACGTTTGCCTCGGTGATTCTTGCCAAGGGTTCGGCCTCGACCCACTTTGTGAAGTAGTCGATAGCCACTATCAAGAACTTCCGCTGGCCGGACGCCGGCGGGAATGGGCCCAGGAGGTCCATCCCCCACTGGGCGAACGGCCAGGGGGCTGAGAGCTGAGAGATCGGGTTGGAGGGTTGCCGCTGTACCGTGGCGTGACGCTGGCACCGGTCGCATTTCTTCACGAAGTCGGCGGCGTCCTCCTTCATCGTCTCCCAGAAGTATCCTTGACGAAGGGCCTTGTACGCCAATGCCCTGCCCCCCACGTGGTTCCCACAGATGCCTTCGTGAATCTCCTGGAGCACAAGCTTGGCTTCTGTGGGTCCAATGCACTTGAGGAGGGGATAAGAGTAGGACCTTCGATACAGCTGCCCGTCCATCAGGACAAACCGCACGGCCTTCTTCCTGATGAGGCGAGCCGCGTCTCGGTCTTCCGGCAGGGTGCCGCTGGTGATGTACGCAGCGTACTTGTCCATCCAGCCGGGCTCCTGGCTGACCTGATGGACCTCCGCCGGTACTTCGAGGCTTGGGACTTCGAGTCGCTCCACATGAGCGCGTCCCAGCATCGTGTCCGGCAGGGTCGCCAGCCGAGAGAGGGCATCCGCGCGGGCGTTCTCCCCGCGGGGGATATGGAAGATGTTGAAGCGCCGGAACTTGGACGCGCCCGCCTTGACGAGCTCCAAATACTTCGCCATCTGGGGGTCGTGAGCGACGTACTCCCCGGACACCTGCCCCGCCACGAGCTGGGAGTCAGTGAAGGCTCTGAGGTTGGTCACGCCCAGCTCGCGGGAGACTCTCAGTCCGGCGAGAAGTGCCTCGTATTCCGCTTGGTTATTTGTCGCGGGGAACTGGAAACGGAGCGCGCACTCGGCGACGACTCCGTCGCCGTTGGCAAGGATGAGCCCAGCTCCGCTCCCGCCGGAGTTTGAGGCTCCGTCTACATGGAGGATCCAGGCGTCCTCTCCGGGCTCGTCGGTGCCGACCTCCATTGGCCGGGCCGGGGGGTCCTTCTCGGGCTCCTTGCCCAAACCTGCGCACTCGACCAAGAAATCGGCCAGCACCTGTGCCTTCATTGCCGACCTCGGTCGGTACGTAATGTCGAACTCGCTGAGTTTCAGTGCCCACTTGGCCAATCGCCCCGAGGTATCGGGTCGGCTGAGCACCGCTTTCAGCGGTTGATCCGTCAAGACGGCGATGGGATGCGCTTGGAAATAGGGCCTGAGACGCTGGGCAGACACTATTAGCGCAAAAACGAGTTTCTCGGGCCGGGAATACCTGAGCTCCGCGTCCCGGAGGAGTTTGCTGGTATAGTACACCGCCGCTGGATCCCGTGGTCGTCGGTTCGGACCAGGACAGAGCTGACGGCCTCCGGGGTAACGGCCAAGTAGAGGGTAAGCTCCTCCCCCTCCTCGGGCCTGGACAGCAAAGGTGGCGATGCGAGCGTCTTCTTCAACTCCTCGAAGGCCTGCTGGCACTCCTCGGTCCAGGCGAAACCATTCATCTTCCTCAGCACCTTGAAGAAGGGACGGCAGCGATCCGCCGACCTGGAAATAAAACGGCTAAGGGCCGCAACCCGGCCGGTCAGTTGCTGCACTTGCTTCTTGGAGGCTGGCTGCTCCATGTCCAGGATGGCCTGGACCTTCTCTGGGTTGGCCTCGATTCCTCTTTGGGTCACCATGAACCCTAGGAACTTTCCGGCGGAGACCCCGAAGGCGCACTTCGCCGGGTTCAGCTTCATCTGGTGGCGCCGGAGGTTGCCGAACGTCTCCGTCAGGTCGGCCACGTGGTCCGAGTCAAGTTTGCTCATTACTAGCATGTCGTCCACGTATACCTGCATGTTGCGGCCTATCTGGTCTTTGAAGACTTTATTGACCAGACGTTGGTACGTCGCCCCCGCGTTCTTGAGGCCGAAAGGCATCATCCTGTAACAGAAAGTCCCGCGGTCAGTTATGAAGGCAGTGCGCTCTTCGTCCTCCGGATTCATCCGGATCTGGTTGTATCCGGAAAAAGCGTCCATGAATGACAGGAGACGATGCCCCGAGGTGGTGTCGACCAGCTGGTCGATCTTTGGCAGAGGGAAGCTGTCCTTCGGGCAAGCTCGATTGAGGTCGGTGTAGTCCACACAGATCCTCCACTTACCACTACTCTTCTTTACCATGACCACGTTTGCTAACCAGCTGGGGTATTGGACTTCTCGGACGAAACCGGCGGCGAGGAGCTTTTCTATCTCCTCGTTGATCGCCTTCTGCCTCTCCATGGCAAAGCTTCTCTTCTTCTGGCGGACCGGGCGGCAACCTGGGTCCACGTTCAGGCTGTGCATGATAATCTCGGGCGGGATACCCGGCATGTCGGCCGCCGACCAGGCGAACACATCGGCGTTGGCACGGAGGAACTCCAGCAGGCGGGTTCGCTCCTCTTCGGGGAGCTGGGCCCCGACTTGCACCGTCTTCAGGGGGTCCGAACCAAGGGGAAAGGGTAGCAGGCGCTCTACGGGCCCTCCCCTGGGTTCCTTCTCTCTCAGGTCGAGATCCTCGATATCGTGGGCGAGCTCTGCGCTCCTGGTGCCTGGGATTATCTGTAGGCAGAACGGGACCAGCTGAATCGTCCCCTTCATTTCCCCGAGCCCGAAGGGCGTGGGGAACTGCACCAGCAGTCTCCTCGTGGAGATGGTGGCGTCTAGTTGGTTGAGCCCGGGACGCCCGAGAATGGCGTTGTAAGGCGAAGGGAGCTTGACGACAGTGAATGTTGCCATGATGGTCGCCTGCCGAGGTGGGGATCCGGCGGTGACCGGGAGAGTGATTTCCCCTTCGACTCCCACGGAGTCCCCTGTAAAACCTACCAGTGGGATGTGCACTGGCTTTAGCTGGTCGGGAGACAAATTCATCCGAGAGAAAGCATCGTAAAAAAGTACGTCGGCCGAGCTTCCACTATCCACCATGATTCGATGTACAGGATGCTTCGCGATGGTCATCTCGACCACCACGGCATCATTGTTTACATCGTCATTAGACTCCCCTCCCTTGGGAGGGATTACATTCTCCGGGACTTCCCGGGCTCTCTTCTCTGCTCGGCCGGACCCGCGCGAGATCATGCCCACGGGCTTCTCTGTTGGCCGGTTGTCGATCGCAGGGACAGGCGGTAAGGCCGCGAGCGGCTGCTTCTCGGAGGGGGCCTCGTTCTTGACGAACTTCCTGAGGTAACCCCTCCCGATCAGCTCCTCAATCTCCCGCTTCAAATGGCGGCACTCCTCCGTATCGTGTCCGTGCTCGCGGTGGAACTGGCAGTACTTTGATTTGTCTCGGGCGGCTCTCGGGTTCTGAGGTGGAGGTCGGCGGAGGTAGCGCTCGCCCTCGATTTCCATGAGGATTTTTGCTCGAGGTGCAAGGAGAGGGGTGTACCTCCGCTCGGAAGTAGACTCGGCCCTCGGCCTTGGATTCGGGCGAGGGTCGGCGGACGGCCCGGGCCTCCGAACTCCCGTGGCGTCCCTTGGAACTGACTTCTTCGAAATCTTCCCGTCCAGCTCTCGACGGGTGCGGTCAGCCTCCTCCGCCCGGATGTACTTGTGGGCGCGGAGGAGGAGCTCGGAATACGTCCTGGGTGGCTTCTTGTCCAGGGAATAGGTCAGGCGGGACGTCTTGAGCCCGCGCTTCAAAGCCAGTATAGCGACGGGCTCGTCCAAGCTGTAGATCTCCAGGGCTGCGGTCTTAAACCGGGTGATGTAGTCTCGGAGCAGCTCCTGGTCCTGCTGGCGGATGGAGAAGAGGCTGTCTGCCTCCCTTGGCACCTTTCGACAAGCGTCGAAGTGCGCCACAAACTTTCCTTCCAACTGCTGGAAGGAGCAAATGGATCCGGGCTCGAGGCGGGCGAACCAGACTCGAGCGGCCTTCCGAAGGGTTGCTGGGAAGGCGATGCACAGAAGGGCGTCGGTGGTGCCCTGGACCCTCATGAGAGCTTTATAACTCTCCAAATGGTACAGGGGGTCGGTGGTCCCGTCGTAGAGGTCCACCTGCGGCATGCGGAACCGTTTCGGGATCGGTTCCGCCTGGATTTCTTCGGAGAAAGGGGGGCGGGAGTCGTAGCCCGCCGGGTCAGCTGACGAGTTCTGCAGGTCGGCGAACCGTCGGGCGAACTCCGCCAACTTGCGCTCGTGCTCTTCTAGGCGCCTCTCAGCCTGGCGCCTGATGGCTTCGTCGGTAGAGTCTTCCACCGAGACTGCAGGTGAAGGGGGCGCCGATCGGTCTCGGCGCGAGGTCTGGCCCCGGCGTCGCTTGCTGCGATGCGCCGTTTCGGCCCCATCGGCCGGGGATCGACTCTCGTGATCCTCCGAACCGGATAGTTTCTCTTCGGGGGAGCTTGGCGGCTCCCTCGGGGGTTGGAGATGGCTTGTGGATGGGACGGCCTGCCCTGGATTGAGCGCAGGCTCCCACGCTGTCCCGCGGCTCGGGCCGCGGGAGTCCCTGGCTGCGGCTGAGTGGCCAGGGATCGTTGCTGATGCTGAAGCTGTCGGACCGCTGAGGTCAAGGTCTGCAGCTGCTGGACGATGGCCGCAAGGGATCCGTCCACCGGGGCAGGCTGCTGCGAAAGAGGAGGAGCCGGAAGCTCCCGTTCGGGGGTGTGGCCCCCTGGAGGGGAGTGGGCTTCTCCCACACGGCTGGTGGACGCCTCGCGACCACGAGTGACCACCATTGCTGGAGAGCGCGACACCTGCAGAAAGCTAGTTCCCTCTGGGGGTTAGTGTCCTGCCCCCCTACCTGGTGCGCCAATCTGTTGCCGTTCTCGTCGCCGTGCCCATGCCGTGGATCAGCCGATCCTTCCTGACCGCCTGGCGAGGGAGCCTCCCTTCCTGCGGAGAACCTGCGACAAAGGGGTTAGAGGACCCTGGCCGGGGATTCCGGCGAGGGGGCTCCGACGGTCAAGTCAGTAGACGACGAGAAGGAACAGACTCTCCCTCCCAGGCCCTCTAAAGGGCCCAGATTTGGAGAGTTAACTGGTGAAGGGAACGCGCTGGGGACCGGAATCTCGGCTGGGCCTGTTTGCCGAGCTCACGTCCAGTATTCCCCTCTCGGGATCTCTGGTTTCTTTTTCGGAGCGAGGCCTTGTGCTGGTGCTTCCTCCTTGTCCCCAGGCTAGTTGGCTTACCTTGCAGTCCCCAGATTCTTCCCTCTTTATCTCCTTCCATCGTGCGCTTGTCCTTTTCCTCCTCGGAAACTCCCCTCCCCTGTTTTCCTTCCTTTTCCCTTTTCGGTGAGGGAGGCCAGGCGGCTTTCTGACCTCGTCCGCCGGGCCCAGCAGGGAAAAGGCAAAGACAGGAGAGAAAAAGAGGGAGGGCGGCGTTGGCAGAGCGGCCAGTCGTCAGGCTTCGGGCTCCGTGAGAGTGCTCTTTTCCCGAGCGTGGGCGCCATCCGTTTACGGGGCCTGTTCCGTCAGGATCGGGTCTCTCGACTGCGGGACCTGTCGGGCCAATGTAAGTGACGTTTCGCGTGCCGCCGCCCTCCGTACGGGACGACGTCTAGGGTCGGTACGGCCTGAGGGATGGCCTCGGGACCTGTCGCTTTCCCCGGGGGCCTCTCCGTACGAGCGGTCTGACCTCAGCTGAGTTGGACCTGTCTCCGGGGGCCAACTGGCGAGAGGCGAGGGATCGGCTGACCTCGGCTCAGGTGGACCCCTCCTGGGTGGACACCTGGCGAGGTGGCAGGAGGTCGCCTGGCTTCGGCCGAGGTGGACCCGTCTCCGGGTGGCCACCTGGCGCAAGGCGGGGGGTCAGCCGACCTCAGCCTAGGTGGACCCCTCCTGGGTGGACACCTGGCGAGGTGGCAGAAGATCGCCTGGCTTCGGTCGAGGTGGACCCATCTCCGGGTGGCCACCTGGCGCAAGGCGGAGGGTCAGCCGACCTCGGCCTAGGTGGACCCCTCCTGGGTGGACACCTGGCGAGGTGGCAGAAGATCGCCTGGCTTCGGCCGAGGTGGACCCGTCTCCGGGTGGCCACCTGGCGCAAGGCGGAGGGTCAGCCGACCTCGGCCTAGGTGGACCCCTCCTGGGTGGACACCTGGCGAGGTGGCAGAAGATCGCCTGGCTTCGGCCGAGGTGGACCCGTCCCCGGGTGGCCACCTGGCGCAAGGCGGAGGGTCAGCCGACCTCGGCCGACCTTACTCGGGGCGGACTCCTCCGAGCCCGGGCGCAGATGAGTCGGTGGGGGAACTCCGCGCCGAACTCGACCTCGGCGGGAGCTGTTTGCTTCAGATAGTCGTCGGGCGGTGCGGTCTTGCCGACCCTAGCTTTGAGGACGTGGCGCTGATTCTGGCAGGGAAACTCACACGTGGCTCGCTCGCATTCGGCGATACCTGAGCCTGGCCACGTCACTGTCACGGCTGTAACAGTTTAATTGAGTTGTCAAAGAAAGTATGATTAATTCAGACTTGAACTAAAATTATTGATGTTTTAAAAGGATGATGAAATTTAAGCAAGGACTTTCAATATGAAAACTGGATTAAAATAAATCTTGATATGATATGCCTGGGATATGGACAAGATAAAGAGACTCAACAACTTTATTTTAATAAACTCGAGATCTCCCTGGTACCAAAACAAGATAAATCTTTGGAGGGATTTATTTAGTGAACTAAGATAGTTTAGTAATTATATCAGAGTAAGTAGCGAAATTATGGTGGACTAAAAATTATAGTAATAAATGAAAGGATGAAGTTATTGATCCTTAGGCTTGTCTATAGGCATTGTCATGCAATTTTTATCAACAGGCTCTTCTAGTGTAGAGGACTCTAAGAAAAAAATGTTGGACATCTCTAAATTTAGAAAAGACATGCGATGATTCTTTTATTGGGCTTGGATCTGGAGTACTCTGATGCAAAGTTTTTTTAGTTTTGATATTATAATCTCATTATTTGAAGAGACTTAAAGTTTTTTTCTAAAATAAATGACTAACTGTAAATTCATGGAGAAGCTTAAGAGAAGAAAGAATGCTAAAGACCATGGCAAGTATCTAATGTTCAAGCCTTTTCTAATTTTTGGTTAAGAATAGAGTTGACCGATTATGATTTTCATGTAGGGGTTAATCAAGAAAAATAAATTTCAGGGACAAAGAATTTTATATTTTAATTCAAGATTGAGATGTTATGTTCATTTGAAAGAAACTAAGAGAATTTATTATGTATCGTGAATCATAAGGAGCAAGAATTGAGATATGACATAATTTTATTATGTTAGGGATTTACGAAGAAAACATTCTAAGAAAGGGATCATGTAGAAGCTTGAGGATGATGTTAAATTATGTATATCCAAGGTTGGGCCATCATGAACTTCTATAGAATTGATCAAGGATAATTAATTATAGTAACATCAGAGGATTAGTATTTTGGAAGGACTCAAGAGAATTTGATACGTATCATAAATAGAAAGGATTTAGTTTTGAATATTACGTGATAAGTATTCTAAGATGTAGACTAATTAGAAGATTGAGATTAACATAAGAAGTTGGCTATTTTCAAATCTAAAATCTCAATCAAGCTAATTTTGAGGATAAAATTATTTTAATGGGAGGAGAATGTGAAACCTAGACTTTTGGGCCGAAGTCGGCAAGCCCAGCTGATTTCAACCCAGTCGCAAAAAAAAAGAGTCTAAGAGGGGAGACCCCGTGAAATAGGGGACTCATCCTTCCCCTTAACCAGCAGGGAAACTCGCTGGGGAGAGCCGTGGAGAGAAGGGGCTTGGCCAACGACGTATTGGAATGGGTTAGGACTCTGATTGACGAAGTCTTTCTTCCCCAAACGTCGAGGAAAACTGTCAGGAGTCTTCTGTAAATCTCCCTTTACCATCACTCAATCGAGCCTCCAAACCCCTTCCAAGCCATTGTTCTTCCTCTTCGGCGAGCGACGGAGAGCTCCTTCAATCACTAATGAGTCCTTTTCCCTTATTTAATTTATTTAGGGGAGGATTTAATCAGAGTTTAGTTGGTTGTTTCTCGATTTTGGGTTGCTTGAACCGTACCTCGCCGGTAGCCGCATCGTCGTTCACTCCGGGCCGCCAACCCCTTTTCCCGGTGACTACTTCCCATGGTCACCACCGGCAACTGTGGGGTGGCCGATTCGATCGAACTGAGGATGAAAACAGGGGTTCGAGAGAAGAGAAGAAAGAAGGAAGATAACAGAAGCAAGAAAGAAAGAGAAAAAGAAAAGGGAAGAAAAAAAAAAGGAAAAAAAGAAAAAGGAAAAAAAAAAAGAGAAAAAAAGAGAAAAAGAGAGAAGGAAAAAAAACATGAGGCTTCTGTTCGGTGAAGGAAAAAAAAAGAAAGAGGAGAGAGAAGATGAGAAGAGAAAAGAGAGAGATAGAGGAGAGAGAAAGAAAAGAAAATAAACTAAATAATAATAATTATAGGAGAGAGAATCGGGAAGCCTTCTTTCTTTGAATTCGTGAAGTTAGGGTTTTAAAGGTAAATCAAAAAAGAATTTATGAATAAAAAATATTTATTATTGTAGGGGATCAACCTTCTGAGCAGGAAAGTATTGAGCAAGCTCCGGATACAAACTAATATCAGTTATACTAGGATTAGCTCTGGAAGGTAAGGATTTCTGGACTTGATCACCAATTGTATGTATTTTATATGACATGTTTTGATCCGAGTATATGAGTATTGGCATGCATGGTTGTTTTTGCATGGTATAGTTTGATTTCTCATGATAAATTATATGATTGTTGTTATTATTTATGTTTCTATATACCATGTTTATCAAGTAAAGTATTCTTTGAATGGGTTGGACCATGATGTGGATTATTGGAAAACTATAAATGACATGATTTGATATAATGATGTGAAAAGATGAAGTGTTAATCAAGAGAATATGATATTTGGACTAGCCATGCAATGTGATCATGGTTACACACAGCTTGAGCCACGGGCTTTGTACATGGAATAGCCATCCGCGAGCAGTTAAAACGTAGGACAGCCTGAGCCATGGGCTTTGTACGTGGAATAGCCGGCCACGGGCAGTTAAAACATGTGACAGCCTGAGCCACGGGCTTTGTACGTAGAATAGCCGGCCATTGGTGGTTAAAATATGTGACAGCTAGAGCCACGTGCTTAGTACATAGGCTAGCCTAGTCACGGACAGAAAGTACATGGTCGATTATGAGGTTGCCAGTCATGGACTGGAGCATGATCGTGGTTAGTCCAGAACCCTAAAGATGAAGGATAATTAATGAAAACACTAAAAAAAAACTTGATGCTATCATTGGTTTTGTTATACTTGACATTTGAGTCGTTTTGGTTGCGAGATTTGATTAACTATTGTTTTCCGGTTATTTTCAAGCTATATTATTATTGGTGTAACTGTTTGGAGATCTTATTGAGCTGTAAAGCTCACAACCCCTTATTTATTTTTCCTTCTCAGAGTTGTGCAGAATATTCAAACTTGGTAGTGGAATGGGTTCGTGGTAAAATGATGAATAGCAGGGATCTGGCTGGGTGTGAGACTGAATATCAATATTTAGATTGTGTGGTTAGTTTTGTTTAATTAGATCTGTTGTTGATACTTGTATAATAACTCAGTAGATCATTTTAGTAGTTTTAACTTGAAAAAAAAATAGATTGTTTAGTTATTATATAATTGTTTAAATAATATTGATTTATCTAAAGTGTTTTTTGAGTAAAGATAAAAAAATGTATTGTTTGGTTATTACATAATTATTTAAATAATATTGATTTATCTGAAGTGATTTTTGAGTAAAGATGAATATTGTGTACCTAGGCTTTGCATGATCTCTATAATGTATTCTATGATTTGTACGGCCGATCGTGTAGCCGATTTCGATGCTAGATTCGGGATGTGACACTGCATCATGAGGATGGAAGTTTTACTTGAATTCTGGTCGAGAAAGGTGCATAGTTAACCATGCTACGAGGCTTTTGAAATATATTAATTTTCTTTCTGCTATTATACGGTGCAAGTTATGGGTAGCCAAATCAAAATGGATCATAAGACGACCTTGGATATAAGTTGAAAATATTCTCAGCTGGATATCCGACCAGATTGGCTTATACCTAAAGGTTGCACACATGATCCATCTAGCTTCATTAAACGAAGCCATCCCGACCTAACTTGACCCCATCGTCTCTTCGCTTCGTGCTTCTCTTGAAGAGCAAGAAGACCTCATCATGGTCCAAAATAGTGGTGGGCACTAAAAATCGCACCATGACCGGTCACGAGTTCTTTCCCTTTTAGATCCCAAATGATTGGAGCAAATAGCTGTGCATCAAGCAAGATACCTCTACCCCACTTTCTGTCCTATCATCTTGTCTT
Organism: Areca catechu; assembly: GCA_021397845.1. Classification (NCBI taxonomy): domain Eukaryota; kingdom Viridiplantae; phylum Streptophyta; class Magnoliopsida; order Arecales; family Arecaceae; genus Areca; species Areca catechu. Next base: position 11,507,333 of record CM038049.1, read on the forward strand.
CCACTGCAAGCTTGGTAGATTTCAATCAAAATCCTTCATAGATTGGCTTGTTCCATTTGGTTGCTGTTGTACTTGGTGGAGCTATCCTGTGAATGGACAGCAAGTCAAAAGTAACTAATCGTTAGTCCACTTGATAATATGAGTTAGTTTTTGCATAACTTAAAAAGAATGCTTGCGCATTTACTTGTTATCTTGAACTTGGTGATCTAAGGAGGTTGATTGTCTTGATTACTCTAAACCACCAGTACTTCTTTTCTTGCAACATAGTGACATCACTAGCTCTTTCAAATTAGTAATTAAAAAGTCCAGTTATAATTGCAACACCATCCAACTTGATTCAGAGAGGCTGAAGAAATGGTAAATGTTCTCTTTAAAGGATACGTGTTGCAAGTTACGTACCCAAGTAGCATGATTTGATGATACCATCTCCAGGCATATGTTGTTTACTGATCACAGTGTTGCTTCGACTAATTAATGACTTGTGCGTCCATCAAAGCAAGCTTAGAAAACTAATTACCGGTTGCCAGTTTATAAGTTAGGGAACATGATGTCGCTTATCTATCTCAATTCAAAAAAGTACCATAAAGGTCATAAATGATCGTACTAGTTGCTATACCTGAATTTTTGTTTTATATATATAAAGAAAAAGATAAGGGGATAACTCCTGGTATTGCTATTTTCATGGACCTCCATCCCATCAGATAATAAGCTTCTTCCTTTGAAAGGAGGAAATGGGTTGCAATCGACGAATATTCAGGTAATAGACCTGGTACAAGGACATTAGCATTTCACGAGTACTGTATGATCTTTTATTTTTTAAAATTTTTTAAACTACTCTCCCATCATTATATATATATATATATATATATATATATATATATATATATATATATATATATACTTTTAGTCTATATCCCTACTTAGTGCAAGTGCAACTACCTTAATGGAGCACAATAGGTGAACGAAAGGACTCTCTGATCGCTATATATAGAAACTTGACAGGTAGCCAGAAAGAAATCCCACTTGACGCAAGTGGTGCTTGGAGTTACGTCAACCAACAGTCCTGGACGCCAGTATTCTATGCCGAATTATTTTTTAAAAATATAATTACAAAAATAGATGTTATGTTTTATACCTATCAAAATAGGTATCCGGAAAAGACGTGAAGGCCATGTTGAAAATTAAAATCGTTTTGATAGGTACCTGGGAAAGACGCGAAGGCCATGATGAAAATTAAAATCGTTTTTTAAGAAGACGATTTCCATGCAACCCATTCTAATTTTTTTTTAATTTAATTTTAACTTTAATTTGATATGATATTTTTAAATTAAATTTGATGTGGTAATTAAAATCATTTTTTTATAAAATTTTATATATTATTTATTGATTATATTAATTATTATATTATTTTGAAATAATATTAATCAAAAATAATATTAATTAACTATATAAAAATAATATTAATTTAAAATTAATAATAAATTAACTAAAAAATAATATTAATTGAAAATAACATAAATTAAAAGATATTACAATAATATATAATAATATAATTTATATTATAATAAATATTTTATATTTTAAAATATAATATATATTATAATTTATTATATTATATATTATATATTATAATATAGTATAAATTTTTTCAAAAAATTAAAAATAATCACCAGATTTTCCAATCTCGGACCAGAGAATGTTCGATGCACGGCGCATATTAATTTTTCCGCAGTCATTCCCCACCCGAAGGTGAGTACGTCAACCTGACTACCACTGGTATCAGCCGAACGAACAGAAATTATTATATATATTTCTAACTTTTTCACTATCACCAACCAACGAAGATTTCAGGATTATTTTTTCCTGCCAATTGGTTGCGAGAAAAGTCACGTAACCCCCGCCACCGCCAATTGGTCATATTTCTTTCGGATATAAATGAAGCCTTAGCTTTTGCTTTTACCCAATAAAAATATCATTTTTTTTTAATTTTTTGACTTTTTCATTTAAGCTCATAGTATGTGATATTGAAATAATTTGCATATAATCATTTGACAATGATTTAGGTAAGGTATCCACCATCGGTTCTTTGTGATTTAGACTTGTCTGTTGATCTGTTGTATCGTGTCCATTCTTCAACCTTTTCACCAGGGTTGTGAGCAAGCGAGGAAGCAGTGGTTGCCAACGGAGGGATGTCATTGACCACTTGTTGTTCTTAAAAAATTTACAAACTTGAAATTATTATGAAAATTTGACCATGGATTGAGAGCATTTAATAGAAGTTATGAACTAAGCCGAGTAAAAACAATTACGTGAGTAGGAAAAGTCTTTGTGCAACGGCGTGCACTAAATTTAACAATAAATTCAAGATTATATTTTTTTTATTGATCCAAATATATTCGTTATCGCATGATTTTTTATTGATCCAAATATATCCGCTGTGACATAATGGGATGGAAGTTAAGCATGACTAACATTAATTACCGTTCAGCTTTTATTTGAAATTTTCATTCAGACTAAAATACATTTCCCTCCGGTCTCTTTTTTTTGTCATATTGTTTGAACTAGAATATCGTATTTTTTGAACTAGGATATCCTAGCTTTTGAACTAGGATGTCGTAATACTGTTTTATATTTTCTGCATGGTTATTATTTTTATTTGAACTAGAATATCGTATTTTTTGAACTAGGATATCGTAGCTTTTGAACTAGGATGTCGTAATACTGTTTTATATTTTCTGCATGGTTATTATTTTGAACTAGGATGTCGTAAGTTTTGAACTAGAGTATCGTAGATTTTAAACTAGGATATCGTAATACTGTTTCAAGTCATTTTTGAACTAGGATGTCATAGGTTTTGAACTAGGATGTCATAACACTATTTCAGATCATTTTGAACTAGAATGTCATAGATTTTGAACTAAGATGTCGTAGCTTTTGAACTAGGATATCGTAGCTTTTGAACTAGGGTGTCGTAATACTGTTTCATATTTTCTGCATTGTTATCATTTTTGAACTAGAATGTCGTAGGTTTTGAACTAGGATGTCGTAAGTTTTGAACTAGGATATCGTAATACTGTTTCAGGTCATTTTTGAACTACGGTATCATAGGTTTTGAACTAGGATATCGTAGGTTTTGAACTAGGATATCGTAATACTGTTTCAGGTCATTTTTGAACTAGGATGTCATAGGTTTTGAACTAGGATGTCATAATATTGTTTCATGATATTTTGATTTGGATGAGGATTTTAAATAAAAACTAAATGATAATTAATACTATTCATGCTCAGCTCCCATCCCACCATGCCATCGTAGATACATTTGGATCAATAAAAATATGCGGTGCGGGTCATGTAAAATTTACTGCACCGCACGTGGTGCACAAAAAATTACTCATTGCGGGTATTGAGTTTGTCTTATTCTGGAAAGTTCGGGGGAGGGGGTCCGGGGGTTTCCCAAATGACAAAAACTAACATATCCAGGGTCAACACACGACAATATCAGTGCAAATTCTTTTCCATTTGTTTAGTTAAATTAGTAGCTAATCCTAACTATAATTTTGTAGTTATAAACACAAGTTGTTAATTTCAATTAATGAGGATTATTGAAATCTTGTATTTATAAACAATGTGAGAAACTAATAATTTGCTTCCAAAATTAAATATTTTTTGATAATTACAAATAATTAATAATTTACGTTCATAATCCACTAGTTGCATCCTTGGATTAATGGTGAAATTATTGATTAGAATTATTCAATAAAAAATATCACATTATTTTAAAAAATAATTATTTATTTAAAACAATAAAAATTATCAATTAATTAATTATAATTAATAAATATTTTTTACTCAAAATTTTTAATCAAGCTTGGGTGGTAGTATATCTTTTTCCAACAATATGGTAGTTTTTTATTAGGTGAGTTAAAATACATTTACTAATACTATTATAATCAACAAATGAACCAACTTGTCACCACCCGTCATATCCACATATTACGTCACCTTAGATTACCATATAATCCCTTTTATTAATTTAAATTAATAATTATAATTTTTTTTAATAAATCGGTGTATTCATTGTATAAAACGAGGGTGAATACAACAAAAAAAAGTCAGCCATAATATGATCCCTAAGTTGTACAGGGGCAGCATGCCAATCAGATCAGAGCACAAAATCCGAATGATTAGCCACATTGAAGGCCACTCAGTCGGCAGCAGAGTTGGCCTCTCTATAAACATGCCTAACTGAAGTATAGACGTAGCCCTGCAGCAGAAAGCGGACATCACGGATGATAGGATGAGCCGACGGAGCTGAAGTCGTCTGAGTGATCTAAGAGATAACAGTGGCTAAGTCTCCCTTAATAATCAATCAGTCAAGATGAAGGACCTGACAAGCATACCTAATCCTGGCCCATGCCGCATACAACTCTGCAGCAGGGACAGAGAAATCCAATAAGGAGAAACCTCCGGTAGCCAGAAATCTAAAACGGGAGTCTCGATAACAAAGCCCGCACCTCCCAACCTTCGACGAAGGCTCCCGTCGAAGTTGACAGTGAAGAAAAGTAGAGAAGAGGGTTTCCAAGAGATAAAAATCCTACGAGATGCTCGAAGAGCGGAAGGAGAATCCCAGATCTCCGAAGATCTCACTGTCGACCTCCAATATTCAATAGCAGAATACCTGGTTCTCTCCACCACCATCTTGGGGGAGCATCTAGTAGATATAAAAATCTGTTTATTCTTGAATATTCATATGTGATATGCCAGATAAGCAATGAACGATACCCGAATAATTTTTTTTTTGGTTAATTTCGTATCAAAACTCTTAAAACCGAAACATCGTTTCCTGCAAAAGCTCACTGGTTTATCTTTTTTATGAGAAGAAAGGCCCTTGGGCAGGCACTTAATCTTGATAAGTACCTAAACTAGATTTGAACGAATATAATGATCTCTTTTTCTTTTCTTTTTTTAAAAAAAATACTAGGAAGAACAAACATTCTTTCCCAATATATTAATAATACAACGAGTGCACTCTTTCTTGAAAGCAGTAATTTGATGGCTATTAAAAGTGCTAGACATCATGGGAAAAAAATCCTTTCATCACAACAATCATGTGTCTTCTGGTAAAGCTACAAAATATCTAAGTAGATGAATAAAGGTAATCCGACAAAGCATTCACACAGCAATAGCCAAAACGCTGTCTGCAACAGTCTTTTGTAGGGAAGTAATCCATCACACGCATGAAATTTTTCTTCAATTGATAATTTTTTCCAAGATTTGTTCTTTTTATTTTTAAATAGGTTATGTCCATTAATAATTTATTGAGATTATGGATTGTGACTAAAATGAATTTAAAACAAAATCAAAATAGAGGATGGAAATATTTAGGCTGTGTTTGGTACATTGCCGAGCAATCTTGAAAGGTAACGTGGATTGTCAGTAATATAAATCGTATGAAATATGAATTATTATTTTGGTATATGCAGGTAATGTTGTATAATATAAAATCAAAATTTTAAACTACGGATAAATTTAATCTATATTTTATTTATAACAATATATTTTTTATATTTTATCTATTTATTAAAATATATATTCTTATATTTTATATTTTATATTTATAATAATACAATTTTTATATTTTTTTATTTATTAAAATATATTTTATATTATAAAATATAATGTATATATTATATAAATATATTTATATATTTAATAAAATTATATATATATATATATATATATATATATATATAATCTTCACCGGTCGATGGACGGTGAGGGGGGCGTCGTCGACAAGTGGAGGGGTCGAGGGAGGGGGGCACCGAAGGAAAAAGGAAGGGAGAAATGAAAGATAATATTATCCAAAAAATTGCTTAAAAGGTGGTAATATGGATTGCCACCCTTTGCAAAGATAATCCAAAATATCTCATGGAAGATAATCCAAATTACTTGGTAATCTGCACAGTAATATAGTGAGGCCTCTTTAAATTGCTGACAACCTATCAAGCTACCAAATGCAACTTTAGTGATATTGATGTGTAAAAAAAATGAGCATGAATATTAGGACATGTCCTTTTGTGGTTAAATATCATGGATAAAATTGGTCTAACATTTTTATTGATCAACTTATCCATGTTCTTATACTTTTCAAGATGGATAAGTTACTTTTTTTGATAATATTTGTTTATGAAATGGAAAGAAAATCTTATCCACTAAAAGGTGGCTAAATCATTTTTCTACTAAATTAAATATTTAATTTTATTTCTAAAATTAATACCTTTCTCATGATTTTCAATGCCTTTCATATAATGTCCAATAACTCAGTTGTCTACTATCCTAAAGCCTAGTCCCCATAAAGGGTATTATGAAAAATATGGATAAATTTTAGCAACTTATCGAAAAAAGTAATTGATGTGGCAAGATCGCTGATATGGAGCACACCTCAGATACGACAAGCAACAAGGCGGACAAAGTCACCATGTCGGATTTCTTTCCCAGCTCCTTCGCTAGGTAGCTCCCCAAGAGTCGAGCCCACCTCGACCGAAGTCGAGCTCCCTCCAACTCCTTCGCCAGGTGGCTCCCCAAGGGTCAAGCCCACCTCGATCGAATTCGAGCTCTCTCCAGCTCCTTCGCCGGGTGGCTTGCCAAGGGTCGAGCCTACCTCGGTCGAAGTCGAGCTCCCTCCAGCTCCTTCGCCAGGTGGCTCCCCATGGGTCGAACTCACCTTAGCCAAAGTCGAGCTCCCTCCAGCTCCTTCGCCAAGTGGCTCCCCAAGGGTCGAGCCCGCCTCGATCGAAGTCGAGCTCCCTCCAGCTCCTTTGCCAAGTGGCTCCCTGATGGGGGCATCAGAGGCCCCAGACTTTGGCAGAGGCATTTCAACCCTCTGTGGTTATCAAATTAGAGTTTAGGATGTGAGTCCAAGTTTTGTTCAATTTGTAATTAAGGTTTAGTCAATTTGAGTTAGTTCATTTGAGTTTTGTGAGTAAGTCCATTAGAGTTCTGTCCATACTTGAGTCCTGTATTTAGAATGCCAAGTCAATTGAGTCAGGTCAAGTTTTGAGTCCTATAAATTATGAAGTTTATCGGTCAAGTCAGCTCATATTGAACTAGTCATTTTCTGAGTCCTATAAATTTTATAGTGAGTCCAGTCAAATTTTGCAAGTAGAAGACTCAAGATAATCGAAGATCCAGCCAGCTTAAAGTCATGGAGCCACACTTAAAGACCATGAAAGATCCAGCAAGAGAATTTGAAGGCCTTGGAGCCCTGGACCGTAGCCTGGAGCATGCTAGACCGCCCAAGGCCCATGAGGAGCATTAAGAGGGGCGCCAACCCTTATGGTCACCCCCCTTAGTCGGCCTCTCTTAGAGTCACCCCTCTTTGGCCGACCAAGAGAAGGAGAGGGAGAGAGAGAGGCTCAATCAAAAATGGAGAGCCCTAGTCTATGTCTTTGTATGGATTTAGGATTAATATAATTTCTCATGAATACCCTTACTTGAGCCCCAAGTTTGTAAGCCTATTTAAAGGCCTCCCCTCCTCATATAATTTTAGAATATTGATGAATTAAATTTGAGTTTTCTCTCCTTGATGTGTGCCCTTGTTGTGTGCGTGCTGTATGCGAGCTGTGTGCGAGTTCTTCTTGTTCTTACGCCTTACCTCCAACTACAATATCAAAACCCTAGCAGCCCCTTCCTTCCAACCCTTGGCCACCATCATCCAAGAGCCTTTCTTTTCCCTTCTTTCAATTATTCAATCTTTATACTCTTATTTTTCTAACCCCAGATGATGATTTGTAAGTCCCTCGGTTCCCATAAGTCCGAGGATACCTTCTGATCAGCCGTCGGATCATCGAGCAGAAAGCTGCGAATCCGCAGCATTAGAAGCTTGTTCTTCAAGGCCACATCCGGGAGCGTGAGCGATCTCTTCATGGAACGATCTTCAGCAGTCGCTTCTACTGTTTCCAGGTACACCCCCCTGATTCATCAGTAGTGGTATTGTAGGAAAGCTAGCCTGACCATGGTTTCTCAACCTTGGCAATCCTGTTTATCTATTACTTTAGGGTTTATTTTTGTATGCATGACTTCCAGAATTTCCATAGAATTCTATACCTTTGAATATTGACTTGAAATTCAGGATCTACAACCTTAACTTTATGCTTAATCACGAAAAAATACTTTGCATGCATAAATCATCCCACATCACTCCCCAAGGGTTAAGCCCACCTCGGTCGAAGTCAAAGCTCCCTCCAGCTCCTTCACCAGGTGGCTCCCCAAGGGTCGAGCCCACCTTGGCCGAAGTCGAGCTCCTTCCAGCTTCTTCGCCAGGTGGCTCCCCAAGGGTCGAGCCCACCACGGCCGAAGTCGAGCTCCCTCCAACTCCTTCGCCAGGTGGCTCCCCAAGGGTCGAGCCCATCTCGGCCAAAATCGAGCCCGTTCCTTAGAAGCATCGTGAAAGGGAGAAGGTCATCAGCACCAAGTCTGCAATCGAAGCCGGCGTGCGCAGTACGACGCATCCAGTGCTGCACTTCAAAGCTAGAAAGGTGCACCTACCGTCGTTTGCACTATTCGGGAAGAAGTGCCCCGATCAAAGCACCAAGTCCTACAGCTGGCAACCTACATCACCCACAAAGAGAAGGCCATGTTAGGGATCTCAGACCCAAGGATGGTTGCCCCCGGATCAAGGCCTCACTAAACTTCCCTAACCGTGATAACCTACTGGAAAAGCAAGGGTTGCCATGTAACTCCCTACTGTAAGGGAAAATGACCTCGGAGCATGGCCACAGATGTCATTGACCCTCGAGCACCCCAAGAGGGAAAAAATCGAGGCAAGAAGGGAGAGAACTGGCAATCTAAAAGGAGGACCTAGTGGGTGAGAACAAGCTAAGCACGGAAAAGGGTGAAGAAGGAGTAAGGGTCGAATAGCGGGAGTAAGGGTCGATCCCACAGAGACTTTGGGGTTATCTTGAAAAAGGATTTTCTTTTGATTTAAAATAAACTAAAACTAATAAAAAAAATAGATGCAAATAATAAATTTGTGAAAATAATTCAGATATGACCTATCTCAAGAGTACGGCCCGTACCCGTGGATCATGGCCCGTCCCTTAGGTATAGGTCAATCAAAATTAATTCACTACGACTTACCTTAAACGCTAATCCAACATGACTCCAGCATAACTAAAATAAAAATAAATAAACATGGATTAATATAAAGCAAATAAATATTTATTCCATAAAAGATTGGGGTACAGAGAAAATAAAATAAAAGCAAGGGAACAAAGGTCCCTTTCTCCCTTTTTATCCGACTCTGACTCTCTGTCACAGCAACAGGTGGAACTACGGACAGCAGGTGGAACCTCCCCAAAAATTCTTCTTTCCGCAGAAGAGAATCACCGAGGTATTTATAGAGAAAAATACCGTGTCGGGTCCGTGTGGAAAGCGCGGTGATTTCCTCATCTCAATCCGATCTCCTTATCTGATTTTTTTACGATCATCCCCATCTCAAAAATCAAACTCAAAAATTCTATTGCACAATCCCGCGTCCATCCAGCGTCGTCCGACATCTCTTCTCGTTCCGATGTTTCTTGTTTTCGGACATCCCGGTCTGAACGATGGTGACCAGGGCAGACGGTGCTGCGGGCAGAGAGGCGCGGCTGGGGCGGAGATGGACACGGCAGCGGGCGGACGCACGGCTTCGGACGGTGCTGCGACGTGGAGCGGAGACGGCATGCGGACGATGGCGTGGACGGAGCTTCAGACGGCGCTGCGGATGGTGGGGACCGTGGACACGGGCGCAGAGGGTGGCTGAGACGGGCGGCTTCGGGAGCGATGGGGCGGACGTGGCATGGCAGCAGCAGGCAGCGGGCTTGGGCGGCGCCGGCAGAGGGGGCCCCGGGGGCGGACATGGCGGAGACGTCTAGGCAGCGGAGACGGACGGCTGGGCGGCGGCGCGGACGGCTGGGGGCGGCGCGGCCGTGGGCGGTGTGCACGGCGGAGGGGCGCGGCGTCCAGCTGGACGCGCTGCGGGCGGCGTGCACGGCGGAGAGCGCGGCTGGGCGGCGTGGCTCGTGCGGACATGCGACGGTGGAGGCGGACGGTGCTGTGGGCGGCGGCAGCATGTTCCGGCCATTTTTCTGGCCGAACGGGAGCTCTTCGGCCGGCGGGAAGGTTGCCGGCGGCTTCGGCGATGCCGAGGGAAGCTCTTCGGCAAGTTTCGGCGCAATCGGAGCACGGTGGTCCACGGCTCCGCCCGTGGACCGGCAGCAATGGCTGCCGTGGACCAAGCGGACGTGCGGTGGACCATTGAGCCGGTCCACCGTGAGCCATTTAAAATTTTGAGGCAATGCTCCAAAAATCGTATAGCTCTAAAATCCGTGCTAAAATCTTTAAAAATCCATTTCAGGCCCGTTTGAAGTCCGAATTACATTCCGTTTGCGTCGTTGGACTCCTAAAATCAACATCTACACGTTTATGGAATCAATTCCTACAAAGTATCATAAAAAGTATCAATTTTAATCAAATAAAGTTGGGTTAATTTTTATTATTCTAATGTCTAACACACCCCCCAACTTAAACTTTGCTCGTCCTCGAGTAAAGGAAATGGATGAGTCTTATATACTAAGATGGTCCATGAAATGAAAATTATCGCACTAACCCTAAAATTAAAGAATACATGGTTAGACTATTAAAAAGGTACTTCATTGGATTACCAGTTCCACCCATTTAGTAGTAGAATAAAGTCCATAGAAGTTTTAAGAGTTTTTTCTTTCCCAACTTTCTATCTCACTATCTAAATCTTCCAACTTAATTTGGTTTTGGTGCAATATTTATTTAGTCCCCATTTTCTTCTTCTTCTTCTTCTTCTTCTTCTTCTTCTTCTTCTTCTTTTTTTTAATATAAAGTCAGTGCAATGTCCTGACACCTTGCTTTCTAATTAACCCTTGTAGCGAGCTTTAAAGCCAATGACTCCCAAACCAGTTGGCTTTAGGGCATTAGGTGTAAAACACCCCTCGGGCTTACTGACTCGAGTTAAAAAGGCTAAGTCAAGACTAACTCTACGAAAAATTTCGTTACATCCCCACTTTTTGACGCGAACAACAACACTTACTTAGGCGAAGGGGTCGGGTTACTCAATGAGAGATGCTAAAAATCTTTATTAACCTCAGAATTTTTTTAGCTGGGGACTTTTTATAATGCCTATACCAAAATAAGTAAGATTCATTATTAAGATCAATAGGCCGAAGGGTCTGGAATTACTCTTCTAAAATTTTCTGGACTACACTCTACCACTTATAGGGTTTTCTTGATAAATCATCCCTCAGTGTCTCTAAAATTTTCTAAACCATTAATCACTCATCATTTAGTGAGCTTGATTTTTTTCAATTCGAGACAAATTTTCGTACACAAAAACTGATTAAAATTTTACTCGAGGATTTTATTTAATTAATTAGATTACCTCACCCCCCAACTTAATTTCCATTGTCCCTAATGGAAGAGAATATTAAAAATGAAATGGCATGGAAGGATACAACCTGGTAGGGTATGGAATTGGACGTCCTTCTATCACCATATTCCCGCAATCTTCTTTTATTACTCCATTTATTATAAAAACAAAGAACTAGAAGTTAAAAGATGAACTAAGGAAAGAGCTGGGCTGCCTCCCAGGAGCGCTAAGTTTTAACGTCTTCAGCCAGACACTAAGAGGGAGTATTACTGATATTGAATTTAGGCACATCCCTCAAGAAAATTTTAGAAGACAGGCCAATCAGGAGGCCTTGTCAACATGACAGAAAAACGTTCGTACAGTATCATACGACGACGATTATCCTTGATCCAGAAAATACAGGAGGTAAGTGTACGAAACCAAGCTTGAAAAATCCTAGACCAATTTGGTTGGAGATTAGAAAGGAATCGTGTGTACTGGACCGAGAGTGGGGGTGGGGGCTTAAAAATTTTGCTATCTCTAGAAAGGTCTACCCTAATCCCTCGCTCAGAAATAATGTATCCGAGCACAATTCCCTCACGAACCATAAAATGGCTCTTCTCCCAACTTAAGACTAAGTTGGTTTCTATACAGCGTTTCAATACCGTAGCCAAATTATGGAGATAGTCCTCAAATGAAGATCCAAAGACAGAAAAATCATTCATAAACACTTCAAGGAAGTGACCAACCATGTCAGAAAATAAGACCAACATACATCGTTGAAAGGTGGCTGGTGCTTCTAAGAATGGCACTAAAGGGCTTGATTGAGTCAGTAATGATTCAAATTTCACAGTCCAAGGAGGAATGGTGCTAAACTTGAGTGGCTCTAACAAAGCATTCACTTCATTTGCATATTCATCAACATCAAAATCGTCAGTTCCATAATGTGTCAAACATGCTTACAAAGGATCCAAATCAAGCAATACAGGAAGATTCCTATTTACTACTTCTTCAATAATGTTTACTTCGTTATGATCATAAGAGGGTGGTCCTTGGCATGCATTAAAAATATTCAACCGCATTTTCTTATTCCCAAAAGAGACATCCATAACCCCTGTTCTGCAATTTATGCAAGCATTAGCGGTAGCTAGGAAAGGTCTTCCAAGAATGATAGGTATCTGACTAAGGTTACCGCTAGATTCCATGTCCAAAACAAGAAAATCAACCGGGAAGTAGAACTCATCTACTTTTACCAACACATCCTCGAGCATTCCACGGGGTGCCTTGACGGATCGATCAGCTAACTGTAAGGTCACCGTCGTGGATTTTAATTCTCCGAATTTAAACAGATCATACACTGAGCCTAGGAGAAGGTTTACACTCGCACCTAAATCTAACAAGGCTATTTTAATTGTAAGGTCCCCTATGACACAAGAGATAATTGAGGTACCTGGGTCTTTGAGTTTGGGTGGAGCTATTTGCTGAAAAACTGAGCTGGCTTGCTCAGTTAAGAGGATTTTCTTAGGGATATGTGCCTTAGATTTTCGTTTTTGAGTGCACAAATCCTTAAAAAATTTGGCATAAGCCGGTACTTGCTTGATGGCATCGAGGAGAGGTAAATTGATTTGTACTTGCTTGAATATTTCAAGCATCTCATTCATTTTTAAAATTTTCTTATCCAATGATAAAGGTGACTCCAAAGCACTAGGAAATGGAGCCTTAGGTACAGGTGCTTGACCAATGGATTCCTTCTCCTCTTCATTCTTTTTCTCTGGCTTAGCCAGCTCTACTTCTTGGGTCGGGTCAGGTTGATCTAATATTTTTCCACTTCTTAAGGTGATAACAGATTTAGCGTGTTCAGGAAATTTTCTGGTCCAGTGGAACTCTCAGCCATGTATTGACCCTTAGGATTGATAATGGGCTGGCTAGGCAACTTACCTTCTTCTCTCCGATTAAAAGCTGTAGCTAGCTGACCTATCTGAGTCTCTAGCTTGGCAATGGATTGGGTATGGGAGTGAAGGATTTGGGTATTCATGTTCAGCCCCTCCTTCAAAGTTTGAAGGATCTTCTCTTGAAAGGAAGGATCAAGATTGCTTGGCGGAGGTTGTGGAGGCTGTGGGGCATTTTGATATTGTGGAAATGGCATGCTTTGAAATTTGGTCTCCTGATAGTTTGGCCTATCGGAAGAATTGATTCCGGGTTGGGGTTTCCAAGAAAAATTCGGGTGATTGCGCCAGCCGGGATTGTATGTGTTCGAATAAGGATCGTTTCCTGGTCTAGGAGCCATTCGGATTTGAGCTTGATGAGCTTGCTCTTGAAGAAGCTCAGGAAATTGGTAAGCTGATGGACAATCACCTAAGGTGTGGGTGGAACTCGAGCAGATAATACAGACTTCATGAGTAGGATAAGATGAGGAGGAATTATTTCCAGCTTGCAAAAGTTGGTCGAGCTTCTGAGATAGCTCATCAACCTTGCTGTAGATGTCTACAGCACGACCAACTTTATACATACCTCCTCTCTTGGGTTCTACAGGTCCTGTGGGAAGATCTCTACGGGCAGCTGACATATGATGTAGAGGATTTTCACTTAACGTTTCAAACAACTGCCATGCCTCATGTTCATTTTTAAGCATGAACGTTCCTCCACATGAGGCATCCACCATTTGCCGGTGCCTTTCTGACAAACCGTCATAGAAGCACTGGACTAATTGCCATTTGGGTATGGCATGGTGAGGACATTTTCTAATTAGCTCTTTCAATCTCTCCCAGGTTTCATGAAACATTTTTCCATCTAATTGGGAAAGACTAGTAATGGCTTTTCTAATTTGATTCGTCTTTCCTATGGAAAAATATTTCTTAAGGAACTCCCTCTGAAGTTGATCCCAAGTTGAAATTGTCATGGTGTCTAGGGAATTTAACCAATATTTGGCTTTATCTTTCAGGGAAAAAGGGAATAACCTAAGCCTTAAAGCATCGTCGGAGAAATTTTGGATCTTAACAGTGGAACAGATTTCTAGAAATTCATCTAGATGTTTATATGGGTCTTCAGTCGCAAGTCCGTAAAAAGAGGGTAACATCTGAATCACACTGGACTTGATTTCGTACTGGATGGCATCTACGGGGGGTACTTGGATACAAGGTGAATAAGTGTATTTTGAAGGAGTGAAGTACTCCTTCAGCGGAGGGTCAATTCCTTGATTAGGATCCATAGTACCTGGGCTGGTTGCTCTACTGGAGCCTTCGATTTTCGGATCTAGGGATATATGTTTAGGTTCTCGAAGTCGGCGCCTAGAATATACTAACATACACCCTCCCTCCTAAAGCAAACAGCAATAAAAGATTTTTTATTTATTTTTTTTTTAATTGGAAAGCGTTAGAATGAGAAGAGGTCTAAAAGAGAAGTTCCTAAGAGAGTCCTAAACTAGAGAGAAGAAAGTTAATTAATTAATTTTTTTTTTTTTTAAATCAAACAAGTGAAACAAATCAAAATCACTATCCTAGGGTTAACCTGGATCTAGACAGCTCCTAACTGATCCAAGGTTACCTTCGAGCACTCCAAGCCCAAGATCAATTAACTGACTTGGCCAGGTAAGTGTAAGGTGGGTGAAGGTTCCCTTGTCGCTTGCCTTAGACACTAATTAAAAATTGGCCAGGTAAGCGGAACCAAGTCACGTCCCTTCGGGCTCTAGTCCCTGAACCACTTTCCTTAGACACCAAGGAATTAAATGATCTGAACCCGGTCCAACTCTAGGGTTTCCTTGTCCTATTGAGCTCAAAATCCTTAGGGTTGACATCTAATTAATTTTAAAATTAAAGGCTTGGGTCAATGCAGATGCTGGATTGATGATTTGTGGGCTAAGGAAGGGTATTGATCTCCCCACCTTATCTGATTAATGGGTTGTGCCCTTAAGATATATTATGAAATTATGAAATGCAACAGCTAAAGTGTCCAAAAAGTTATAAACAAACAAAATTAAACTAATTTTTTTTTTTAATTTTGATGATTAAGTATCTGATCCTAATAAATTATGAAATGTCTGGATAATTTTTTTGGTTTTGCAAAAAATAAATTTACCTAAGTGAATCTAAAAAAATTTTTGTGTTCAACTTTTTTGTACCCTAGGACAACCATTCAACATAACCTCCCAGTTATGCCAGGGCAACCTTATGTCAGGGCACTCAAGATCGAAAATTGAATTTTTAAAAAATTTGAATGTAAAATTTTGAAAATTGAATTTTTTTTTTTTTGAATTTTTAGATTGTTGATTATATTTTTTTTTTCAGAATAATGCCGAAAGTCCCCGGCAACGGTGCTAGAAATCTGATGCATGTCGTAATGCACCGATTTAGAACCTTAATTCCACTACTCTAAAGGGTAGAATAGCGGGAGTAAGGGTCGATCCCACAGAGACTTTGGGGTTATCTTGAAAAAGGATTTTCTTTTGATTCAAAATAAACTAAAACTAATAAAAAAAAATAGATGCAAATAATAAATTTGTGGAAATAATTCAGATATGACCTATCTCAAGAGTACGGCCCGTACCCGTGGATCACGGCCCGTCCCTTAGGTATAGGTCAGTCAAAAATATCTGCATTAACTCCCTTGCCCTAGTCATAACATTTCGATGGGACTTGGGAGTGAGGGCAAATGATATGGCAAGATCGCTAACATGCAGCACACCTCAGATCTGGCAGGTAGCAAGGCGGGCAGATGTCACCACGTTGGATTTCTTTCCCAGCTCCTTCGCCAGGTGGCTCCCCAAGGGTCGAGCCCATCTCGGTCGAAGTCGAAGCTCCCTCCAGCTCCTTCGCCAGGTGGCTCCTCAAGGGTCGAGCCCACCTCGGCCGAAGTCGAGCTCCCTCCAGCTCCTTCGCCAGGTGGCTCCTCAAGGGTCGACCCCACCTCGGCCGAAGTCGAGCTCCCTCCAGCTCCTTCGCCAGGTGGCTCCCCAAGGGTCGAGCCCACCTCGATCGAAGTCGAAGCTCCCTCCAGCTCCTTCGCCAGGTGGCTCCCCAAGGGTCGAGCCCACCTCGACCGAAGTCGAGCTCCCTCCAGCTCTTTCGCCAGGTGGCTCCCCAATGGTCGAGCCCACGTCGGCCAAAGTCGAGCTCCCTCCAGCTCCTTCGCCAAGTGGCTCTCCAAGGGTCACCCATCTTGGTCGAAGTCGAGCCCGTTCCTTAGAAGCATCGTGAAAGGGAAAAGGTCGTCAGCACCAAGTCTGCAATCGAAGCTGGCGCGCAGTATGACGCATCCAATGCGGTGCCCCAAAGCTAGAAAGGTGCACCTATTGTCGTTTGCACCATTCAGGGAGAAGTGCCCCGATCGAAGCAACAAGTCCTACAACTGGCCACCTGCACCACCCACAAAGAGAAGGCTGCGTTAGGAACCTCATACCCAAGGACGGCTGCCCCCGAATCAAGGCCCTGCTAAACTTCCCCAACCATGATAACCCACCGGAAAAACAAGGGTTGCCATGTAACTCCCTACTGTAAGGGAAAATGATCTCGAGAGCGCGGCCACGGATGTCGTTGACCTCGAGCACCGCAAGAGAGAAAAAATCGAGGCAAGAAGGGGGGAGAACCGGCGATTTAAAAGGAGGACCCAGCGGGTAAGAACAAGGTAAGCATGGAAAAGGAGAGACAAGCAACGAGAAGGCTCGAAGGCCCTCTAAAAGACTCCCGGAGAGAGTCCCGATGGGCACTGCCTCCCCAGCTCGAGTCTCGCTCCTCTCCTACCACTCCTACTCAATCTTTACTGAATACTCTCCTCCAAGCGTGGTGACCGAACAGGAACCCGCCTTCGGGGATTTGTTCCTCTTTACCGTTCACTGACTTGATCGTCGGAGTGCCCTCGTCGGAATTCCCGGCCGGATCTCTAACTTTGTCTTGCAAGACCGGGAACCGCTGGATTCCGAAAGATGGGGCTGAGGTCGGCGCCACATTAGAGTTGCAGGCCACGACGGAGTGCCCCGCCGGAGTCTCCGGCCCGGGTCTCTAACTTTTTTGAAAAATATTTATCTAGAAAAATATAGATTCTCAGATAAATTTTTTATCCATAAAAAAAAGGGTCCTTAAGTGGAACGGTCTATCCATCTATCAGTCTAGCCAATCTACTGATTGATTAATAATTCAGACACTTTAAATCTTAGTTAATTTTTGGTTGATCTAATTTTTGTAAATTTTTGGATGGCTTGTTACGTTCCGACATGACCTAGCCTACTTTTTGATTGGATTAGTGAATTTTGGAATCATATGAATCAGGTCTAAGCAAGTTATTGCAACCATATGTTGAGAAGAGGTTGCATGGTAGTATTTTCTCGAAGACAAAACATGAATCCTTCGTGCATCATTTGATTGGAAGGTTAAGAGAAACTCTTACCATCGTTCTTAAAGAAAATTTTTATTATCTTAATGGGAGAGTCTTGGTTACCGGTCTCTAAATTTTGTAACCAAACTGCTCTATGTTCTGTAGATTCTACTTCTTTAAAGACCGACCTTTCTCTTCTACCAAAAAAAACAAAAAAAAGACTGACCCTTCTACGCTTATTTACTTCCATCTCCATTTATCACCATTATTCTTTTTTTTCTGGAATTAATCCTTTAAGACAGGAGGCATATGAGCCTAGAAAAATCACAACCACTCATCCCTAAACTAACGTGTACCAACATATGTGTTTTCTGAACGTGCATTAGACATGCTTAACCATAATATATTTGCACTAGAAAAATGCAATTCGGATCCACTAGTATTTGCTTAGCAACATTCTGGGGCTATATATTAATTAATCTTGATATAATGATCTTATAGTTGGAGCTACCACAACCTCTCTTTTTTATTGAGGTAGAGCCCAACCTCACGCATGTATCCCTTTGGGATGGTGGAAGCTGCAACTTGTTCTCTGGGGAATATTTTGAGGCAATATCCCGGTAGGCGTGGTTGGATGAGTGGGACGAGATTGCGATGTTAACCAGTGCTTTCGACCTCCTGTCTATTCCTTATGCTTCCACGCGTCACCAAGCACAAATTAACCCATCTTCCTACATGAGAGGAGTTGACGTGGAGACCTTCAAATTGCTCGAAAACCTCTTCGATCGACCCCCGTCGACCTAAACAACCTTTCTGCTGAAATGTTCGAAGTACCCTCGTGCTTGTCTCGGATTAGCACCATAATCCGGTACTAATTATTAACCATGCACTGGATGGGCCAACTTGGAGATAATCTTGCTTCCAAAGGTCCTTGTGGGCATTTGATGGATGTTGTGAAACACGTCTGCTCCTTTTTACCGGTGGAATGGCTAACGCGTTACCCTACAAATTAAAAACTTTCGCTTCCCATGATACGCCCCGGTACCTATGATCGAGGGTCGACCATGACTGGTTTCCACCATTTTCCCCCTTATAAAAAGGCATGCACCTTCTTCATCTGGAGATATCCGCCACCTTAATCTCTCCCTTTGTCCTTCTCGATCTATTTGGAGCTTTCTTCTCTCTTTTGATCTTTTCCTTTTGCTCATCTTATATATTGGTAGGGTGTGCTGCATTTGCCGTTAAAATGTTGCCAAGAAGCCGAACTCTTCCACCAAGGATCCACGACAGTGCTGTAAGTCGTGAAATCATTTAACAGCACAACCGAGCTTAATTCGTGCAGTTGCCTGACTCTCTTTCAAGTCCTTGGTTGTTTAATTACTTGCTAAGAGATACTGTTGTTGCTCTTGTTAATTAATGTTTTAGTTGGATGAGAATCGTGATGTGAGGGCGTATCTTCAAGTGGAGACCCAACCCAAACCCCTAAAGGACATTGAAGCCACCAGTGATCAGCCAGAATATTCCAAATTGTTTGATGATGATGACCGCCTCAAGAGAACTGGTAAGCTTTAATCAACAACAATATAATATATTCTCGATCCTCTCTCTCTCTCTCTCTCTCTCTCCCAAACATAAGCATCCACAAGCATACAAGTTTCTTGTTAGTCACCGGATCATGTTAACTAAAGTTAGTTATATGGAGCTAGAATTGAAGGAACTTTATATTAAAGTTCTTCATATTATACTTTCATTAGTCTAATGAAAGTAGCTTCAGTTATTTTACGGGGGATAAATATATATATATATATATATATATCTTCAGTTTGCAGCTTGAACTTGTAACTCTGTTTTAATCATAGTTCAGGTTACAGTAGTAATTGAGCAACCTGTGAATTAGTCATCTTTGTAATGCCTCTGCAGTATGCGATATTTAATAATGTTTATATGCTTAGACGTGCTTGGAGCTAGCAATTAACTTCTACTTTAAATTCCTCAAAAATATATATATATATATACTTTAATATATTGTTAGGTATACAAGGAGAGATTTTGGTTTGGAACCTGAAAGGTAGCATTTCCATTATATTTCTCCAAAATATAACTACCATATACTATTAATTAATTGATTCGATCTACAGTTATTTTGGCCAAACTTGAACCTGCACTAGAATAAATCAAATGCCTAAAAAACCTCTAGTTGTAACAGTTGGACTCAATAGACAACTCGGAATACTATAAAACAGATCCCTAAAGCAGAATTGCGCCAAACGAAGATGGATGCATGCTAGCTTGATGCCCCAACGAGTCACCCTGCAAGTAAATCAAAGAAACCAAAAGGACTACTACCGACTTAATTAATTCCTCCATATTATATATGTTTGACAAATTAAGTATCCTTGAACGTATATATATTAAGTGGCAATTGGCAACTTTGGGTCTCTAGAGTGCCAGCTTTTTGAACTATCATGGTTCAATTGAACACAAAGCTAACACAATTAGGTTTTTGTATGTCTGTTGACAAGAGTACGTGGTTCGGCAAGACCCTTGCCAATATATTCACTACATATGAGATGCATGACGCAAAATTCAATACCCAACCGCTATACAAGACCAATATATAGAAGAAGCGCGCGCTAACAAAGAAGTGGACATGGTGTGCATATAACAAGCATATATAAGAGTACCGTATTTGTTCATGTGTAGCAATAACTTTACCTTGTTTAATTACCAAAATGTTTAATTAATTTCCCTTAGATATTGGCCATGATTGGTCTTTACATTTGAACAGGTACCCTTTGGACTGCATCTTCACACATTATCACGGCCGTCATAGGCTCGTCTTATCATTGCATGGGCCATTGGGCAGCTAGGCTGGATCGCAGGACCTGCTGTCATGATCCTCTTCGCATTTGTGATCTACTACACCTCCAATCTTCTCTCCGACTGTTATAGAACCGGTGATCCGGTCACTGGCAAGAGAAACCATACATACATGGATGCCGTCAGAGCCAACTTAGGTATGGCATATGATATTACTCCTTAATTACCGGTTGATAGTTTTATCGGCTCCTTCGTCATCTTAAGAAAACATATGTGGCAGGGGGAACGAAGGTTAAAATTTGTGGAGCCATTCAATATGTGAACATTTTTGGTGTGGCTGTTGGGTACACCATTGCAGCTTCGATAAGCATGATGTGAGCTCTCCTCCATTCGAATGCGCGTCATAAAAGTAAAATTTGATATATATGTTCTAAAGTTAGGTTGATCGACAATTTTAGTACTGGATTCCGTACTGATGTCACTCTGTTAGTGCGTTGATATATACGTCCTATACGGAGGCTGGTTTGACGTATCAAATATCAGTATGCCTTCGTACTGTACATCTATATCGAACCAATATACAATATAGTTTATTCCGTACTATCGAGCTAGGTATAGAATAGCATACCTGGATTTATTATAAAAGATATATATGTTGATTATGATGTGATGGTATATGCAGGGCAGTAAAAAGGTCTAATTGCTTCCATGCTAGCGGGGGGAAGGACCCATGTCACATGTCAAGCAACATGTACATGATCATCTTTGGTATCACGGAGGTGATATTCTCTCAGATTCCGGATTTTGATCAAGTTTGGTGGCTCTCCATCGTGGCTGCAGTCATGTCCTTCACCTATTCCACTGTCGGGCTTGGCTTAGGCATCGGTAAAGTTGCAGGTACGCGTGCATGACAAAGCCATCCACGATATAAGATTTTTACTCTACGTGGAATGTAGGACTAGAGGCTTCTATATTCATGTTAATTGTGAAGAACTATTACTTTTCATTATTGGAAAAAGATGGATACGATTAAAGTGGAAGGGATTTCTCACTTATCCCTCCAAGGATACGATTAAAAAGTGAAAGGGATATCTTACTTATCCCTCCAAGGATACGATTAAAAAGTGAGAGGGATATCTTACTTATCCCTCCAAGGATATGATTGAAAAGTGAAAGGAATGTCTCACTTATCCCAGGCTCCAGAAAGTGCCCACCCACCCAAGCGGGGGGACGGTCCTCTTACCTTGAAACCCAAAAGACTGATAGGAGTAGCAATCCGACCAGAACATAGTGTTACCTAGGTATCATGGTCCCACTCCAATATATATATGTATATATTATTCTGGAGGTAAATATATCATGGTCCCACTCCAATGTATATGGTGTTACATAAGCATCACGGTCACCCAAAAAATAGCACTAACCAGCATCAAAAAAAAAAAAAAAAAAAATCTCTTTTTACCAAAAAAAATCACTCTTTATTTGGAGAGGTTGGCCCCACCAGGTGGCTGGAAACGCAACAAGCCGTCATATGTGCCACGTAGCATAGCAAATGGAACACCATATGACATCACATGGCCAAATTGCAACCTAAATTAAACAACATATATTAAGCAAAATAAGAAAACAACTTAGAGCACGTAGCATAGCAAATGGAACACCATGTGACATCACATGGCCAAATTGCAACCTAAATTAAATGACATATATTAAGCAAAATAAGAAAACAACTTAGGGCATGCATCCATGAGCCATACAAAAAATTACTCATGCATGCATGAAACTGGCGTGGCAACTTATGATTCAACTAAATCCTGATATGTGAAACTAGCATTGCGCCATTAATCTCCTTGATGCCATGTGATAATAAAAATTTTCACAAGGCCAAACAAGCATTCTCTAGCTTTTTTTTTTTTTTTTTTTTTTTTTTTTTTTTTTTTTTTTTTTTTTTTTTTTTTTTTTTTTTTTTTTTTTTTTTCCTTTAATGAAATGAGAGGGATTGCCGCGCATCATTTTATTTCAAAATTGATTTTTTACATTGTTATAAAAAATAGAGCTTGCCATGCAGAACGATGAGATATCGTTATAGAAGTGCATGTAGAACAAAAGAAGCCAAAAAAAAAAGAGAGAGAGAGAGAGAGATAGAGATTGGTTGTTAGGTGCCAGGAAAAATAAGAAACATAGAGCAATTGGGCCAAAGGGATCACGAGCGGTTATCAGTGTGTTTGAAGCTGAATTGGTTGTTGGTTTAAACCTTTCTTCCAGCTTTTTTATGTATATCCTTGAGGGTACCTTCATGCTTGCCATTGTAACGAGTTGTCCAACTTTTCAAAAGGAAAATTGCTTGCCAAGCAACCATGCCCGGTGAGATGGCTTCTCTATGGAACTCTTTGATTCCTCTCTTTTCGTGCAAACCAACAAGTTATAGCTAATAATTAGTCCACTGTCATTTTTATTCTTTTACCATTGGTGATTTTTCACCATTGATACATTCAAACATGTCTAGTACCTACAAACATGTATATCACACACACACACAACAACATACATACATACATACATACATACATACATATAAATATATATAAGTGTATGCATATTCATGATGCGTAAATATTCTTTGTACATGTGACTGCGGTTATATATTTTAGGTGATATAATCTCATTCAAGAATGAGCATGTATCCTGCATGCTTGTATTATATGTAGAAGTTGCAAAAGTTCGGCTTAGAATAGCATCCAGTATATGATGCAGTAAAACTACGTTCACGGTTGGCTTGCAGAGAATGGAACTTTCCGAGGTAGTCTTATGGGTATCAGCATTGGGACGATGACCAAAGCGGGAACTGTAACTGCCACCCAAAAGGTGTGGAGAAACCTGCAAGCACTTGGAGATATTGCCTTTGCTTACTCCTACTCGATCATCCTCATCGAAATCCAGGTACTTTTCTAGGATTATTAGGTTTCTAATAGCTACGACTGCTATGTTTATATCTTCTTAGTTATGCTTTAAACATTTGATTTGCTGCAGGATACACTTAAATCACCACCAGCTGAGAACAAAACAATGAAGAAAGCCACACTCCTGAGCATCACTGTCACCACCTCATTTTATCTCCTATGTGGGTGCATGGGCTATGCTGCCTTCGGAGACGACGCACCTGGCAATCTGCTTACTGGTTTTGGATTCTACAACCCCTATTGGCTTCTTGATATTGCTAACCTGGCAATTGTTGTCCACCTTGTTGGAGCTTATCAGGTATTAATTGCATAGGAAGTCTTTCAACTAGCATTGAGTGCATGCGATGATGCTTTCATTTTAGCCTAAAAGTAGTCAAGATTAAACGAATGAAGTCATGAAAATTTCCTCCTGCATGCCATTTCCTTCAGTGTTTCCTGCGATTAATTGTTTTACGTTTCTCAAATGGCTAAGAGTAACCGAACACTCCTGCAACAAATATATATATATATATATATAGGTGTATTGCCAGCCTCTGTTCGCCTTCGTGGAGAAGTGGAGCGCAAAGCGATGGCCCAAGAGAGAGTTCATCACCCACGAGTATGGGGCCAACCTCCCCTTCATTGGTTCCTGCAAGCTCAATCTCTTCCGGCTGGTCTGGCGGACGATCTTCGTGGTTCTGACCACCCTCATCTCCATGCTCATGCCTTTCTTCAACGACGTCGTCGGCATCCTCGGCGCCTTGGGCTTCTGGCCCCTCACCGTCTACTTCCCCGTCGAGATGTACATCGTGCAGAAGAAAATCCGGCGGTGGAGTGCGCCGTGGCTGGGCCTCCGGCTTCTCAGCTTCACGTGCTTGACCGTGTCCGTCGCGGCCGCCTGTGGGTCGGTGGCCGGAGTCGTCCTTGACCTCAAGTCCTACCGGCCTTTCAAGGCCACGTACTGATCATGAGCCCGTCCAGGATGACCGTCCTTGCTACCAGTTTGAAGCATAATGTTTATTATGATAAGAAACGGAACTTGAGCTCGGCTGTCTTAATTTCAAAATTAAATATTCACCAATATAAGAGAATAAGAAACATCCTGTCATGTCTCGAATTCAGTATCAGAATTAGTTCGGCTACATAAATTCTAGATTTTATCCTAAAAATCATGCAAGACTTAAAAAAAAAATTTCATTATAACCTCAATCCTTCGTAATATTATTGATTACAATTCATAACAAATTACCTAACATAAAGGAAATAGTATAACACATATGGTGCAATTTCAGTCATCCTTCGGTCATCAATTTGGTACTAAAAACTTTAGCTACTCATCATTTCTTCATGAATTTCAATCATCACCAAGCTCAAATATTCCACACAACTCTAAGAATGGAGAACAAATAAAGGGTTGTAAGCTCCACATCCCAATAAGGAACAAATACAGGGTTGTAAGCTCCACATCCCAATAAGGTTTCCATATGATCACACCAAAAATAATATATATTTCTGAAAATAGCAAAATATTAGTATATCATGTCATGTAGTCAAACAATTCAAGTCTCATGTATTACAAAAACTTGATAACTTTATATTTTCTTTTAGAATTTTCATTAATTAATCTTTATCTTTAGGGTTCTGGACTAGCCATGGTCATGCTCCAGCCCATGATTGGCAACCTCACAATCGATCATGCATATTGTGGTCGGTCCTGCTCACGTACAAAAACCCGTGGCTCAGGCTATCCCACGTACTATCCGCCCGTGGCCGGCTCCCACGTACAAAGCTCGTGGCTCAGGCTGTGTAACCACGATGCTACCATGGCATGGCTAGTCCAAATATCATATTTACTTCATTAACACTTCATCAATGTAATCAAAATATGTCATTTATGATTTTTCAATAACCGATGCCATGGTCCAACCCATTCAATAACCGGTGTCATAGTCTAACCTATCCGGATATCAATTTTCTTTAAACATGGTGTATAAAATATAGACGATAATAATAATAACAACCATAATACATCACGAGAAATCAACTATGCCATGAGAAATAATACCATGCGTGCAAATGTGTGTATATATATATATGCTCGAATCAAGTCAGGCCACATAAAATACATATATAAATGGGTGATCAATCTAGAATTCCTTACCTTCAGAAGCTAATCCTAGTATATCCAACACTAGTCCGTACCCGAAATTCGTGCAACGCCTTCCTACTAAGAAGGTTGATCTCCTATAATAATAAATAAATTCATTCAACCCAAGCCCTAGGTTCACAAATTTCGAGGAAAAAGATTTCCCCTGATTTTCTCTCTCCTCATCTTCTCTCTACTACTTCCTCTTCTCTCTCATCTTTAACTCTCCTCTTTCTTATTTTTATTTTTTTTATTTTTTTTCCTTTTTCCTTTTTCTTTTATTTTTCTTTCCATTCTCTTCTTCTTTCCATCATCTCCACCGAACTCCCCCTGCTGCTCTTCCCTTAGCTCGACCGAACCGACCTCCCATGGTCCCGGCGATGGCCATGGAAGGTGGCTACCAAAAAGAGAGCCCGACGGACTGGAGGGGACAGCGACGCGACCCCCGACGGTCCACGACCCCATGATTAACAAATCAAACAATTATAAAGAAAAGAATCCAGATTAAATCTTCTTAACAACAAAAGAAAACTCACCGGATGTTGAAGAACTCTTGGTTGCTCGTCGGAGAAGAAGAACTATAGAGTGGGGAGGGCTTGATAGCTCGAATCGACAGCAGTGAGGGGAATTTAAAGAAATCCACTGACGGACTCCTTGATGTTTAAGGAAGGTAACCGCTCGATTGGAGTCCCAAACCCATCCGGACTTGTCGCTGACCACCTCCCTCTCCCCTCACGACTCCTCTCTTGAGATTACCGGCGATAACTCCGACCGGATTAGGGAGATCTAATCCTCCCCTATTTCAAACTCTGCCTCCCCCCCTTCGTTCTTTCTTTTTTTTTTATTGGTTTGGATTAAAGTCGGTTGGACCTGCAGACTTCAGCCCAAGTCCATATATTACATTCTCCTCCCGTTAAAATAATTTCGTTCTCGAAATTAGCTTGATTGAGATTTAAATCAGTGCTCTCATCATAACACTTCTAAAGTTAGAATTAACATTCTTAAATTACTATGCTTCCACTGCACACTCTGATATAATTTACTAAATCATCTAGGTTCACTAATAAATCCTTCCAGAAATTTCTGTCATTCTTACTAATCATCATGTTAGTTTCTTAATCTCTTATGCTACATTTCAAATAATCATGACCTAAATTCAATATCACTTGTATCACTATCCCAATTGATCATAACCTAAGCACTGATACCACTCTGTTATATCCTAATAACCATCATGTCATTATTATCTTAATCATTTGTTTCACCATCCCAAATGATCATAACCTAAGCCCTAATACCATTCTGTCACATCCCAAATCCAGCACCGAAATTGGCTACGCGACCGGCCGCACAAACCCTAGGTTTTATCCTAGAGATTATGCAAGGCCTAAAAAAAAATTTTCATTATAGCCTCAATCCTTCATAATATTATTGATCACAATTCATAAGAAATTACCTAATACAAAGGAAATAGTATAACACATATGGTTCAATTTCAGTCATCCTTCGGTCATCAACTTGGTACTAAAAACTCTCTAGCTACTTGTCATTTTTTCACGAATTTCATTCATCACCAAGCTCAAATATTCTGCACAACTCTGAGAAAGAAAAACAAATAAAGGGTTGTGAACTTTACAGCCTAGTAAGATTTCCATATTATCACACCAATAATAATATATATTTCTGAAAATAGCAAAATACTAGTATATCATGTCATGCAGTCAAACAATTCAAGCCTCATATATGACAAAACCTTGATAACTTTATCTTCTTTTTTTGGAGTTTCCATTAATTAACCTTTATCTTTAGGGTTCTGGACTAGCCACGGTCATGCTCCAGTCCATGACTGGCAACCTCACAATCGGCCATGTATACTTTGGTCGATCCTGCTCACGTACAAAGCCCGTGGCTCAAGCTGTCTCACATACTATCCGCTCATGGTCGACTCCCACGTACAAAGCCCATGGCTCAAGCTATGTAACCATGGTGCTACCATGGCATGGCTAGTCCAAATACCGTATTTACTTCATTAATACTTCATCAATATAGTCAAAATATGTCCTTTATAATTTCTCAATAATCGGTGCCATGGTCCAATCCATTCAATAACCGGTGTCATGGCCCAACCCATTCAATAATCTGGTGTCATGATCCAACCTATCCGGATATCACTTTCCTTTAAATATGATGTATAAAATACAGACAATAATAATAATAACAACCACAATATCCATCACGAGAAATCAACTATGTCATGCGAAATAACACTATGCGTGCAAATGTGTGTGTATATATATGCTCGGATCAAGTCAGGCCACGTAAAATACATATATAAATGGATGATCAATTCAGAATTCCTTACCTTCATAAGCTAATCCTAATATATCCGACATGAATCCGTACCCGAAATTCGTGCAACGCCTTCCTGCTCAGGAAGTTGATCTCCTACAATAATAAATAAATTCATTCAACCCAAACCCTAGGTTCACAAATTTCAAGGAAGGTTCCCCCTAATTTTCTCTCTCCTTATCTTCTCTCTCCTTCCTCTTCTCTCTCATCTTTATCTCTCCTCTTTCTTATTTTTATTTTTATTATTTCCTTTTTCCTTTTTCCTTTTTTTCTTTCCATTCTCTTCTTCTTTCCATCGTCTCCACCGAACTCCCCCTGCTGCTCTTCTCTTAGCTTGACTGAACCAGCCTCCCATGGTCGCCGATGGTGGCCATGGGAGGTGGCTACCTTAGAGAGAGCCCGACGAACTGGAGGGGATGACGGCATGACCCACGGCGGTCCACGACCCCATGATTAACAAACTGAACAATTCTAAAGAAAAGAATCTGGATTAAATCTTCCTAACTACAAAAGAAAACTCACCGGATGTTGAAGAACTCTTGGTTGCTCGTCGGAGAGGAAGAACTATGGAGTGGGGAGGGCTCGATGGCTCGAATCGACGTCGGTGAGGGGAATTTAAAGAGGTCTTTTGTAGAGGACTGATTGAGAGCTTGAGAGAAGGATTCGGGATTTCTTGTTGAGAGATATTTGTATGGGGTTGAGAGAGAATTCAATCTATAAGTTTATTTTTCATAGTGAAACCTTTTGCATACCCAAAAAAATTGTATTTGTTATCTTTTCTTCTTTCTCTTGTGGTATCGACTCGACAATCGACAATCCTGTTTCACTTCCATAATAACCAGTATCAGAGCAAGTTGACACCGATCCCAACAACTGGTATCAAAGCCCAGGTTGTCCGTGGTTGATCGAGATCGAAAAAGATGGAGAAGACAGGTGCAATTAAAGTGGAGATCAGCAGGTTCGATGGAAAGAGCAGCTTCTCCCTCTAGCAAGCGAGGGTAAAAGACGTGCTTATCCAGCTAGGGCTGATCGACACTCTCATATGAGAGAAGAGACCAGACACTGTAGAGCAGAATACCAAGAAACGTTTCAGATGTAGGCGATAAGCACAATCCGCTTGTACCTGGCGGATAATATGGTGATCCATGTACTGAACGAGTCTTTCCCGACAGCATTGTGGAAGAAGCTGGAGGAGCTGTACATGGCGAAGTCCCTCACCAACACCTTGTTCCTTTGGAAGGAGTTTTATCAATTGCAGATGGCCAAGGGACAGGGTGTGCAGGAGCACCTGAGCAATTTCCAGAGGATCCTCATTGATCTCCTCAGTGTTGGTGAAAAAGTTGAGAAGAAGACCCAGACACTTGTATTGCTATCATCCCTACCGCAGTCCTTCGAGTTCTTGGTGATTACTCTTCTAGTGGAAAAGAGCACCATCAAGATGGAGGAGGTGACATCGGTGCTACTTCAGAACGAGGTTCTCAAAAAGAAGAACCAGGCTTTGAGTTCAGGTGGGAACTTAGCGTTGACAATTTCAGGAGGTGTAGGCGATCAGAGGCGGAGTGATAAAGAATCACGAGAAGGACAGTCCAAGTCAAAAGATGCCAGCAAGATCAGGTGTTTCTGGTGCGATGAGTTGGGGCATCATGTCAGAGATTGCCTGCAGCTCAGGGATCGAACGAAGGCTACTACAATGGTGGCTAATAGCGACGATGACGGATACACCAGCGATGTACTCTTGGTATCCGATGAGGTATCCCCTTCTTTCCAGTGGATTTTGGATTATGCCTGTCCATACCATGTTTGTTGCAGGAAGAAGTTGTTTGACTCTCTAGACAGTAGAGAGGGTTCTGTCCACATGGCAGATGGATCAAGCTGTACAATCATGGGTGTCGAGACAGTCAGCTTAAAGACACATGATGGGACAGTGAAGAAACTGGATGAGGTCCGATGCGTACCCAATTTTAGCAAGAATCTAATTTCTCTCGGTAAATTGGACTCAAGTGGCTACAGGTGGAGAGCTGGTGATGGAGTCCTAAAGGTCTTGCGTGGCAATAAGATTGTTCTACAAGGGAAGAAGCATAGGGGTCACTACCTCTTGACAGGGAGTCCAGTGCGAGGCAAAGTCCCTAGTACAGACAGGAGTCTAATGCGAGGTGGAGCTCCGACATCAGGTGGATCGGGCACGGGACGCGAGACTTAGGAGGACGACAGGCGACGTCGCAAAGTGAAGTTTTTATTGCCGCAGGAGACTTTCCCGAGCAGGTCTTAGATCGAGGTAAGCACAGCACATGACGGAGATGGGTCGAGCAGCCTGGCTCGACTCCCATGTTTGCCCATCCATGATCAGGCGATTGTCCCAGGGCATGGGGATGTTAGAATCCTTAGAAGTTCTCAAGTCAAGTGAAGGTGGTGTATTGAGTCGAGGTGGTGTATTGAGTCGAGGTGGAGGTTGTTGGACCAGCGATGCCTCAACGTCCACGCGACCCACGAAGGAAAAAAAAAACACGTGGGGTCCAGCAGAAGGAAACCCAAAAGGATACAAAATCTATACGGATATCAATGCGATCGACGGCCACGAGCAGCGTTGTAATCAAACTACGATTGAGAGAGCTATAGGACTCCAATTTGGATTCTGTTTGGATCATTGGACTCCTGGTGAGATACTCTACACAGTAGAGGCTACAAGTTCATAGGCAGAGATATAGTCAGAAGGAGGAGGATGAAAAAGTGGTGAGAGGTTTTTTTGTAGAGGACTGATTGGGAGCTTGTTGAGAGATATTTGTATGGGGTTGAGAGAGAGTTCAATCTGTAAATTTAGTTTTTATATTGAAACCTTTTGCATGCCCGAAAAAATTATATTTGTTATCTTTTCTTCTTTCTCTTATGATATCGACATCGACAATCGACAATTCTGTTTTGCTTCCACAATAACTGGTATCAGAGCGAGTTGGTACCGATCCCAACACTTTCAGTGGCTAGAAGAGGCGATCCGGGCACCACAACCAATGCTGATCTCAATGTGAAAGGTCCCTCTTTGGTGACATTGATCGATCAAGTCAGGGACATACGGTTTAGTCAGCCATGGCCATGAGAAAAGGAAAGACTTGGACCGATAGATTTAGAGTTTTCAACACTAAAAAAAAGAAAATGAGAGACATCTGCATGCTTGGTTCCGCTGCCATGCCCTCTTCCTACATGTCTCCTTCTTTCTCCCATCCGCCACCCAAGGCAGCCACTTGGGAACCGGTCACTGATCAGTGAAGGGGGTGATCCGACGGGCAGAGGCATCGATCAGAGCCCCTCCTCTCTCTTTTCTGTCGAGGTGCATAAGGTTCCCAATTAGCAGTCTTGAACATTTAGGTCAGGGAGGCAGGAAGGAGTTGGCGACGAGGAGTTCCGAGCTGCGATTGAGATCGATCGGCGACGAGATGTTTGGGCCTAATGACTGGCTTTTCAGTTTCAACAAAAAAAAAAAAAAAAAAGGGAGATCGTCGAATCTCCTTGTTTGCCAGTGGTTCTCGTCTCTTGACCGCTGGTCAACCGGGAGATGGTGTTAGACCGTTGGATGAGAGCTCCAGCGATCGACTGGCTAAGATTGGGCAAAGAGCGGTGTCGGATGAGGCCACCGCCTCCTCAGCCTAATCATAAACAGAAGAATAAGATAAGGAGTTTGGTTTTTGGATTTCGGGTTTTGACCCACAAACCCGAATCCATTAAACTATAGTCCAGTAACTTAGCCTAGGAGTTATTTAAAAATATATATATTAAATATATTTTTTAAAAAAATGATAAATAAATAAATAATATTATTCAAGTGAAAAAATATTAAAAATATTTATAAAATAAGCTTTCCTTGATCATGGACTGATTTCGATTTTATTTTGAAATACATGCTGAGTTGTCACCTAAATGAATTGTTAAAGAGCCCATATTTTTTTTTATAATCATATTATTATTTGGATTTAATTATTTTAATTATGTGATATAATAGATGCAAACCTGATTTGATTAATGGATTTTGTAATGGATTGATCCATTAACATTATTAACTGGATTAGGTCCTCGCTCTGTTACTATATACATTCACCTGTGAAAATTCTAGGACATAAATTTTTTTTCATGTTTCTAAAAAGGTACCTAATCCAATAAAAATGTAGGCATAAGGTGGAGATGGAAAGGGTGATCTAAACTTACAGTTTTTGTTCTTCTTTCATAGACCATTGCAATGAAATCATGAATCTTTAGAGATTTCAAGGTATGCATGATTTAATTATTTTATTTTATTTATTATTATATGTTCTAATCTTTTATATATGATTAAAGGTAAATACTATAATATAAAAATAAATAAAGCCATCAAAAGGCATAAAAAATAGAAACTGTTTCTGTAATATGCCTTCTTTTTTTTTGATAGAACGGCGTATTCAATTCAAAGTTCTAGAATGAATATAACCAAGATAGTCAAAAAGGATAATATCTCGAAGATGTACAGTGATATTTTGCCAATAAGATCACAAAATAGAACTGGAGTGATTAATGACATAGGAGGCTACCTAATTCGCTGCTGAGTTTGCCTTCCTATACATATGTCGAATATCAATAGAAGCACAGTGATGTGGCTAGATCGCTGATGTGGCACGGATAGACTGACGTGGAGCCCACACCGGGTGCCATGAAGGATTCCCACCATGAGCCCCTTCGTCGGGCTGAGCTCCCCTAGAGCAACGGGGTCGCCCGCCGAAGCCGAGCTCTGTCCTCCGCCAGGTCAGTCCCCGTCAAGTCGGGATGCCTAAGCCGGAGCCGAGCACAAGCCACCGTTCGAGGCGGACCCCTCGAGGTCGGGCTCCATAGTCAGGAATCGAGCTCAAGTCTCTTCCGCCACGAGGAGCCCCTCCAAGGTCAGATCCCCCAGGCTGGTCGGCATCCCGTCCATCTCAGTCAGGTCGAGCTCGTCCGAAACCGAGCTCCGCTGGTCCGGAGTTGAGCTCGGCCCTCCACCACCTAGCCGAGCCACCTTGAAGCGAGCCTGCCGAAGGCGTGCCCCATCTTTCCAGCTCGATCCCCGATCCAAACAGAGACACCAACCGCCAAGAGAGCAGCACCTCTCCTCCGAGGACAATGGCGGTCCTCCCAAGGGCCGTACAACAGCACCAGCCATGCCGCCATTAATGCCCACGGCCGCCACTCACACCGGAAAGAAAGGAAGCTCACATTAAGGTGCCATGCCCTCCACCGACCTGCCGTACGACCAGAAAAATAATCCAACCGGAGGGTGTGGGTCCCGAGAATAGCGGCTCACCAACCGAGGCCCTGCCAGGCTTCCAGCAGAAGGAATGTCAGAAGCAGAAGCTTCCCCAACTATCTGACAGAAAGGGCATCCCATCTACGGCACGATACCTCGACGCACACACCTGACAGCATGGGGAGATCCCAAGGCAAGCCAAAATAAAAGACCTAGCCATGGTAAGCCAAAAGGAGGTAACAACAAAAACAACACAACCAACGACAACAAGGGCAAGCACAGAAAAAAGGGAGAGAGGCCAGACAGGAGGACGAGACCACCTCGGCCATCACCTCTGCCAGCTCACTTCTACTCTTATTTTCCATACACCCTACACTCACTCCTCCTAGCGTGGAGCTCATCCAGATGGGCTCGACCAGGAGGATCTGTTCCCCTGGATCGTCATTGACTTGACCGTCGGAACGCCCCCACCGGAATCCCCGACCTGGGTCACTGACGCTGTTCCTTGCAGGTCCCAAGGCGGTCAGAGGCATCCCCAGCAAGCGGGCGCACGACTCCCGACACCACCAGCAGCTACGGGCCACGACGATCCAAGCGGCAATAGATTGGCGCGCCAGGAAGGGGGACTGAATGACTTTTGATCCAATTCAGCCCCCATTCAGAAAGTTCATCATGAGGATGGTGACCACCTGGGCGAGGCGAGCCTCTCCCAGCCGTGCAGAAGTGTCCCCGTCCCATGGGAACCCACACAGTCCGAAGATGGAGCCGCCTGCCCCGGTTTAACCATCTCTACTAGAGATCCAGCTGACCACACTCGCCCAGCAGATGCACACTCTCACTGCAGCGGTGCGCCAGCTCCAGCATCAGCATCGGTCCCTGGCTACTCATCAGCAGCCGGAGACCCCCGCAGCCCATGCCGCAGCACCCCGTGATAGCCTGCGTTCCTTCCACGGGAGGCCTTCGCAGCCGCGGGCCGTTACAGACCCTCGGGGTAGTCGCCAAGCCCCGATGAAGCGACAACGGGCTAGGTCCACCAACGAAGAGAGCTGCTCACCGGACCTTGACCGGGGGGCATCTAAACCCCGCCAAGGCAGGAAGGGCAAAATCCCTCGTCGTGGGCACCATGCACCCGTGTCGCCTTCCCCACCTCCCTCAGCAGAGGGGTCGATGGATGAAGCCATCAGGCGCATGGCGGAGAAGCGCCTGGAGGAGCATGACCGCAAGCTGGCGGAGCTTTCCCACCGGTTTGCCAACTTGCCCGGCTTCGCTAGCGAGCCAGCGGGCTATGACGCCCGCCCTCCATTCTCCCAGGAGATCCAAGCGGAGTCGATTCCCTGCCGGTTCCGCATGCCACAGGTGGATCCTTATGACGGGACCACCGACCCCCTGGACCACCTGGAAAGTTACCGGGCCCTTATGAGAGTCCAGGGGGCTACTGACGCTCTTCTGTGCATCGCCTTTCCTGTTATTCTTCGAAAGGTGGCTCGGGTGTGGTTCGCCCGCCTCGAGCCGGAAAGCATCAACTCCTTTGCCCAGCTAGGGCAAAAGTTCGTGGCTCATTTTGATGTATATCTGAAGATGCCACGTGAGGCAGACAGTCTCTTCTCCATCAGGCAGCAAGACTGCGAGCTGCTACGAGACTACGTGGCTTGCTTTAAGGCTGCCGCGCTGGAGATCTACAGCCTGGAGGAGCCGGTCGCAATGCTAGCCATGAAGCGAGGGCTCAGGACTTCTCGCCTGACCTACTCGCTTGACAAGAAGCCTCCTAAGACTTACTCCGAGCTGCTCTCCCGAGCTCAGAAGTACATCCATGCCGAGGAGGCAGATCGTACAAGGCGGGAGCTCGATGGGCAGTCGCTGAAAAGATCTACACCTGTCGAGGCATCTGGAGCGCGGAGGCCAGGACCGCCAGCTCAGAGCTCCTGACCTGGACCAAGGGCAAGGAGCGCTCCCATCTCTGAGAGGAATTTCACCCCCCTCCTCGTCTCGAGGACGAAGATCCTCATGGAGATCGAGGACAAGACCTATCTGAGGCGCCCACCACCATTGAAGTCATCCACCAGCCGTGACAAGACGAAGTAATGTCGTTTCCACCGTGACCACAGCCATGACACCGAGGAATGCCGCAACCTCAAATGGGAGATCGAAGAGCTCATCAAGAGAGGCTACCTCAGAAGATATGTGGGGGGCAGATCTCAACCGGAATCCCAGGCGCTCATCGCCCTCCCACCAATCCCGGCGATCGACAATCGCCCTACCGAGAAGCTGGTGGGGATGATATACTGGGGAGCCGAGCACGCCTCGAAGAAGGCCCGGGGGGCAGGGCATCCTGAGGTTGTACTCCCCTTTATGAGGGAAGGAAAAAATGAAGAGAGGAATGTAAATAATGATGCTGTGGTCGTCGAGACGACGATCGCAAAGCATCCTGTAAAGCGCATCATGGTAGATAGTGGAAGCTCCACAGATGTGATTTTCTATGATGCATTCTCTAGGATGAATCTTCCCCTTGCTCAGCTCAAGCCTATGCATACCTCCCTTGTTGGTTTCACAGGAGACTTCGTAAGGATGGAGGGAGAAATCACTCTCCCAGTTACTGCCGGGACCCCACCACGGCAGAGTACCGTCATGATGACGTTCATGGTTGTAAGGCTTCCCTCGCTATACAATG
Source organism: Areca catechu (assembly GCA_021397845.1). Taxonomy (NCBI): domain Eukaryota; kingdom Viridiplantae; phylum Streptophyta; class Magnoliopsida; order Arecales; family Arecaceae; genus Areca; species Areca catechu. The sequence continues at coordinate 11,543,219 of CM038049.1, forward strand.
TGATTTTGGGCCAACCTAGGCTCAACCTCCTCGATGCTATCGTCTCTACCAAGAGATTGCTTGTACAGTTCCCAACCCCTTATGGTGTGGGGGAGATGAGGGGTACACCCCAGTCGGTGCAGCACTGCTTGCAAACCCTCCCCGGGGCCCGGGTGCCCGAGGAGGGCCTCAAGCCAGACGAGCTCGACCAGAGGGCTCAAGAACCCAGGGGAGGCCTAGCCGAGCGTCTGCTTCCTTACCAGCTCGGGGTCGACCGGACGAAGATCGTGCAGATCGGAGCCCAGTTGCCCGAGAAGGAGAAGGCTCCGTTGTTGGAATTCTTGCAGATGAATGTAAACGTGTTCGCCTGGACGGCAACGGACATGCCAGGTATTCCTCCTGAAGTCATCACCCACAAGCTCAACATCGATCCGAAGCACAAACCGATTCGACAGAAGAAGAGAAGCTCCATCCTAGAAAGGTAGGCGGCCATTAACGAAGAAGTTGAGAAACTTTTAGCCATCAACTTCGTCCGAGAGGTGCAGTACCCGAGCTGGCTGACGAACGTGGTGATGGTAAAGAAGAACAACGACAAGTGGAGGATCTGTGTAGATTACACCGACCTTAATAAGGCATGTCCAAATGATAGCTTCCTTTTGGCGAGGATAGATCAGTTGGTGGATACCACCTCAAGGCACAGGCTGCTCTCCTTCATGGATGCATTCTCTGGGTACAATCAGATCCGGATACACCCGGGAGACGAGGAACACACTGCCTTTATTACCAACCGAGGGACATACTGCTACAGGATGATGCCCTTTGACCTGAAGAATGCTGGAGCCACGTACCAACGTTTGGTCAACAAGGTCTTCAGAGATCAGATTGGCCGAAACATGCAAGTGTACGTGGATGACATGCTCGTCATGAGCAAGCCAAGCTCGGACCACATCACCGACCTCGTCGAAGCCTTTCACAGCCTCCGGAAGCACCAAATGAAGCTCAACCCAGTGAAATGCACTTTCGGGGTGGCAGCCGGAAAATTTCTAGGCTTCATGGTCACCCAGAGAGGCATCGAAGTGAACCCGGAGAAGGTCCTGGCGATCCTTGACATGGAGCACTCAACCTCCAAGAAGCAAGTCCAATGTCTAACGGGGAGGGTTGCAGCCTTAAGCCAATTCATCTCAAGGTCAGCTGATCGCTGCCTACCCTTCTTCAAGGCATTGCGCAAGATGCATGACTTCACCTAGACTGAAGAGTGCAAGGCGGCCTTTGAGGAGCTGAAGGAGTTCATAGCCTCCCCACCTCTGCTATCCAGACCGGAGGAAGGGGAAGAGCTCCTACTCTACCTGGCTATCACACCTGGGGTCGTCAGCTCGGTCCTCGTCCGTACAGATCAGGACGGGTCTCAGAAGCCGGTGTACTACACCAGCAAAATCCTCCGTGACGCGGAGGTCATGTATACTCGCTCCGAGAAACTCATTTTTGCACTAATTATGTCTGCTAAGCACCTCAGGCCCTATTTCCAAGCGCATCCCATTGCGGTTGTGACCGATCAGCCGCTGAGGACCATGCTAGGCCACCCCGAGACTTCCGAGAGACTGGCCAAATGGTCCCTGATGCTGAGCGAGCTCGATATCGCATATTGGCCGAGGTCATCGCAGAAAGCCCAGGTCCTAGCCGACTTTGTGGTCGAATGTACAGGGCCCCCCAAAGAACCAGAACAGACGGTCCCGGAGAGCCAAGCCGAGCCCGGACCACTGGAGGACCTTTGGATCCTCCACGTGGATGGTGCCTCCAATTCCTGCGGGAGCGGAGAGGGTCTCATCCTCACCAATTCTGATGGAGTGGTGACGGAGTGCGCCCTTCGCTTCAAGTTCGCTTCAATCTCGGTGTCACACTTCAGCCTATGATGGGCAAATCCATGCCTGCGATAGGAAATATTTATCACGATTCTGTTTGTGACCGGCAATATCAGTAACCACGATCTCGTGGCATGGCTAGTCCAATTATCTCATTCTCTTAATTAACACTATCCTTTTACATCATGTCAAATCATATCACGATGTCAAATCATGAAATCTCAAAGCTTTCAATGACCGGCATCACAGTCCAAACCATACAAATATCATTTTATTTGATAAAACATGATATACAGGAATATAGCTAATAACAATAATAATCGTACTGTCCAACATAAAAAGTCAAACTATTCCATGCAAAAATAAATTATGCATACCAATGCATAGGCGCACGGATCAAACCATGTCATAATAAACACACATATATAATTGGTGAACAGGTTCAGAGATCCTTACCTTCCAGAAGCTGATCCTAGTATATCCATATCAGTCCATATATGGAATTCACTCAAGATCTTTCTGTTTCAGAAATCTGTTCCCCTATAATAATAAATAATTTATTTAAAATTTCTCTATGATTTATCCGAATAACTCTAACTGCACGATTTTCGAGAAAGAAGACTTTTCTATCCTCTCTCCTCTTTATCTCCTCTTTCTCTCTCTTCTTTCTCCCCTTTCTCTCTCCTTCCTCTCCTATTTCTCTCTCTTCTTTCTCTCCCATGATGACGGGAAGAGCCTCGGGTGAGCCACCGACGGCAGCTCCAACAACCAGCAAAACATACCGGTGACTCAACTCCTAGGTAGGTATCTCTTTTTTTTCTTTCTTTTTTTTTCTTTTTCCCTTTCTTTTTTTTTCCTACATCTTCTTTTGTTTTTCTTCTTTCCTTCTTCTTTTCTTTCTTCTCTTCTCTCGAGCTCTCCCTGTTTCCTCCTCAGCTTGACCGAACCGAGACCCCTCCATGGTTGCCAGCGGCCAAGGAAGGCAATCACCGAGAAAGAGGGTCGACGGACCCGAGGCGAACGATGGTGGCACAGCCACCGATGATCCACAGTCCAACAAAAATCACCCCGAAATCAACCAAAAATCTCGATTAATTCTTCCTAAAACTGAATTAAAGGAGAGAAAGACTCATCGGTGATTGAAGGGACTCTCCGTAGCTCGCCGGAAAGGAGGAAAACATCACGAAAGGAGCTCGATGGGGCAGCGATGAGAAAGGATTTAAAGGGAATGCTGATGGTCTCCTTATCGCGTAGGGAAGGGAAAAACCATGTCTATCGGAGTCCCAATCTGCCTTAACCACGACGCCGACAGAGTCCTCCTCGGCTTCCTTCGATTCCTTCGATGGCTTTCCCGATCAAATAAGGGGAAGAGTGAGCTCCCTGTCCGACTCCGCCTCTCCCTCTATTTTTTTTCTGTGATTGGGCTGAAGTCCGCTGGGCTTGCTAACTTTGGCCCAAGCCTGGGTTTCACACTGCCAGCACGACTGCCAGCTAGGTTCAAGGTGGACTCCATGTCAGCGATCATACCACACCAAATATGAATATGAATATACTGATATCCGATCCGTATCTAATCCACTTTCAGCCCTATCAGAGTGCTTGACTGATAGGGTGCTTTTTTTCCAAAAAAATATATTTTCTAATGTTAGTCAGAAATGTAGAGAATGGAAGGAAAAATTAGAGGTATTAACCCTAAATCCCTGACCCCATATCCATAAGATAAGGTGATTTGATCCCTTAACCCAAGTGCTTCTGACATAACCAGCTCCCATTTGAAAAGATTACCTAAAAAAGATGAAAAACATCTCGAGATTGTAGATTCGGTTATGCAACCTTTTCTTCATTCCATATTGTCTGCCTACAGCTTCCATCATACGAGAGGTGTCAAAATTCAAGACGTGGGTGTAGGTTGCCTTTATTTTAAAAAAGTAAAATAGATGGATCAAACCATTCCAGTATAGATACACGTTGTTGTCAGTTTGCCCATCACCAACCTCTAGTGGTGGAGAGTGAATGCATCAGTCTTCTCCAGTAAGGATCAAGAGTTTTTTGCAACCACTTCCAATCTGATGAGCTATAAAAAACTTCTAGACCGAGATTACTAAAGGGGATACTTTGATGCTCAAGTCAGTGATTGAAAAGTATGATGCTATAAACCAGGAGGCCAAGCTTAAAGAGGAGCTAAAGGCTTCTCAAAAAGACAACCAAGGGCTTGAGGCCCAATTGAGAAAGAAAGAGGAAGGACTCCGAGATAAGGAGCAGGAGGCTACCAATCTAGAAATTCACCTCGCCAACGTGGTCTATAAAGGGATGTTCTGGGAATCCAAGGCCAATTTGGCCAACCAGAGATAATACTACGCTTGACCTAGCAAAGGATGCTAATCGAAGCCCAAGGAGGCCGATGCCAAGGCCCGCACTGCAAACAAGAAGGCGGCATTGGTGGCATCTTGTACCATCGAGGACTTCAAGAATACGAAGGATTTCAAGGTCGAGATAGGAGAAGTCATCTACAACACGTACCTGAAGGGCTTCTCTAAATACAAGGAGAAGATGTCCGTAGCCTTTTTTGGCCTTAACTTAAGAGGCATTATGGCCGATACCGGAGAGGAGGAAGAGGAAGAGGAGAGTAAAGCAAGGGATGAGGTCGAAACTCCCAAGGAGACCTCTGTTACCAAGGTTAAGGAGGTCGGAGCTATAGCAACCATAGGGAGGTAGCCGTCAAGGACATCAAGGAACCAGAGGCCACAGTGGCTGAGGCCGTCGTCAAGAAGGATAGGTTTAGCATCGCTGTGGAGGTCCTCGAGAAGGCAAGGACCAAGGAAGGTTCAACAAGTCCTGCCTCCATGCACGAGGCCATTGCTCAGGTGGTGGCCAAGACATAGGCCATCATCAATGCTACAATGAGGGCCATTGAAGCAAATTCCTCCATGCTGCCTGCCACTATGGCTGATCTTTAGGCTTTTTTCCTTCTTTTCCTTTTGTTTTGTATGCAGGTGAGCCCCATTTTGTAAAGACTTCTCGATTTGTGGAGTCTTCTTATTCTTATAAAAACTCTTATCAAGTAATAGAAAATCCACTTTTGATTCAACCTTGTACCTGACTTTACATCATTTAGGCATATCTTGGATTTTTCTTAGATTAAATACACGTCGCTAGTTTCTATTGTCAACCAGTAAATTGGTCGTTCTGAACTGTCACGTGGGCAATTCCTTAGGAAACCTTACTTGAGGTCCCTAGTCAGTGGAGTGTTGGCTCCAGGGAGTCAAGTTCCAACCTGAAGGACCAAGCTTATCGAAAATCGACCGCAAACAGGACTATCACCATTAACAACTGCCAAAACCAATAGCAAACCAGGGAGCTATTGAGCCTTAATTTCGGGTTAGATGGCTGTGGGTGATGGGCTGGTAAGCAATCCGTCTTTAAAGCTGACCTACACTAATCGGCCATAGGGCACGATACTTGTAAGCGATCCATCTTTGAAGTTGACCTATGGCTAGTCAACCATCGGGTGCAGCACTGGTAAGCAATCCATCTTGGTTTTTAATATATGGCTAGTCGGCCATAGGGTGCAGTGTTGGTAAACAACCCATCTTGGATTTTAATCTATGGCTAGTTGACCGTAGGGTGCGATGATGGTAAGCAACCCATCTTAGATTTTGATCTATGGCTAGTCAGTCATAGAGCGTGGTGCTGGTAAGTAACCTATCTTTAAAGTTGACATACGACTAGTCGGCCATAGGATGTAGTGCTAATAAGTGATCTATTTTGGATTTTAACCTATGGCTAGTCAGTCATAGGGTGTGGTGGTGATAAGTGATCCATCTTGGATTTTAACCTATGACAAGTCGATCATAGGATGCGGTGCTGACAAACAACATGTCTTTGAAGTTGATTTATGGCTAGTGGGCCATAAGGTGCAGTGCTAGTAAGCGACCAGCCTTGGATTTTAACATATGACTAGTCAACCATAGGAAATGGTGCTGGTAAGTGACCCATCATGAATTTTAACCTACAACTAGTCAGTCCTAGGATGCAGTGTGGGTAGGCAACCCATCTTTGAAGTTGACCTATGGCTAGTTGGCCGTAGGGTGCAGTGCTAGCAAGTAACCCATCTTTGGATTTAACCTATGCTTAGTCAGCTGTAGGATGTGGTACTGGTAAGTGACCCATCTTTGGATTTAATCTATGGCTAGTCAGCCGTAAGGTGTAATGGTGGCAAGCAACCCATCTTTAGATTTTATCTATAACTAGTCGGTTGTAGGGTACGATACTGATAAGTGACCTATCTTTGAAGTTGATCTATGATTAGTCGGTCATACAGTGACATGCTGGTAAGTGACCCATTTTAGATTTTAATCTATGGTTAGTCGACCATAAGATACAGTGATGGTAAATGATCCATCTTGGATTTTAACTTATGATTAGTCGATAGTAGAGTGAGGTGCTAGTAAGCAACTCGTCTTTAAAGTTGATCTATGGCTAGTCGACCTTAGGGTGCGGTGCCAGTAAGTGACCCATTTTAATTTTTAACCTATGACTAGTTGGTCATAGGATGCGGTGTTGGTAAGCGATCCATCTTTGAGTTGATCTATAGCTAATTGGCCATAGGGTACTGTGCTTGTAAGCAACTCATCTTGGATTTTAATCTATGGTTAGTTGCCATTGGGTGCAGTACTGGTAAGCAACCCGTTTTAAATTTTAACTTACAACTAGTCGGTCATAGGGTACGGTGTTAGCAAGTGACCTATCTTTGAAGTTGACCTATGACTAGTTGGCCATAGGGTACGATGCTGGTTCGTCTTTAGATTTAAACTACGATTAGTTGGCCATAGGATTCTGTACATTGAAGAAAGGCTAGGGGCCCCATTTAAGAGAACTCCTTTCATTCTTAGATGAAATAAGTACATCATCGATAGTACATTCAAAGTTTATTTGTGTTCCATGTTCAAGGAATCGAGGTCCGTCAAGCTCTTCGATCATGTATGCCCCTCGATACATGGCTTCCATAACCTAGTAAGGCCCTTCTCAATTGGAGACAGCTTGCCTTGCTCAGTTGGTCTAGAGACTTCAACATGACATAGGACGAGATCTCTAGGGTAGAATGTTTTCGGCCTCATTCGAGAGTCGTAGTATCAGATGACTCTCTGCTAGTATGCCATCATTCAGAGGTGGGCTTTATCCCTAGCTCTGCAAGTAGGTCGAGATTGGCTCTCAATTGAGTTAGGTTATTTAGTTCATCATAGTGCTCAATTCTCGAGATTGGGAGGCCGATCTCAATAAGTATCATCGCTTCAGTACCAAAGACTAGACTGAAAGGAGTTTTCATTTATCAAAGTCCATAGAGTAGTATAGTAGGCCCACAGCACACTGAGGAGCTCTTCAGTCCACCTACCTTTGGTTTCGTCCAATTTGGTCCTAAGACCTTGGAGAATGGTTTGATTTGTCACCTTCGCCTCCTCATTCATTTGACGGTGACCAATAGAGGTGAAGTGGTGTCCGGCGTGCAAGTCGACATAGAACTCTTTAAAGGTTTAGTTATTGAACTGCTTGTCATTGTCAATAATGACAGTATCAAGGAGCCCAAAGCGGCACATAATCGACTTCTAGAAGAAGGCCTTAACCTTGCTCTCTGGGATATGCACTAGGGGTTCTGTCTCCATCTATTTGGTAAAATAGTTGATAGTGACTAATAGATACTTTCGCTGACCAAATGCCAGGGGGAATGGGTCCAAGATGTCCATCCTCCACTGAGCATATAGCTAAGGTGACAAAAGCTGGGAGAGTTAGGTTACCGGCTACCCATGAATGTTGGTATGTCACCGGTACCCGTTGAATCTCCGAACTAGCTCTGCAGCATCCTCTCGCATGGTAAAGCAATAATATCCTTACCTGAGTGCTTTGTAGGCTACAGACTTGCCCTCCAGATAATTTTTGTAGATGCCTTCATGATCTCCTTGAGGATGTAGTCAGCCTCGATAGGCTTCAAACATTTTAGTAGTAGGTATGAGAAGGATTTCCTGTAAGGCTACTCATCCAATAACATGAACTAGGAAACCCTCCGTTTTAGGAGCGTTACCTCTTAGTGGTCTACATGCAGGGCTCCCTCAATAATATATTTGATGAACAGGTCCATCCAACTGGGTTCATAAGCAACTTATTGGACCGCTTCAACTCTATCGATGGCGAGGGCCTCCAAGTACTTAACATATATGCATCCGAGGACATTGTCTGCTGAGGTCGTGAGTCAGGAGAGAGCATCTGCCCGAACATTCCCTCATCTTAGGATACGGAAGATGCTAAAGTGCTGAAGCATTGATATGAAGACCAGCACTTTATTGAGATACTTTGCCATTACCGGGTCTCAGACCTCGAATTCATTGATGACATGTTCAGCTACAAGCTACGAGTCAATGAAGATCCTTAAGAATTGCACTTCAAATTCTTTTGCTAGCTTCAATCTGGTCAATATGGCTTCATATTCAGATTAATTGTTAATCACCTTAAACAGGAAGCACAATGCATACCCAATGACCACGCGCTCCGAGTTCATCGGGATGAGTCCCATTCTGCTCCCTTGCGAGTTAAAGACACCATCCACATGAAATATACAAGTCAACCCCACATCGGATGGCTTGGTGTGAGGCTCAACCAGCACCTCCTCAAGTTCGTCAACCAACCACGTGCACTCCACCAAGAAGTCAACCAAAACCTGAGCTTTCATGGACGATCTTGGATAATAGGAGATGTCAAATTCATTAAGTTTGACCATCCACTTTGCTAGTCATCCAGAGATGTTGGGCTAGTGCAAGATGGCCTTGAGAGGCTAATCGGTGAGAATAATAATGGGATAGACTTGGAAGTAGGGCTTGAGACACTTGACAAAGATGATTAGTACAAAAATAATTTTTTCAAATTTGAAATACATAGTCTTCGTGTCATGAAGCACCTTGCTGGTGTAATAAATGAGCTTCTAGACCTTCTAGTCATCTACCCAAATAAGCATGGAGCTAATCACTTTTGTTGTGATGGCAAGGTATGAGAAAAGCTTTTCTCCGACATCTAGCTTGGAGAGTGAAGGCAGTGAAATGAGAAATATCTTTAGCTCCTCGAAGGCTAGCCGACATTCCTCCATCCACATGAAATCATGCATTTTTTGTAGGACTTCAAAAAAATGGTAGGCAGTGCCTGATCGATCTAGATATAAATCGACTAAGGGCTACGACTTGACTGGTTAGCTACTATACTTCCTTCTTAGAGGTTGGATGCCACATCTCTAAGATTGTCTAAATCTTCTCTGGATTCATCTCAATACCGCATTCGATGACCATCAAGCCAATGAATTTACCAGTTGTGGCATCGAACATGCATTTATCTAGATTCAGTTTCATTCGATGGCGGTGAAGGTTGTTGAAAGCTTCTTTAGGTCAGTAATGTGATCACCTTCATTGATACTCTTGACAAGTATATCATTGACGTAAACCTCCATATTATGATCAATTTGATCCTTAAAGACCTTGTTAACTAATGCTGGTAGGTAGTTCCTATATTTTTAGATCAAAAGGCATTACTTTGTAGCAATAAATATCTTTATCAGTCACGAAAGCGATGTTCTCCTCATCTCTCGGGACTTTTTAATCCGGTTATAGCCTGAGAAGGTATCCATGAACTTAGTAGTTTATGCCCAAAAGTTGCATCGACTAACTTATCTATCCTTAGCAATAAAAAACTATCCTTTAGATAGTCTTGTTGAGATCTATGTAGTCGATACAAATCCTTTATTTTTCATTGGCTTTCTTAACTATAACAACATTAGCAAGCTAGTTGATATATTGCGCCTCTCATATGAACTAGTGGCGAGTAGCTTGTCGACTTATTCATCGATCACCTTTTGCTTTTCCAAGGTGAAGGACCTCTTCTTTTGTCAGATCGATCTAAACCCAGGGTTAATGTTTAGCTTAAGTTGATCACCTCTGGAGGGATCCCTAGCATGTCCGATGCTGACCAGGCAAAGATATCCGAATTGCTAGACAAGAAGTTAAGTAGTCGATTCCTTTCTTTCTCTGGTAATAGGGCACCAACTTGGACCGACTTTGCTGGGTCCTCCCCCAACGGAAAAGAGAGCAGTTGTTCAGCAGGCTCTCCTTTCATTTTAGGTTTTCTTTGGTCCAGCTATTCCATGGATGGCATCTCATCAGCCCTTTGTATCTTCAACACCATCTAGTAGCACTATTTAGCCAGCAACTGGTTCCCGCGCATCTCGCCAACTCCATTTTTAGTCGAGAAGTGAATGAGGCATTTGGTAGAGATAATAGTATCCAAAAGGTTTAATTCAGGCCATCCAAGAATAACGTTATATGCCAAGGGCAAATGGATAATGGTAAAGGTTATAGGAATGATACTCTATTTGGGAGAGGTACATGTAGTGACCAGCAACATGATCTCCCCTTTGACTTCGACTGAATCTTTCGTGAAGCCGACTAGAGGTACGGAGATTGGTTTGAGGCGATTCATAAGCAGACTCATACAGATAAAAGCATCGTAAAAAATGATGTCTGCAGAGCTTTCACTATCTACCATAATTTTTTTAGAGGATGTTTTGCTATCATCATTTCTACGATGACAGTATTATTACTAGGATTATAAACTTTAATAAGATCCCTATCGAAAAAAGGAATTACAGTCTCAACTCTCTCCTCTCCTCTCAACTTTTTTTATATCGGCCTTGCCCCCAGGAGATCATGCCGACTGATCTTTTAGTCGAGGCATTGTCAACCTTGACCTAGACTTGCTATTATCCAGAACTCTGGGGCATGGTTTGGGCTCCTCTGCACATGTATTTCTTGAGATAGCCATGTCGAATGAGATCTTCGATCTCTTTTTTCAGGTGGTGGCATTGCTCGGTGTCATGGCCATAATTACGATGGAATTGACAGTAATTACTTTTATCCCAATTGGCCAACGATAACTTCAAGGCAGGGGGCCCGTGGACGTACTACTCGTCCTCTATCTCAATTAGAATCTTGGCTCCGGGGGTGAGGAGAAAAGTGTACTTGTTATTCTTGTTGACAAAAGCCCTAAGCTTGGTATCTTATCGGCTAGGCTAGGCTAGTCTGACTTCCTACCTAGGCTCCACTAGACTCTCTACAGGCCTGCTTCTTTGGAGATTCCCATCCAACTCCCTCCAAGTTTGGTCCCTTTCTTCCATGCGGATATACTCTTATGCACAAGTTAGCAACTCCAAGTAGAACTTGGGATCTTCTTATCCAAGGAATAAGTAAAGCGAGAGGTGCGGATATCCCTTTTCATGGCCAGCATAGCCATCGATTCATCTAGATGGTAGACTTCCAACATGGTTGACTTGAATTAGGCTACATAGTCTCCAAGCGACTCTCTGTCTACTATTGAATAGAGAAAAGGATGTCTGCCTCTCATGGCATCTTCCAACAAGCATCCAAATGCACCATGAATTTTTTTCTAGCTGCTTGAAAGAGTTGATGCTCCTTGGCTCAAGTCGGGAGTACCATACTCGGGATGCTTTTCAGAGAGTGACTGGAAAGGCAACACAAAGAAGGGTGTTGGAGGTGCGCTGAACTTTAATAAGAGCCTTGTAGCTCTCAAGGTAGTCCAGTGGATCCGGGGTGCCTTCATATGGATCCAACTAAGGCATTTTGAATGGATTATAGATCGATTCATCCAAGATTCAACGAAAAAAAGGCGGATGGGCTTCATAATCCATTAACTAGTAGTCTCCATCTTGGAAGTCAACAAATTGGTGACTAAGGTCAGCCAATTTGTGATCGTATTCAGCTAAGTGCTGAATTGCCTCTTCGATCGGCCCTTCTTCAAAAGAATCTAGGTTCGAGGTAGATGAAGACCGGGATGCCCGTGTTTGGGCTCCTTCCCTGATCACTGCTCTTGGCGAGAAGGGCCATCCCGGCATGGCATAGGAGACTGTGTCTTATGGGTGGTTCGATGGTACTGGGATCTTCCATGGGGGATCCAGTGACTAACCCAACAAGGTAAGGGAGACCATTGATAAAAGGAGCTCTGCCGACGAGGCGTAAGGGTTATCGGCTAAGGGGGGCATGCCAATAGAAAGGCCTCTCCCGAAAGGATCGATTACTGGTATGAGCAACTGCAACAGGAACTGCTGGGGTCCCTAGCTAATGCTATGTGGCCACTGATCATTACTGTTGTTGTAACTCCTGGACCGGAAGTAAGGATAGCGAGCTGGTCCTGCTGGGTCAGCAGTGGTGGAGGTGGTGGAGCTGGCAGCTCCATCTCTTGACTGCGCTGATCATCATGGCATGAAAGATTTCCTACATGGCTGGTGGCCACCATGGCTTCACACTTCGGTAAGTAGGCATGTGCCATGTGGCTATCGCCTGCTTGTGATCATAGGCGATCTTAGTTGATACCTCCATTTTCTGGCGTGCCAATTTGTTGTCATCAGTTCGCCCATCATCGATATTCGATGGTGGGGAGTGAATGCACCAGTCTTCTCTAGCAAGGATCAAGAGTTTTTTGCAACTGCTTTCGCTCTGGTGACCTGCAAAAGGTCCCTGGTCAGGATTACCGGTAGGGACACTCCGACGCTCAAGTCAATAATCAAAAAACATGAGGCTACAGTAGCCAAAGCTAAAAGCCTATGGTGATTCAATGATTGTGTAAGCAACCAACCCGATCAGAGACACTCTATTCAAGTCGGTAATCAAAAATATGAGGCTACGGTAGCCAAAGCTAAAAGCCTATGGTGATCCGATGATTGTGTAAGCAATCAAGCAAGGGCATGCCTAGGCCAGAGGTTCTTACCTATCATAAGATTACATGGCATAACAGAATGTTATTATGGGGGTGTCTATCACTGACAAGTGTAACAAACTTGGCTAAGATGGCAAGATCCAATCTCCTAAAGCATCAATTTAAGAAATATTTTCTATTATGATACCAGGATTAGTTGGGATCGTATCAGCCATGAATTATGCTGCAACAACTATGATTAGCCAGATTGCCGGCTACTCAGATGATGCTGCCACTTGGACAGAAAGGGAGGCTCGCCCATGCACTAGGCTCGCCAGATCGACATGACTGACCAGTTGCCAAGGCCAAATAAAAGATCGATGAAATTGAGAGTGAGGGTGCCAATCTAGATGGTCATAATCACTTCCCACTGCCCACTCTACACCAACTAGTTAGCTCGGACGGGACCAATCCATCAATAGATCCCGCTTCTGGTCATCTATGGGTGATGAGCTATTCAGTCTCAGAATCCTAGATACAACCATCGACCTATTCACATCAGACCGAATACCGTGGCCCACCATTGATGGCAAGGAATTCGATGATCCAAGCAGCCTCCAGGTCCACATCAGCAGCAACGACATCAATACATATACAAATTTTTTAAAATAATAAAATAAAATATTTAACAATTAAACAGAAAATTTTAATGAAGAATATCATTTTGAAGATCCAACGTAGCTGACCATGTAACATGCCATCCAATAAGCTATACCATCATGTAATTATTTTAATAAAAAAATAACATGCGCATCATTTACCGGGATCTATAGATAGTTTTAACATGGTGGACACAAATAAACCTAGTCCAAAAACTAAATTGGACGGTAGCTTGTGAGAAAAAAAGTCAGAATGGGATGACGTTGTGCAGATCGATCAATTTGGTTCTTGGTCGAGCAGACCCATTTGGTCCCAACATCAGAGAAGGGAACAAATAAAACACACAGAGAAAGTGTAATAAGCACAATGATCTATAGGCAAACATGATACATTGACAATTGTCCTTGATTTTTGTTTTTGCTCCATTTTCACTATCCATAAGACGACCGCAGGGAAAAAGTCACATAATTCCACTGAAATCAAACTTGAACGCATCTCATATAAAAAGGGTACACATATTGACGCACAACTCCACTGAAAAAGAACAAATGCAATCGTCATACATTAAGTCAAGCCTAAATATATGACCAGCATCCCAGTCTACTGGGAGGGAAGTCTGGAGATGCACAAAAATTAATAAAGCAACCAAAAGGCTTAAAACGTAAAGATACCGCGTTTCTGCAATATGCCTTATTCCCTATTTGCCCTTCTTGGCCTTCAGATCAGCAGCTGCTGCTTTAACAGCAGACTTTGCCAGTGTTGTTGATTTAATGGCACTCTTGGGGTTAAGAGCTTTCCGTATCTTGAAGACAGCCCACGCGGTTCCAATAGCATGCCCGGCAGCATCGAGGCCTTCATTTGTGACCTCAGCAGCTCGCTCACCATACCTGCAAGAATGACCAACATGTCTCTAATTCTACTCTCGATTATTTCATGGAAAGACTCCATTTCCATATCCCCCCCCCCCCCCCCACCCCTCTCCTCCTTGTGTGTGTGAATGAGCTTATCAGGAAACTGGATCAAGTCGTCAAGGAGCACTTTGGATATCAAGATTGACTGAACAAGATCAAATTTAGTTCTGAAATGAAAAAAAACGATGATTTTGGATGTACTAGAAAATCTCGATTTATTTATTTATTTGATAGCATATGTCTGCTAGCTTTTCTTCTTTTGGCAATAGAATATCTCCTAAAGAAAATTACTGAGTCACCTGCAATTTAATTTTGAAAACCTCCAAGTGCAAGCCTACCAAGGGCAAGCTGAAATGGCAAACGATCACAACTGTCTATCAGCCTTTCTAACTAATTAAATATTTCCTTGATGTGTGATGAACACCCTAAAAAGCCATAATATCTAAAGAGCACGAATTCCAGAATGATACAGGGTGGAAAACACAGATTTTACACCAGGTGCCATCAATGGAAGAACACTAAATCTTATCCCCTCTATGCAGATGTAAAAGTCAAGAATAGATGAACACCTATAACTCAATTTACCTATGTGATACAACTCCTGTTGTTACAACTGATGATGTTTGCAGGACATTCTTACCAGCCACTTCAACAGCATCGCAAATCTTCTCTGTTCACATGATGCAGAAAACAACCAACCAATAAAGTTAGATAGCTGCTAAGAAGCTACTGCATCATTCCAAAGAAAACAGCACTTGGTGTGAAAAAAGAAGGGAAAAAAACAAAACAAAAAACAAAAACTCTAAACAATTCTCAGAACTAACAGACCAAAAAAGGCGGGAAGGGGCATGACTTTCATTTCAAATCAAAGAGAGATTACGACATCATGCATAGCAACAGTTCCAACTTCAGGATAAAATATCCACTTGCATGGTAGCAGGGGCTGTTAACAAAACTAACCAAAAGCAGACATAATAAACATTTTATGTATTTCAGAAGCCAGAATCTAAACAAAAGGAAAAGAAAAGAATATTGAGAGAAAACTAGAATGGGCAGGAAAATTGCGATCATGAAACAAAAGGAAAAGCAGACATAATAAACATTTTATATATTTCAGAAGCCAGAATCTAAACAAAAGGAAAAGAAAAAATATTGAGAGAAAACTAGAATGGGCAGGAAAATTGCGATCATAAAACCCACTTTTGTTTTGTGGTCTCATCCTTTCCCAGCTCTTTTATTTGGATATGAAACCTCCGCACTCAGCTTTTTGCCTTATAATCTCTCCCAAGCCAAGCCCCCCCTTAATCCAACAACCAACCAAAAAAAAAACTGACTATTGTTTTTGCAGTATGCTGAGAAATTATTATTAAAGAAAATGGATGTCTGATTTCCCTGGGCCATCAATTTAACCAAGCCCAATCTGAAGTAAATTACTATTGAATTTACATTCGTCATGCATTTTCTTATATGATCATTTTCAGACCTTTATTCCAAAGCATATCTCCGTTAATCCAGCACTGAACTATATTCTAATCTCACAAATCAACACTCATTAATTAACATTAAGTAATCACCAATGTAATGGTCATCCACCATTAGCTCATCAATCTCAATGAAATAAGGGCCTAAAATCAACCTTTCAAGCAGGACTACTAAAGCTACAAGCTCCAAAAAAGGAAAGAGCTTATGGTTGACCTTTGCTTCAGGCTAGAATAACAATTAATCTTGAAGCAGCACAGTACCCATCACCATCTCTATTAGTATAAACATAATCAAGGCACTGTATGTCAACGATGCTTCCACTGTTTTCATATAAACTAAAATTCATGCTTCTCTGCATCAAAGAAACACATTCAGGAGCATTCCTTTCTGATGAGGACATCACTGGCATGGATTTTGATGCACACTCAGCACTATTCTGAAGCAGACATATATTCTATTTTATTTATTTTTATTTTTACCAGGGTGTATGGGTATTGGGTGTATTTTCTTATGTCCAGCTCATGGATCTTAGAGCATGGGACTGGATTAGTTTGAAATTTTTTAAAACTTTATCTTAGATAAATCTTGAAGTTATTAAAATTTATTTTAAATTAGTCTATTCGTTTTAGATTACTATATAGTCTTAAAGTTTTGATAGAGATGGCCTCCAGGTTGTTGGAGGTCCAGAATTTATTTAAAGAATCCTGATATTGGAAAATTCATCGACAAACAAGAATGAACTTTTGAGATTTCTTCCATCCTCCCAGCTTTCTCTTCTCTCCCCTGTTCTCTCTCGTCTTCTCTCTTCTTCTTCTTCTCCCTCCTCTTCTTCCCCTGCAATTTCTCCTTCCTTGCTTCTTCCTCTTCCATTTATTCTCTCTATTTCTTCTCTTCTAATTTCCTTCCCCTACTTCTTTCTCTTCCTTTATTCTCCTCTTCCCTCTCTCTAAAATGCATGAGACCTAATCCCAACCAAATCCAACCTCCCTCAAGCATTTGCCCACCACCGCAGGCCATCTCCCACCACCATCAGACCAACGCCCACCAACACTGCCTCCCATGCCCTGGCGTCCCTCCATGACCGACCACCCGATTGCCCTGCCGTCTCCACCCATCTCCTCAAGCCTCCAATTTGTGCCATCAAAGCCGCCGACGACGCCGTCGACGTCACGGGCGGGAACAATCATCACATCTCCGTGCACCCGTGCCATTGCTCGTGGCTACCCCTCGGCTCTAACATCAGCGATCCCTTGTTCGCGACCCCCATCCGCCATCCGCAACCCTCTCCCTCAGATTCGAGAACTTAGCCTCGGCAAATCCCTCTGCCTCACCTCTGTTTAGGGATGGCAATCAGGTCGGGCCGAGCCAGGCATATACGGGTCAAGTCATATAAGGATCAGGTCAGAAAAGTCTCAACCTGAGCCCAACCTGTTTATTAAACGGATTGTAATTTAAAAACTGAACCTGACCCATTTAATAAGGATCAGGTCAGAAAAGTCTCAACCTGAGCCCAACCTGTTTATTAAACGGATTGTAATTTAAAAACTGAACCTGGCCCATTTAATAAACAGGTAAATCGACCCGACCTGTTTAACTCGTTTATTAAACGGATAACCTGCTCACCCAACTCGACCCGATCTATTTAACCCGTTTAATAATTGGATAACCTATTTATCCAATCCAACCCGACCCAACATGTTTAATAAATATATAACCTATTTACCTAACCTGATCCAACCCGACCTGACCCGTATTTAAATGGGTTAAACGGGTTAAACAGATTCGGTCTAAAAAGCCTGAACCCGACCTATTTATTAAATAGATTAAATGGATCTACCCATTTACGATCCAAACATGTTTATTCCAAACCCAAACCTACTTATAATAGGTCGAACACGGGTCAGGTTGGCTGGTCGGGTCATAAATTACCACCCCTACCTTTGCTGCCATTGTCAAGCTCGTGCCATCTCCGACACCGTACCAAACGTGATGTCCATGCCGCGCTCGTGCTACCATGCCGACCAACCATAGCCGCCACGAAGCACGACGTGCTGCCGCTACCGTGCCGTCATCCCGAGAATTCTCGTCGAGACCGCCGCACCTCCTTGCCAACACCCTCACCCCACAACCCGTCCTTTAAATCCACAAGCGAACATGTCGAAACCGATTCCTTCTCCTCCGAAGTTTAGGCACAAATGTGAAGGCATAGAAGCTTCTATGCATGACTTTCAAAGCAAAGCCCAACCATCCAACTTTGGGCCTTTTGGACTTTAGGTTTTCTTTTATTAATTGGGCTAACCTACATTTGTTAATGGGCTAATCTCTTTCTATTTGGATGGCAATAGTTTGGAAACTTCTACACACTCTTTAGAGCAATCCAAATTTAATGGCTTCTAGTCCGCTTCGCACGTAAATCATTAGCCGGACATCTCGATAACCTCCAGATTGATCTCCCTCTAACAAGAAGCCGTGAATCCCGTGCTCGGTGAGACCTCTTCATGATTTAGTTTAAGATTTAAATTTTTTGCTGAAAGTTTTATTTTTTTTTAGCACCTATCTTTAATTCTTTTAGATTTAATTTAATTAAAATTAACTAGCCTTAGCATAGCGATCATTCCTTAATGACCAACGATCCAACTTTTTAAAATTTTTGATTGTGCATGCCGATCGGGTCACTTTCTAGATCGGACCTTAATTTTAATTAGATCTAAATTAGTTTAATTCTTGCTTGCCTTGATTATCTACTCTGATTTACTTTAATTATTTATTTATTGTTGTCCACTAATTTCAATAGATAGTCATTAGGTCTAGAATAGCTAACCCATCCTGCATCACTTTCTTTTAGAATAAACTATAATATGAGGAAGTTACACTCTGTGCTCTATACCACAATACAAGTTGCACTCTGCAAACTGCACATTGTTTCTTAAAATTGTTTTATTCTGCTTATATGACAAAGACTCAGGCTAAGCACATAAATGCTATACAATACCTTATGCCACCCAAATTGTTGGCTACCTCTGGTATTGCATCATCTAATCATGCAGAACCTACTTTCATCCTTCTTACTATAGATAAGACATTCCTACTTCAATTATCATATCATGTCAAATCAACACATTCACAATTAACAAACTTAGACAATAGCTTTTCCCTATTTCTTCATTAGTCTTCTTTGTCACTGTCCACCCTTTAAAAAGAATAAATGTTGGCAATGCACATAGGTAACATGTAATGCAATAGTTGTCTTGTTTGCTAGATGAACTAATCCTTTCTTGTTTTATGACTTTATTATACTTAAAGGCAAAATATTTCATCACGAGTCATTTTTTGGTCATCGACACCCCACCATCAAGTCTCCCTATGTATGTTTCACACACATTCTTTGGCTTCTTATGATTTCTTCTGACATTATACTTCCTACAGTCTTAAGCTTCATTTTCACCAAAGTTCTTTTTTTTCTCCAAGAAGAATGTATCCCATACCAGAAACACCACTATACTAACTTAAGTATTCCCATGGGACCAGGTCATCATGGTTTTCCCATGGAATCGGAAATGTTGTATCCTAGCACTTGGGATGGTAAATATCTCATCCTGTTCCTGGTCCATGCCCTATTCTATCCCATCGCGATACTTGGAACAGTTCCTCATCCCAACAGTTGGGATAGTAGAATGTCCACTCCGTCCCACCAGCACTCAAATCCTTGAATATTTCACAAGGACCTGATCCTACAAAATCTGGCACCTTCATAACCAACATAGCATCCAACCATGGCATGTCACTCTAGGATCAGGTGACAACCTGAGATGATTTTCAAATTGTAATGATCAACTAGACAAATAAGATTCTTGAAAATAAAATTACTCAAGCTATCTCTTAAATTTTAGAATAAATTCATGTATCAAATTTGGTGCTCCCAAAGGAACCAGAATTCTCGTGGGAAAGGAATGATGAGGCCTGAGTGCATATTAACCTAAGTCCAGCTGGTCTGTATCCCTCTCAACTTGGGACAGGTCCAGGATTTGAACCTCAGTGGCAGCATAAGCACCATATTCAAAATTTAAAAGGAGAAGGAGAAGAAGAATCAGAAGCAGAAACAAAGAATATTGATTTTTGTCATGGACCACATCCTTATACATGAACATTTAATGCATTATTTGTTCAGAAATTGATGCTCAGATTTCAATATTAGATGAATGACATTTGTATGGTCTCTAAGAACAATGTTTTTCCCAAAAAATGTTTATTTTGGGATTCTCCTAAATTTGTTGACCACAGAGTTAAAGATCAGATGATAGGCTTAAACCTGCCTCTAGACTAATATATGTCAATTAGGCTTGTGACAAGATAATCTCTTTTTTACATATCAATGACACTAACTTTATCAAATCTGCCAACTTTCTCTGCCTAGCTCTTTCCTCTTATAACAGAGCCAAAGTCTTCAACCTAGAAGCATAAGCTAGAACCTACAAGGTAGGTGCTCAGCCTCCTGGCCTGCCAACCAGCATTCTGGTTGGCAAGCCTGAGCTTTCTCAAAATTTCCTTGCACATCCTAATTATTGATAATGTTGATATGCAATACTTAAACATTCTTGAACTTCAATAAATCATACGTTGACTCAAAAAAAAAAAAAAACACTCCAGATGCTATATGGCTTGTTGAATAAGATTGGGTGGCACATAATATTTTCATCTACAATAAAGCTCGACTTATATTTTTGGTTTGTCTTAGAATCAGGGCACCACTGAGAAAGACATTTTACATCTTACAAGTACTGTATGAATATTAAATCACCACAAATTCGATCCTTCAACTGGAAAGGGGAAAATTTATATGAATGTAATCTGAGATCTTAGTGAAGAAGAGTGAGTGACAACATACCAAATCCATCAAGAGAAGCAAGAACAATTTCCCCAGGCAAAAGACTAAAGAACTTTTTGCCTGCTTTTGAATTCACAACAGAGCTTGTGAAAAACCCAGAGACCTTCACAACACCAGATAGAATTCCAGTTGCCACTTTCTCTGACATCTTTGTGACCCTCTTGACCCTGTGAAAAGATCAGCATGTAATTAAATAAAGAACTAGAAAGAAAAAAAGTGGAAGAAAATTTTCTTTCCAATACTCTAAGCAAGATTTAAATCAGAAATTCTATTAACACAAAGTTGAAAAATTATTGGAAAAAAGAAGAAGAAGAGGATCTCAAAAAAAAAAAAAAAAGGAAATTGCCTTCCACGCAATAATTGTTTCTGTTGTTCATTGCCCATTACCAAAAAAACCACCTTCTAATGATAAGGCAAAGATGTATGACCAATTTGCAGCCTACCGGCATCAAGGTACATAATTTGAATGTGATTAGGGCAGTGAGGTATTGTACTAATACTAAGTTGGTTATGCAATTAAATTCTTTTACGTACTCAAACATAAATCGCAAGATCACATAAAGACAACAACTGAGACATGTGTTACTTGGACATGCATGTATGTGTGTATATATACGTATATACATATATGTATACATCTAACTTGAATATATATATTCAAGTTATGTATATGTATATACATATATGTATGTATGTATACATACATGTATATGTTAGAGACGTATTGGGCACTTGAATGCTTATGAAATTTTTTGAAAGCCACTTTCAAAGATTGCTAGAGAGTTGAACTCTTTCAACAGCATGAATTTTGACCCTCTAATTGATATTAAGAGTGAGCACTTGTTCTGTTTAAAGATTTGTTAAGGATATAGGTATTGAAACAACCTTGTAAAATATCCTATTGCTATTATTATTATTATTCCTAAATTAATTAGGAAATTTGAAGGACAAACATGTATATTGAGAGATCTTTACAACAATATATTTCTAATATTTTAAGAAAATATTTAAAGATTAAATATATAATTTAATTAAATTTATATGTTATCCTATCTATCCCTGTATGTCTCTTTTTTATCTCTTGCCGAATAACCCGGAGTATCCATTTAATCCAACGGAAAATATAACGTTGAGAGGGTAAAAATCAAACCTTTTTATCCTCTTCAGAGCATCCTTGCTGACCTCGGTCGGTTTCAAGCCCGGCGCCGTCCTCCTCTTTAGCAGATCTTCCCCCCATTTGAGCCGATCCACAGTCACATCTCCGCACCACAGGATCCCCCTTATGAGCTGCCCCGATCCTTTGGCGATCACCTTCGCCACCGACCCGCTGTAATCCTCAACGTTCGGTGCCAGCGTCGTCCAGTACGCCGCCGACCTCTCCTCCATCATGTCCTTCTTCGGGCCCATCACCTCCGCCGGCGTGACCTCCTTCGCCACCGACCCATCCAGCACCTCCGATTTCGCCTTCCCCTCCACCTTCTGGACCGAGAAGCTACTATAGCTGTCAAGAATCCGATCCAACTCCTTCAGCAACCCGTCCTGCCCTTTGGAAGCGAAGGTGAGGCCATAGTTAAGAAGATCCTCGGAGCAATCACCGCCACCGTCGTCGTCGGCGGCCGCCGCGGCGCCCTTGGGGACGTGAAGGGAGAAGAAATAGTGGGAGTCATCGAGCTTGACGGCGGCCTCGTCGCGGGCGAGGGGCCACTGGACGAGGTCGTCGCCGACGCGGGCGAGAACGGCGACGGTGTTCTCGCCCTGGCGGAGGCGGACGACGGTGAAGTCTCCGGCGCCAAGCTCGACGCTGCGCTGCTTGTCGATGAGGTGCAGGATGGCACCGGGGATGCGAAGAAGGGTTTCTTCGACAGGGGGAGGGAGGGAGGGGGCTGCGGCGGGCTTCTTGGGGTCGTCGTCGTCGTCGGCGTCGGGAAAGAGGTTCTCGACGAGCTCCTTCATCTCGATAGAAGGATATAAGGAGGCGGAGAAGGAGGAGGGATTGGCGGTTGGATTACGAGGAGGAGAAGGAGAATCGTCGAGTGAGGGATAGAGAGGGGAGCGGGAGGGATTGTCGGGGTGGGAGAGGAAAGGGGAGTCGGACTCCGGGTTGGACTCGAGGACTTGGGGGTACAGGGATTTGGAGTCGCGGAAATTTGAAGAGGTGGGCTCTTGGGATGCCATGACCGTTCAGAGATAGAGAAATTTTTGCAGTTGGGTGGATTTGGAGGGGACTAGGAAAGGGTTATATAAATCAACGGGAAACAGGAGGATTTCATCGAAGCGAAGAGAAGGGGAAACGGAAGGGCCGAGTATATTTCGTGTCCTCGGCGAACCGTAAGGATTCCTGAAAGCGGTTCTGCAGCCACTATTTTTCCGGAAATAGTTTCTTTTTATTTTTAAGTACCAATTATTATTTTTTTAATCCAGAAGGTTCCGGTTTTTTTTTTTTTTTTTTTTTTTTTTTCAAGTAAATAGTAGGGAAAGCCGCGTCAAACTCAAATGGACCGGAAGCCGTTGGGAGAGGAGCGAAGTCGGTTAGGACAGGAGCTGCTTTTGGTGGAGTCTCCTTTTTGCTTAGTTTAATATCTTTTTGGGTGAGGGTTTTATCTCTTTATCATTGAAAAATGACACGTGGTTGAGTTAAATTGTCTTGGTCTACGTAGTTTTAGTTTATTGTTTTTGGACTGTTCTGCGTAACTCCGAACGACCCCGTTTTTGACCATGTTGCTATATTTACTTGTTATTGTTTTATCAAATATTAAACTGTCAGTCGTCGTTCTACCATGTGATCTCGGCCGTTAAACCATCGGTCATCATCCATATAAGAGCACACGGTGCTGTATAAAAAGTTTCGCGCGATTTTCTTGAGGCTACAAATAAATCGGATTAATCCATGGCCCCAACTCCATTTATTTAGATCCAATCTAATTTAATTTTAAAAATTTATAAATTCAGATCAAGTTTTAAAATTTTTGAATCAGATCTGGATTTATTAAATTTGAATACGACCCGATCCGACTTGGACATACTAATATTATTAGCATCAATATCTATTTAGATTTTTAAATTATAATTTAAATTTTATATCAAACTTATTTTTAACATAAAGATAGGATCATAATTATTTTCATATCTTAATTTATTTTAAAAATAATATTATTTATTACAATAGTAATAGTTATCTGATCATATATAATAATAATAGTTGATTATATAATAATTTGAGTATAGTTATCTAATCATATATAGATCTAAGTTTTTTAGATTAGAATTGGATTATTTATGGATCCGATCCGATCCAAATAATTGTTAGGTTGAAAATTTTGATAGTAGATCCGATCCGACTCGATTTTCTAGTGGATTGGTTCTGGATCTAATAATAAGATCCAATCAAAAAAAAACTAATTCAAATCAAAATTATTCATGATGGTCTGATCTAACCCATTTGCATCCCTAGATTTTTGTCGTTAAGAGCCTGCATGTGAATTATCCTGTAAACTTCGGAAGAATTCGTAAAAATGTAGAGCAAAGTAAATTTATATTCACAATTATTTTTAAAAAAAAAATAAATGTAAATCGACATGAATTCAAATTATAAGAAAAAAATAAAAATTAATTTCGATCTAATTTTCCACCCCATACCATGGATCCAAAGAAATTGGCCGACAAAAGCTAGATCGCTTCTCATATTTTATAATACTAGACTTGATCTATATGTATAATTTAGAAGATGTGTATTGGATAAATCAAATCCTATTCATACAAGATTTTCCATCTAATTTTATAAAAATAATCAAACAAATATTTTGATTTTTTTTTATCATTGTTTGAAAATATGGTAGATCCAAGTAGCTAAAAAACTGGTTTATATTAAAAAAAAAAAATCTTTGTTCATCAACATGAATTATACTTTTCCTAAGGAAAAAAGAAAAATTACATCAATGAAACAGTCCTTCCCGTATGATACATGCTGGACACGAACATCTCTTCTACGCAATAATAAGTGGAGATATTATGGCCTCTGAAACCATTACATCCACAAGTTTGTTGGTCCCATCCATGATTGGCATAGCATGGCACAAAAGCCCTCGAAATTATTCGATCGAGAATGATTAAGCCAGACCGGCGAACCTATCCGGGTTTTTTTTTTTTTTTTTTTCATCTTTTTCAATTATACTATAATGAAGTTATTTCTATTATTATTGTAGCAGCTAAAGTTATTATCGTACACAAACCATCTCATTTTTGGGCACACCCAACAATGACCCCTAAGAAGATTGCTTCGCTCTTTGGGTCCACTTTGAACATCTTGATAGGTGAGATAAATTTGGTGATCTCACAATGATATAGGAGATGGATTGGATGAAACTTACTCAAGTGATTGAATTATCTAAACATCTTTTCTATATTTTGTATTCGCCGAATATACAACAAAGATATACACCTATATATAATTTTGACCAAGCATCAAGTGTACCGTTGTTAAATTTTTCTATCTTGATAGGTAAGGCTAAATTGGTTTATCTACAATGGCATGGGAGTTAGGTTGGAAGGAATTGATCGATTCACATCATCAAATTATCTAAGCATTCCTTCCATATATTTATTTACCATGAATGCAACAAAGATATGCATATGTGATTTTTTATTAAGCATCAAGTTCACCATTATTAGCCTATATATGTAATTAATTTTTCCTTGTCACGTTAAATCACTTGACTGATTACGAAAATACTCCTTAATCTTTTGGGCCGATTTAAGTGAAAGCAAAAGAGATTTAAATGGTTTGGTGATGCATACAACCATGTCTTTTCTATCCATATGTATTCCGTGCCTGTTGCATGTAACAAAAAGTAGAGGTTACGATACAAATAAATATGAGAAAGCAAGGTTTGTGCACATCATCATGACTTCGATTTATTTTTTTTTTTGTTGAAAAAAAATGCTTGCATGCAAAAACATCATCGTAATCCAAGTTGGTATAAATTTTCTTCTTCTAGTGGACGATTTATGAAGTCGACATCAAATTGCTCATCGTAATCCACATTCTATACCATCCAACTTCCTTGGCAATGATGAGTATCCAATTTGATGAATTCATGGTATTACATTATTGCGAGAAGCATATTATATAACACATCATACCACAATGTCGAGGACAAGTGATGCACATGACAAGAGGGATTGATAGCCTTGATCCATGTAATTCAAGTTCAAAATGATTTCTTTTTTTCTGATAAAAAGAGATGCGGAACAAAATTTTGGATAAACATGACAAAGCAACACATTTTATCAAACTAATGATTGTATTTATTATAACTCTAATAATTTCTACCATTACAATACAAACTTTATATACGGATAATGCATTTTACTATATTAAGGATATCATATATCATCAATGCATACCGAAATATTTCTGTTATGGAGGATCAAAACATTCCCAGAAATTAATCCATTAGCAGAGAAATAATGCCGAAAGTTCCAATCCCCAAAAATTAGCAGCCCATATAGAAGGCCGTCATGCTTCCTTCCAAGCATCTCTAAGTTCAGAAGGGAGAACTGAGCATGGGATTATAAACTTCCTATATCTAACGCATATGAAATGACCATAACGATCACGAATGATAAAAGACCGAGCATTCCAAGAAAACGGGCCAACCAATACACTAAAGTAGGAGAAATACGAGATCATAACCCAGCTGAGTTATTAAACAAGTTAAAATAGATTAAAATATTTAAAAAATTGGATGTAATATAACACACATATTCGTACATACATTACATATCGGGCCCAGCCAATCGATACAATAGAAATTAGGCCCGATGTCTATCGCCTAGGCTCAGTCCGGCCCAGTTATCGGGATTCCATTTGTTGTCCAAGCTACAGTGTAAATATAAACACGGTTAATTTGTGATCATGGGTACATGATCTTAGGCATCCTACTCCATTTCGGAGATATATATGTGTATAATAATATCCTAAAATCTGAAATTTCTGCAAGTTCGAAGCACAAAATCATCAAAAATCATACATGTTCATGCATACGTGGCATCCCTCTATTAAGAATGATGTGAGGTGCACTGGATAGACCATGTTCTCTTATCATAATAAATAAATGAATAAATAAATACTTCTAGCAAATCTTGGATGGAAGAGGAGGCAAGAGTGTTTCACCACCTAAGGAAGGCTAATCAATTTTGCCTAGCAAATTAGAACATCATAAAAATTATTTTCATTGTCTAAACATAGTAAAAATAAGGCAAATGAAAATTATTTGTAATTTAGCACAAAATAGTTTTATGAATTTACCTAGCATTAAGCCCCCCTCATCATTCTACGACCTATCTATATTGGACAATAATGAAATTAGTAGTCCAGCTTTCATCTTTACAAAGCTTCCATCTATGGAGCCTGAAATCATGTTCATAATTTTTTTATTAAAAAAAGTAAAAAATTTTAAAAAAAATTAAGGTCGAATTCTAATTCATAGCTTGGGATCGTGACTTTGGCCGGGACAAGAAAATTTACCAGTCAGGGTACGCAACCTCTTGCATTGCAACATATTTTTAGTCATGCAACTAGAACTGGGCATTTTCATTTTTTATCAAGGCACTTTTTTTGTTGGCAAATATTATTGTGGGCCCTTACTCATCAAGGTTGCATTATTTCTCAATTTCTATTTTTATTGAAATTCGCTTTTCTGATAAGCTTATATTGTCAGCCCGCTTTTTTGTGCTGAACAAACTGGATGTAGTTCAGAAGTTGGCCTTAACTTATCTTCTTTTGGGTATTTTTGTTCTCATAGAAGCTTCTATGAATGAAAGCTGATGGCTTTCTTGGTGAACCTCTCCCTCGCTCTTCCATGACTCTCACGCTCTAGCCCCTCATGTTAAGGGATCATTGGTCAAATTCATTATAACTCCTAATTGGGCACCAACAGCCTATTTTTTAGGTAACTTGTAGTTTTAATGGGACTTTTGTCATGCCCTGAATTCAGCATCGGAATCGGCACGCGACCGTCCGCACAAATTCTAGGTTTTATCTTAGAAATCATGCAAGGCCTGGGTACACAGAAGTCACTTACCTCAAAATATCTCATTCTTCACTAAGCCCGAACATCTGCACAACTCTGTAAAAGAAGAAAGTATGGTTGTGAGCTCTATAACCCAGTAAGGTTTCTACATGATCACACCAGTAATAATATAATTATGAAAATAGCAAAACACACTAGAATATCATATCATGCAGTCAAACAGCCCAAATATCATGTATGGCAATACCATGAAAAAAAACCATATTTTTTTTATATGTTTTCATTAGTTTTCCTTCTTCTTTAGGATTCTGGACTAGCCACGGTCACACTCCAGTCTGTGACTGGCACACTATTGTCATACTGCTGCCTGTGACTGGCAATCTTATAATCGACTATGTACAATCTGCCCATGGCCAGGCTCACGTACTAAGCCCGCTCTGGCTATGTAATTGACCATGTACAACCTGTCCATGGCCAGACTCGCATACTAAGCCCGCTCTGGCTATATAACCACGATTCCATGGCATGGCTAGTCCAAACACTGTTAACACTTAACTTTTCACATCATCTTGTCAAAACATGTCATTTTCCAACATCTGATATCACGGTCCAACCCATTTCAAAGACCACTTGATAACCATGGTATATTAAAATAAAACACAAATAACAATAATAACAAATCCACTTATATTTCGGGAAATCAATCATGCTATCCGAAAGCAACCATGCATGTAAACATATATATATATTCGGATCAAATCAGGCAAACTAAAATAATAAACACACACACATATATATATATATATATATTGGTGATCAGGTCCAGAATCCTTACCTCTCAAAATCAATTATCTATACCTGAACTAGTCTGTACCCAAAATCTGCGCAACGCCTTCCTACTCAGGAGACTGATTCCTTATATAAATAATTTAATTAAAATCTAAATTCTTAATTTCCATAAATTTTGAGAAAATCTCCTGATTCTCTCTTTCTTATTTCTCTCTCTTCTATTTATTTATTATTTATTTTTCCTTCTTTCTCTCTCCTCTCTCTCTCCTCTTTCTCTCTCCTCTCTCTCTCCTCATCCTCTCTTTTCTCTCTCTCCCTCTCATCATATTCTCTCTCATCGTTTATTATTTTTTTTATTATTCTTCTTTTCTTTTTTTTTCTTTTTTTTTCCACGGAATAGGCCCTCTTCTTTTTTTTTTTTTTTTTTTTTTTTTTTTTTTTTTTTTTTTTTTTTTTTTTTTTTTTTTTTTCCGAACCATCCCCTGCTTCTCCCTCGACCCAGCCGAACTGGCCTTCCCCCCAGTTTGCTAGCAACCAAGGAGTGGTTGTCGCAGAGGCTTCACGGACCGGCGGCGACGGCGACGGCGAACAATCCCAAAACCGAACGGAAACCCAAGGAAAAACCATTCAAAATTCTTCCAAAAAAAAATGAAAATAAAGGGAAATGACTCACCGGCCTCGCTGGACTATTGGATGCTCGCCGGAGAGAGGAGACGACAGCTTGGAGAGGAGTTGAAAGCTTGATTGGACGACGGTGAAAAGGGATTTAAAGAAACTCTCGACGGATCTCCCTCGCCGTTTGGGAAGTAACCACCGCCCGATCGAAGTCCAAAATCATCCCAACTACGCCTTCGACAAAGCCTCTCTCCTCCACGTCTCTGCCCCCGAAATCTTCGACGAAGATGCCGGCCGGACAAGGGTGAGGAAGCCTCTCCTGTTTCAGACTGCCCTCTCTCAGTTCCGTTCGTTCTCATTCATTCATTTTTTTTTATTGGGCTGTGTCGAAGTCGGCCGGTGCTGGCTTCGGCCCAAAGTCTAAATATTACGACTCTTGTCGCATGTTGATGTTGTGGATGATGCCGATTGGTGAAATAACGCATGATTGCCTGCAGGCCATATTCTCATGGAAATATAAAGCATTTTCAATTCTAACATAGTCCATGATCGTCCTACGTTAATTTAGAAAAGGTGTAGGAGTTGCATAAAAGAACA
The DNA here is from genome assembly GCA_021397845.1 of Areca catechu. Classification (NCBI taxonomy): domain Eukaryota; kingdom Viridiplantae; phylum Streptophyta; class Magnoliopsida; order Arecales; family Arecaceae; genus Areca; species Areca catechu. Next base: position 11,572,767 of record CM038049.1, read on the forward strand.
AAATGATGAAAAATTGACTGAAACTGTATAGACATGTACAATAAAGATTTAGAGAGGCTTCCATAAGGAGATGTATTTTAGTTATATTAAAGGATGTAAGAAAAGAAAAGGAAAAATATAAATTAACATTAGCAGAATTCATTAAACAAAAAAAATAGCATTATTTAAGGTTATAAGGATGCGGAGAAACTTGGAATAATATTAGAGATGGCCCCAGATATGAATAGTTGGCAATTAGTGAACTATAAAAATGACCACAAATAGTTAGGAAAAAGGTTAGATAATTGTTATTGTGAACATTCACCACAAAGTCCAAATTCGAAAAGCAGACTTTAAATTTAACTCAGAGCCCAGTTTAAGAAAAACAGGGTACCATTAAGCATTTTCTACTAGCCCATCCTGCATCACCAAGCTGTGCATTTTTCGTTTGAAGTTCTCTGGAATTTAGTTTATTAGCAATACAGTAAAATATGGTTTCAAAAACAAGAACTTGTCTCCCGGTCTCCAAAATCAGATTTCATCAATCTACAGGAGTGATTGTTTTTTGCAATATTGTATCAGTATATTGCTTTCCATACTTCATGGACAAGAAGCCACCTGATATGTACTTATCTAGTAAAAGAGAGGGTTAGCAAAGTTAACTTTTAGCACCATCTTTCATCAAAAAAAAAAAAAAAAAAGCGCTATCTACTTGCAACAGTTCTTGCAATATACATTAGAAATGGCATATCTTTTATTAAGAAGCATAAAAAAAAAATTGCAAATATGCTTGAGCCAAAAGATTGCTTAAATGTACATTTCTGTATGAAAATTTGTGTTCATAAAAGTCACATCCGTGCATGCTATAAGTTTGATTTGACAAATGTAATGTCATTGGGCAAGAAGGCAGAGTTTATGCATGTCACACGGGAGTTTCAAAAACTCCCAACGCCTCTGCATGGGCGTTCCGTGAGCGCTCCATGCAGGCACACATCACGCCATGCATTTTTTTTTTTCTCTTTTATTTTCAACATCTCTTATTTTATTATTTAATCATTTTTTTTTTAATTTTTAATTAATTTTAATTTTAATTTTATAATTATCATCATGACTAGTTTGAAGGTATTTTGAAGATTTTTTCTAAGATTTTAAGTCTATAAATAGACATCTATACCAGCCTTTCAAAGCATCCAACTTCTCATGCTCTTCCCCCCTCTCTCTCTATGATATTCCTCTATTTCAATTTTTAAAATCTCTCTCTCTCCAATCTTTTTATACTTTAAATTTTTGGACTGAAAACGAGCTGATCGACTTCCGTTCGAGATCATGCCACCGACGAGTATTGGAGTTCTGACTTCGGGGTTATACCTTGGAGGAGAGCATGTGGTCCAATTAATCTTAGCACGAGAAGGGGACCAAATCTTCTTTAGGGCAGTGGTTCTATCCGCCTTCCATGCTAGATTTCCAACCTTATACTATAGCGCTTTTGAAATTTTGTCACACCAAATTTATTCTGCTACACACCACGGAAAAAATATTTTCAAACATTTCAAATATGTATATACTAATACACAAATATATATATATATATATATATATATATATATATATATATATATATATATATATATATATATATATATATATATATATCTTTTTCATTTATATCATAATATCTATTTCTTTTGTATTGCACAAAATTAGTTGTATTGTACAAAATTAATTGAAGATCCCCCTAAACCTGTATTGTAGCATGCAAATTAACTTTTAAAAAACTACGCAAACAAATTAACCAAAGTCTTTAGGATTTAAAGGTAAATAACTTAATTAAAAATCTTAACAAACTACAGATCCGATCACACTAATAATTATTTTAATAAAACTTTAACTTTTTTAAAAAAATATGAGATATTTTTAGAAACATATATTCAAAAAAATACTTAGATTATTTAAACAAATCATTAACAAAATTACTTTTATGTTCCAGATCTTTCTCTCTAAACCTAACTTGAACCCAATAGTAACCTTTAGGGATAACATCATTAGCCTTAAATCCAAAAAAATTGATAGATACTATTTTAGGAGGTGGCAAAGCCAAATAAAATTTTGGCTAACCATCTTAAGACTTTGATCAGTGATTGACCAGTCTGCTTATTCCTCTAGTTCAACCATACCAACGATCCCAAAAGAGAATTATCTATGTAAAGGTAAAATCCTTAGTGCCCTGTCCAACTCACTACAATATTTACCTGTTGGCTAAGAATGTGAAGGAATTATGAAATATCATAGAGTCTGAATATGGCCTTGATGATACTGGGGTTGAACAATTCAATACCACATCATTCCTTAGATTTAATATGGTAGAAGACAAATCAATCAATGACCAGCTTCATCAATTCCAAAAGTACCTTCGAAAACTCCAAGCCAATGGAGACAAATTTCTAAACGATTTAACGTCTCCAACCTTCTAGATAAAATGCCTCCTGATGCGGCGAGATCGCTGACGTGGATAGCTGACAGGCGCTACATTAAGGGAGACCGCCACGGCGGATGCCAAGGTGACACCTTAATTCGGAGCACTTTGCCGAGCTGAGCTGAGCTCTTCCAGGACAGCAAGTTGAGCTCAGTCCTCCGCCAGGTCGAGCTCGTGAGCTCGACTTCTAGGCCGGAGCCGCTTTCCACCCTCCAAAGTGAGACCCTCAGAGGTTAGTGCCTTGCGATCGAGGTCGAGCCAAGAGCTCGCCCACCGATGTGGAGCCTCTCCGAGCGTGCCCCTCTGGACCAGGTCCGTCCTCTACCCTCCAGAGTGAGACCCTCGAAGGTTAGTGCCCTACGGCCGAGGTCGAGCCAAGAGCTCGCCCATCGATGTGGAGCCTCTCCGAGCGCGCGCCCTCTGGACCGGGTCCGTCCTCCACCCTCCAGAGCGAGACCCTCGGAGGTTAGTGCCCTGCGGTCGAGGTCAAGCCAAGAGCTCGCCCACCGATGTGGAGCCTCTCCAAGCACGCGCCCTCTGGATCGGGTCCGTCCTCCGCCCTCCAGAGCGAGACCCTCGGAGGTTAGTGCCCTGTGGTCGAAGTCGAGCAAAGAGCTCGTCCAGCGATGTGGAGCCTCTCCGAGCGCGTGCCCTTTGGACCGGGTCCGTCCTCCGCCCTCCAAAGCGAGACCCTCGGAGGTTAGTGCCCTGCGGTCAAGGTCGAGCCAAGAGCTCGCCCGTCGATGTGGAGCCTCTCCGAGCGCGCGCCCTCTGGACCGAGTCCATCCTCCCCCTCCAAAGCGAGACCCTCGGAGGTTAGTGCCCTGCGGTCGAGGTCGAGCCAAGAGCTCACCCGCCGATGTGGAGCCTCTCCGAGCACGTGCCCTCTGGACCGGGTCCATTCTCCACCCTCCTTCACTAAGGCGACCGCGCGAGCTCGGAGCGCCCAGACCGGAGCAGACCCTGCCATCCCAGGACACCGGCGAGCCACCCGAGGACCACGGAACGGCACCCCCCATGCTGCCATAACTGCCTGTCCGACCGTACTTCCAAGGGATGGGCCAGCCGGAGAGCATGCACCTCTAGGGCAGTAGCCCCTGGATCGAGGCTTTGCTAGACTTCCCAAAATAGAGTAACCAAAGAGGATGTCAGAAGGAATGGAAGCTTCCCCTACCACCTGTCAGGAAAGGCATCTCGTCCACGGCACGGAATCCTGCCCCACGCGTCTGCCAACCCAGCGAGGATCCCGAGGCGGACTCCTAACGGCCAGTTTTCAACTACAAAGAACGATCGGCACCCCCAGAAGGGGAGGTAACAACAGAAAAATACACCAGTAGAAAAGAACTACAGTCCACCACCAACACAAGCGCAAGCTCAACTAAGAGAGCACAGCGCCACCACCAACACCACGGTCGAAGGGAAAACCACCGGGAAACAAGGAGAAGCGGAGTGACAGAGAACCTCTCTGTCCCTGCTATCACTATCCTCTAGCTACATTTTTCCTTCACCGACACATCTCCCACTCCTCCTAGTACGGAGTCCATCAAGAGGGGCCCGACCAGGAGGATCTGTTCCCCTGGATCGTCACTGACTTGACCGTTAGAGTGCCCCCGTTAGAAACCCTAGCCCGGGTCACTAATCCCTGTTTTGCAGGTCCAGAAGCAGAGGACCGGCAGGCAGCGAAAGGAGCGCACTTCGACGCGGCAGCTACGGGCCACGACGATCTTGGCGGCAACAGATTGGCACGCCAGGAAGGGGAGTGTTCGAGTAAGCCCTCCATTTCTCTACAAACAAGCCAGGCGAAAGGATGGTGACGACAAGAGCAAGGGAGACCTCCACCAGTCATGTGGGGGACTCCCCCTCTCGGGGAAACCCGCACCGCCAAGAAGCGAAGCCACCCGCTTCGATCCAGCCTCCTCCACCAGAAGCCCAGCTGGTTGCACTTGCCCAATAGATGCAAGTTCTTGCCACGGCAGTGCGCCAGATTCAGCACCAGCACCGGTCCGTGGCTACCCACCACCAGCTAGGGACCCCGACGGCCCACGCCGCAGCTCCCCGCGACAACCTGCGCTCCTTCCAAGGAAGGTCGTCGCAACCGCGGGCCACCACTGACAACCGGGGCAGCCATCAAGCCCCGGTGAAAAGGCAACGAGTCGGCTTTGCTGACAGAGAGAGCCGCTCACCAAACCTCAGGCAGGAGGTGTCTAGACCCCACCGAGGCAAGAAAAGCAAGACCCCTCGCCATGGGTGCCATGCACCCACGTCACCTTCTCCGTCTCCTTCGACGGAGGGGTCCACTGATGAAGCTGCCAGGCGCGCGATGGGCAGGCGCCTGGAGGAACATGAACACAAGCTGGAGAAGTTGCCGCTGGTTTGCCAACATGCCGGGCTCTGCTAGTGAGCTAGCGGACTGCGACTCCCATCCCCCATTCTCCCAAGAGATTCAGCGGAGCTGATCCCGCACCGATTCTGGATGCCGCAGGTGGATCCTTACGATGGAACCACCGATCCCCTGGACCACCTGGAAAGCTATCGGACTCTCATGAGGGTCCAGGGGGCCACCGACGCTCTTCTTTGCGTCGCTTTTCCTGCTACTCTCCGGAAGGCAGCCCGGGTGTGGTTCACCTGTCTGGAGCCAGAGAGCATCACCTCTTTTGCCCAGCTAAGGCAGAAGTTCGTGGCGTACTTCGATGCTTGCAGGAAGTTGCCACGGGAGGCAGATAGCCTCTTCTCCAACCAGCAGCAAGACCGTGAGCCCCTACGGGATTACGTGGCCTGCTTCAAGGCCATCGCGTTGGAGATTTACAATCTTGAAGAGCCAGTGGCCATGCTAGCACTGAAGCGAGGGCTCAGGACCTCCTGCCTGACTTACTCGCTGGATAAGAAGCCCCCCAAGACCTACTCCGGGCTCCTTCTCCGAGCCCAAAAGTACATCCACGCCGAGAAGGCAGACCGTACGAGGCGGGAGCTCGACGGAGGACCCCCGAAGAAGTCAGCCCCTGCTAAAGTGTGCGAGACCCGGAAGCTAGCGCCTCGGGCTCAGAGCTCCCAGAGGGATCGGCCAAGACTGAGAGGGATCCCTGTCCCTAAGGAAAACTACACCCCTCTCCTCATCCCGAGGACAAAATTCCTTATGGAGATCGAGGGCGAGGACTACTTGAGGTGCCCGCCTCCATTGAAGCCTTTCGCTAGCCGTGACAAGATGAAGTAATGCTGCTTCCACCGCGACCACGGCCACGACACCGAGGAATGCCGCAACTTCAAGTGGGAGATCGAGGAACTCATCAAGAGAGGCTACCTCAAGAGATTCATGGGGGGCAGACCTCAAGCGGAGTCCCAGGCGCTCGTCGCTCTCCCGCCAGCTCCAGCCATCGATAACCACCCCATCGAGAAACCGGTGGGCATGATCTCCTAGGGGGCGACACGCGCATCCAAGAAGGACCGGGGGGCAGGGGACTCTAAAAATGTACTTCCCTTTATGAGGGAGGGGGGAGACGGGAGGAAAAATATAAATAATGATACCGTGGTCGTCGAAATGACGATCACGAAGCACCTTGTAAACCGCATCATGGTTGATAATGGAAGCTCCACAGACGTGCTTCTTTATGATGCCTTCTCCAGAATGAATCTCTCCCCCGATCAGCTTAGGCCCGTGCACACACCCCTTGTCGGTTTCACGGGCGACTCTGTGAGAGTAGAAGGAGAAATCACTCTCCCGGTCACTGCCGGAACCCCACCTCAATAGAGCACCATCATGATGACTTTCACGGTTGTAAGGCTCCCCTCCGCCTACAACATGATATTGGGGCGACCCGGGCTCAACTTGCTTGATGTCGTTGTCTCCACCAAGAGGCTACTTGTACAATTTCCAACTCCCTACGGTGTCGGGGAAATGAGAGGAGCGCCCCAGTCGGTGCAGCATTGCTTCCAAACTCTACCTGGGGCCAAGGTCCCCCAGGATGACCCCAGCATGGACGACCTCAACCAAAGGGCCCAAGACCCTAGGGGAGGCCCAATCGAGCGTCTGCTTTCCGATCAGCTTGGAGACGACCCTGCAAAGACGATGCAGATCGGAGCCCAGCTATCCGAGGGGGAGAGGGCCCAACTGTTGGGATTCCTGCGGGCGAACGCGGATATGCTCGCTTGGATGGCGGTGGACATGCCAGGTATTCTCCCTGATACATTACTCATAAATTGAGTATCGACCCAAAGCACAAGCCAGTTCAGCAGAAGAAAAGAAGTTTTGCCCCGGAGAGATAGGCGGCCATCAAAGAAGAGGTAGATAAACTCCTGGCTGTCAGCTTTGTTCGAGAGGTCCAGTATCCAAGATGGCTGGCGAATGTAGTGATGGTCAAGAAGAATAATAGCAAATGGAGGATCTGTGTAGACTACACCGACCTTAATAAAGCTTGCCCAAAGGATAGCTTTCCTCTCCCGAAGATCGACCAGCTGGTGGATGCCACCTCGGGCCACCGGCTACTCTCCTTCATGGATGCGTTCTTGGGATACAATCAAATCCGCATGCATCCGAAGGACGAGGAGCACACTGCCTTCGTCACCGACCAGGAGACATACTACTACAGGATGATGCCCTTTGGTCTGAAGAATGCGAGGGCCACCTATCAGCGCCTGGTCAGCAAGGTCTTCAAGGACCAAATTGGCCGCAACATGCAAGTGTATGTGGACGACATGCTCGTCATGAGTAGGCCGGGCTCGAGCCATGTAGCCGACCTCACCGAGTCCTTCCACAACTTGCGACAGCATCAGATGAAGCTAAACCCGGCGAAGTGTGCCTTTAGGGTGGCCGCAGGAAAATTCCTCGGCTTCATGGTCACCCAAAGGGGCATTGAAGCAAACCCGGAGAAGGTGCAGGCCATCATCGACATGGAACACCCGACCTCCAAGAAGTAGGTCCAGCGCCTGACGGGACGCATCGCTGCCCTCAATAGATTCATCTCGAGGTCGGCCGACCGTTGCCAGCCATTCTTCAAGGCATTGCGCAAGATGCACGACTTCACCTAGACCGAGGAGTGCAGGACAGCCTTCGAGGAGCTGAAGAACTTCCTCGCCTCCCCTCCACTGCTCTCCAGGCCGGAAGAGGGAGAGGAACTCTTACTGTACCTGGCGATGACACCGGGAGCTGTCAGCTCAATTCTCATCCGCACAGATAAGGACAAGTCTCAGAAGCCAGTGTACTATGCCAGCAAGATTCTCCGCAATGCGGAGATCAGGTATACTCACTCCGAAAAACTCATTTTGCACTAATAATGTCTGCTAAGCACCTCATGCCCTATTTCCAAGCACACCCAATAGTGGTGATGACGGACCAGCCGCTGAGGACCATCCTCACCCGATCCGAGACATCCGGGAGGTTGGCTAAGTGGTCCCTATTGCTCAGCGAATTCGACATAGTGTACTGACCGAGGTCATCACAAAAGGCCCAGGCCCTGGTCGACTTCATGGTCGAGTGCACCGGGCTCACCGAGGAGCCAAAGCAGACAGCAACAGAGCCCAGGCCAGGAGAAGAGCCCTAGATTCTTCATGTAGATGGAGCATCCAATTCTGGTGGGAGAGCAGAGCGGGCCTCATCCTGACTAATCGAGATGGGGTTGTGGCGGAGTCACCCTCCGTTTCAAGTTCACCGCAACCAATAACCAGGCGGAGTATGAGGCACTCCTCGCGGGCCTAAGAGTCTTCCGCGAGCTGGGTGTGCATGACTTGAAAGTCTTCACCGACTCCCAACTGGTCGCCGGACAAGTATCCGGGGAATATGAAGCAAGGGATGCCCAGATGATGAAGTATCTGGAGCAAGTCCGTGCGAGCACGGCAGGCCTCCGATGCTTCAGCATTTTCCACATCCCTCGAGAAAAGAATGCGCGCGCGGATGCACTATCCAGACTTGCGACCCTGCTGGACTCGTCACTGGGACGTGCCTACATTGAGCACCTCGAAGGTCCTAGTTACGAGAACCTGACGGAGGTGCATCAAGTCACCCCCAAGCCGAGCTGGATGGATAGGTACATCCGGTATATCACTGACGGCACCCTGCCAGAAGACCATGCAGAAGCCACCCTTATCAGGAAGAAGGCCTCCCGGTTCGTCTTGATAGAGGGCCAACTTTACCGCCGGTCTTACTCCTACCCACTCTTGAGATGCCTCAGGCCCGCCGAGGCAACCTTTGTGCTCCAAGAGATACACGAAGGCCTCTGCGGGAATCACGTGGGAGGGAGGACACTGGCTTATAAAGCTCTCCGCCAGGGATACTTTTGGGAGACCATGAGGGAGGATGCGGCCGACTCTGTCAAAAGGTGCGACAAATGCCAGCACCATGCCAACATCCAACGTCAACGGCAGCACCGATTTTCCAGCTCTTAGCCCCTTGGCCCTTTATCCAGTGGGGGATGGACATTTTGGGACCGTTTCCCCCAACATTAGGGCAGCGAAAGTTCCTGCTAGTGGAGATCGACTACTTCACCAAGTGGATCGAGGCAGAGCCGCTAGCTCGGATCGCGGAAGTCAATGTCCACCAATTCTTTTGGAAGTCAATCATCTGTCGCTTTGGGCTCCCCCGTTGCATCATCACCGACAATGGGCGACAGTTTGACAACCGCGAGTTCGAAGGGTTCTGCGCAGCCCAGGCATCCAACACCAGTTTACCTCGGTAGCTCACCCCCAAATAAACGGGGAGGCCGAGGTGACCAACCGGACCATCCTACAAGGACTCCAAACCAGGCTGGATCAAGCTAAGGGCCTGTGGGCAGAAGAGCTCCCGAGCGTCTTGTGGGCCTACCACACAACGTCCAGGATGACGACCAATGAAACGCCCTTCAGTCTCATCTTCGGTGCCGAAGCAGTCGTCCCCATCGAACTCGGCGTACCTACGTTGCGGGTGCAGCAGTATGATGAAGCGCGGAACTCGGCGCACCTCCTGCTCAACTTGGACCTTCTTGAAGAAGCGAGGGACAAAGCCCACCTATGGATGGCAGCCTATCAATAAAGAGTGGCCCGGTACTACAACGCCCATGTCCGGACAAAAGCTTTCCAGCCGGAGACTGGTGCTGCGACATGCGAAGGCATCCCAGCCTAGGGAGTGCGGCAAGCTCTCCTCGAACTGGGAGGGCCCCTATAAAGTGGCTGAAGCCCTCTCGCAAGGGGCCTACTACCTTGAAGATCTCGACGGCGACAGGTTCCCCAGGACATGGAATGCCTGTAACTTGCGAAAATACTATCAATGATGTAAGGTTTCCCAACAATGAATAACAATGGTTTTTTCCCGTGCAAGGTCTGTCTGTCTTGCAGGAGAATACCAATGACATCCCCGAGCCCAGCTCTAGGATGCCAAAGGGGCCAAGGAGCCACGCTACTCCCGATTGACGACGCCCTCAGGCCCAGCTCCAAGACGTCAAAGAATTATCGAGCCACGCAGCTCTCAACTATCCATGTCCCGAGCCCAGCTCCAGGACGCCAACTCAAGACCGGAGCTCAGACCTCCGACCAAAAGAACCTTGAGCCAAGCAGCTCTCCATCTCAAACATCTCTGAGCCCAGCTCCGGGATGCCAAGAGATCATAGGGCCATGCAGCTCCCATCAACGCTCGAGCCTAGCTCCAAGGTGCCAAAGACTGAGCCAAGATCTCGGGCAATCCCTGGACCCGAGCCTAGCTCCACGTCCAGGAAGGCCTCGAGCCTAGCTCCAAGGCAATCAAGACAGTAACCCCCCTTCCCTGATCTCCCCACTCGAAAAGAAGACGAGAGGGGAAGGAAAGAAAGGGAACAAAGAGGGGAAGTCGGGCAGCCCCTTCTCTGATCTCCCTACTCGAAAAGAAGACGAGAGGGGAAGGAAAGAAAGAGAACAAAATGGGGGTCCAGCCAACATCCTCTCTTGATCTCCCCACTCTAAAAAAAAATTAAAAAAAATGAATGAGATGAAATAAATGAAAAGAAAATGAAAGATGAATGAAAAATGAATAAGAGGAGAGTGGGGAAGGAAAGAAAGAGAAACAAGAAGAAAATACAACATTGTCGAAGCTACTATCTTCAGCAACTTTCAACATCCACGTCTCCAAGCCCAGCTCCAAGATGCCAGCTCAAGACCAAGCTCAGATCTCTAGCCAAGAGAACTTCGAGCCATGCAGCTCTCAACCATCCACATCCCCGAGCTCAGCTCCAAGACGCCAGCTCAAGACCGGAGCTCAGATCTCCGGCCAAGAGAACTTCGAGCCACGCAGCTCTCAACCATCCACATCCCCGAGCCAGCTCCAGGATGCCAGCTCAAGACCGGAGCTCAGATCTCCGGCCAAGAGAACTTCGAGCCACGCAGCTCTCAACCATCCACGTCCTCGAGCCCAGCTCAGGACGCCAGCTCAAGACCGGAGCTCAGATCTCTGGCCTGGAGACCGTTGAGCTCGGCAGCTCTTAGGTACCTCTCTGATCTCCCTATGCATTAAACATAAAGATAAAAAGGAAAGGGAGTGAAGGAGAGGAGGAGCCAAACAAGAAAAGCAATTGCAAGAAAATTCGCATTTTATTGATTGAGTGTCAGTTACAAGTATCCTATGGGCCCCCGACATGCCGAGTGGCCCAGCTAAATACAAAAGGAGAAACAAAAAATGACTATCTACTCAACGGGTCGCTGGGCCGAGAGTCTCCATTAGCAGGGGCTTCTGACCGTGCGGCCTCAGACTCAGCTAGCGCGGCCTCCTCAACGCCCACCTCCTGGTCTGAAGTACCGGGGTAGTCAAGGTAGCCGCGGCCTTCGGCCAAGATGAACTCCTCGATCAGGCGACGCAGGTACATGAAGCCTTTGAAGAAGGAGTCCGATGCCGTCTGCTGGTTCCCGGCGAGGAACTCCTTCGAGGCCCTGTACCTTTCCATCGCCTCCCCGGCTTCCTTCTTTGCTGCAGCCACCTCGTGCCTGGCATCCGCGATCGACTTGGCCATCTCATTCGCTACCCTCTGAGCCACGACTGACTTCTCCTCTTCTGCCATCAGTCGAGCTTGGAGAGACTGGGCGGTCCTTTTCTGCCGGGCCGCCTCGGCGATGACCACGTCCATCTCTGCTCGGAGTCTGCAAGCTCCTTAGTCTTCTTCCTCGATTCCCCCTGCTCGTGGTCGAGTTTCTCCTGGAGCTCCTTTGCTCACCCTCAGAATCGGCGAGCTGCTTCTCGAGGTCCTTGACCGTCGGCCAAGCACCCCTTCGGAGTTAGCCTCCTCTCCATATCGGCCTTCGACGACGCGATCTCGGCCACCTGGTGCTGCGCAGACTGCTCCCAGTTTTCGGTAGCAGCTCCTGATGAAGAGGGCCTCGACACCCATCTGCATTACATGGGAGGTCAAAAAAAAAAAAAGAGAAAAGAAGAGAGAGATGGGACGAAGTTGCTTACCGTGTAGAGATGGGGAAAAATGCTGTCGATCAAGGCTCCAACCGGCAACCCATTCATTTCCTCCCAGTCGCATTGCTGGATGGAGAAGTCCATCATGCGGTAGGCCAAGGCGCGGTTGTCGGCCAAGGAGCTCTCTAGCCCCAGCTTGAATGGGAGGCGGCGCCTTGCCTCGTCCCTCCTGCTTTCCCGAGGGGCAGGTGTGCCCGCCACTCGGCGGCAGGACCCTCGAGGACCAGCCGAGGACCCGGCACCATCATGACCAGAATCTCCGTCGCCAGTGGATCTCTAGGACGGAACTCTCCTCCCTCAACTTCGGCCATCACCGGACCCGGAGAGTAGAGCAGAACAGCAGTAGCAACGGCATTAGCCTGGACGGCCGCCACCGGCTCCAGGACAGGGAGCTCAGCATCGATCGGGACTGCCGCCGCAAGCTCCAAGATAGGAGGTTCCGCCTGTGGCTCTAACCTGTTGCACAGGAGCTCCCACAACCTCCTTCCTTTCAAGGCAGTCGGCACGGCAAGAGCAGACATCGACACTCCCTCAACCGGCCCGCCACGAAGGGGGCTCGGTGACCACCCCCAGTGGGCGGCCTCTTCTTAGAGACCGGCAATGGCTCGCCCTCCGGAAGGATCAACCCTGCACACGGGAACTTGGAAAGTCAGCCCCAAGTGGAGAAAAAGGAAGATGCATATGAATGAAGAAGATGAACCTACCCGGCCCCGCCGACGAGTCGACCCTGGCATCAAGAAGGTTCTGCTCCGATAGAAGAACCTCCAGAGAGGGGATCTGGGTGGTGCGAAGCTAGTCGTAGTCATCCCGATCAGTTGCTTCTACCGTGAAGATCCGGTTTGGGGAACGGTCCGCTCGCTCCATGCCCAGTTGTCCCCCTTGACATTCGCAAAGAACTTGCTCTTCCATCCCTTAATGGAAGAGAGAAGCTCGAACTTGATGCCCTTCGGGCGAGAAGACAAAGACCACCACCCGTCCTCGATCGGGTGGCATTTTAGGATGAAGAATGCCCTGAATAGGGAGAACCAGGCAACGAACCCGTGGACGTGGCAGAGCACAATGAAGGAGAAGATCACCCTGATGGCATTCGACACCAACTGGGCAGGGATCAGACGATAATTGTTCAGAACATATAAGAAGAAAGGTGAAAAGGAAATCGGAGACCCTCGGAGAAGGTCCCCTCATAGAAGGCGAGACGCCCCAGGCCATTGGAAGTGACCCGCTCCCCAGGACGGGGAACCATGAGATGAACAGAAGACGGGATCCCATAGGCATCCTGGATGGCCTCCAGCTCCACGGTGGAAATCGTCGAAGCGACCCCGCCCAGACCTGTTGATCGGACCGACTCAGGGCCTGGTTCAAGCAGAAGAGGAGGACAGGCAGGAAGGGAAGGAACTACCTCTAGCTCCCCAACGGACACTGGGGGGGCAGGAAGAGCTGGTCTCATGCTAATCCTAAACTCTCCCCCTCCGACTCCTCGTCGGAGGGGAGATCACTACCCTTCGGGCAAAAGACTCAGGACGAGACATACTGGACTGAGGAGGAAGGAGCCTACCCTGGAAGGAGAGGAAGAAGAAAGACGAAGCCGGCCTAGACCCCTAGAGAAGAGAAGAACGGATGCAGATCGCAGGGGAAGAAAGGTCTAGACACTGCAATGAGCGCGAAGGATTTGAAAGAAAGGGAATTTTGAGTGAGAAATTTTTTTTTTCACTTCGAAAAGGCCCGTCAAATCTACAATGTTGTGACCCCCTCGCCAACGGATCCGCGCCACGTGCTGCTTATCAACGGAAAAGGAGTCCTTGTTGCTCAAAATTATGTGCCAGCATTAACTGCTCCTCGGACGTGGCCATGCGGCACCCCCGCACTAGCCTGCGGGCCGTCCCTCGAAGTGCTAGCAACCGCGGCCATCATTGTACCAGACTTTCGCCTCTCCATGTCAGCATTGCAGTTACTCCATTCGCCCCGAGCGCCGTGCACTAACGAGTCTCGGGAATGGGGGGCAAATGATGTGGCGAGACCGCTGACGTAGGTAGCTGACAGGCACCATATTAAGGGAGACCACCATGGCGAATGCCAAGGCGACACCTCAATTCGGAGCACTTTGCCGAGCTGAGCTGAGCTCTTCCAGGACAGCAAGTCGAGCTCAGTCCTCCGCCAGGTCGAGCTCGTGAGCAAGACTTCTAGGCCAGAGCCGCTTTCCACCCTCCAGAGCGAGACCCTCGGAGGTTAGTTCCCTGCGGTCAAGGTCGAGCTAAGAGCTCACTAACAGATGTGAAGCCTCTCCGAGTGCACGCCCTCTGGACAGGGTCTGTCCTCCACCCTCCAGAGCGAGACCCTCGGAGGTTAGTGCCTTGCGATCGAGGTCGAGCCAAGAGCTCGCCCACCGATGTAGAGCCTCTCCGAGCACGCGCCCTCTGGACCGGGTCCGTCCTCCACCCTCCAGAGCGAAACCCTCGGAGGTTAGTGCCCTGCAGTCGAGGTCAAGCCAAGAGCTCGTCCACCGATGTGGAGCCTCTCCGAGCGCGCGCCCCTCTGGACCGAGTCCATCCTCCGCCCTCCAAAGCGAGACCCTCAGAGGTTAGTGCCCTACAGTCGAGGTCAAGCCAAGAGCTCGCCCACCGATATGGAGCCTCTCCGAGCGCAGGCCCTCTGGACCGGGTCCATCTCCGCCCTCCAGAGCGAGACCCTCGGAGGTTAGTGCCCTACAGTCGAGGTCGAGCCAAGAGCTCGCCCGTCGAAGTGGAGCCTCTCTAAGCGCACACCCTCTAGACCGGGTCCGTCCTCCACCCACCTTCACCAAGGCGACTGCACGAGCTCGGAGCGCCCAGACCGGAGCAGACCCTGCCATCCCAGGACACCAGCAAGCCGCCGAGGACCATGGAACGGCGCCCCCCATGCCGCCATAACTACCTGTCTGGCCATACTTCCAGGGGATGGCCAGCCGGAGAGCATGCACCCCTATGGCGACGGCCCCCGGATCGAGGCTCTGCCGGACTTTTCAAAATAGAGCAACCAGAGAGGATGTCAGAAGGAATGGAAGCTTCCCCTACCACCTATCAGGAAAGGCGTCCCATCCACGGCACGGAATCCTGTCCCACGCGTCTGCCAACCCAGCGAGGATCCCGAGGCGGACTCCCAACGGCTAGTTTTCAACTACAAAGAATGATCGGCGCCCCCAGAAGGGGAGGTAACAACAGAAAAACACACCAGTAGAAAAGAACTACAGTCCACCACCAACACAAGCGCAAGCTCAACTAAGAGAGCACAGCACCACCACCAACACCACGGTCGAAGGGAAAACCACCGGGAAATAAGGAGAAGCGGAGTGACAGAGAACCCCTCTATCCCCGCTATCACTCTCCCCCAGCTATGTTTTTCCTTCACCGACACATCTCCCACTCCTCCTAGTGCAGAGTCCATCAAGAGGGGCCCGACCAGGAGGATCTGTTATCCTGGATCGTCACTGACTTGACCGTCGGAGTGCCCCCGCCGGAAACCCCGGCCCGGGTCACTAACCCCTGTTTTGCAGGTCCAGGAGCAGAGGACCGGTAGGCAGCGAAAGGAGCACACTTCGACGCGACAGCTATGGGCCACGACGGTCTTGGCGGCAACACCTCCTTCTTGTAATGGCTTTGTCAAAAGTCAGCTCCAAAAGCAAGGAGAATTAATCCTAGCTCAACTTATAAACTTGATCAGAATAGAAGACCAACAAAGATCTAAAATCCAACAAACTAGAACTCCTAGTGTCCGAGCTAACCTAACCCAACAATACCAAACCAATAACAATACTAAATCAAAATCAAGGCTTAGATTTCAACCAAACCACCAATATCAATCAAACCAACCCTACTGTCCTAACCCAAACAAGTTCAAACCTAAGAGTAAAATCTTTAAAGTTCATAACACTAGATCCAGCAAGCTTATCCAAGGTCCAAGTGAAAGATTATGTTTCATGTACGGAAGGATAAATCATCTTGCGAGAGATTGCGTTCATCGGAAGAAGGTGCCTCTTCGTAAACTTTCTGCTTCCTCCGGATCCCAAGCTCATATAGTTGAAGGTCCAGAAGACTTCACCTTTAAGTCAGTAAGCTTGAATCCTGAAATTAATGTTACTTCTTCCAACCTTGATTGGTGGTTGGATTCAGGAGCTAATATTCATATTTATTTTGATCGCTCCTGGTTCACTATTTTTAGGACTCAAGTGGAAGAGGTGTGATCCTAGGAAACAATACAGTCACCAAGATCATGAGACAAGGTTAAGTCAACCTGAATATGACACAGAAATAGTTCTCGTCCTAACGAAATGCTATATATTACAGATCTTAGGAAGAACCTTATTAGTGGGTTACAGCTGGTTCAAAGGGGATATAAAATTATTCTTGATTGTAATAAGGTTGTAATAACTAAGAATAATCCTTCATAAGAAAAGGATATGTAAGTGAAGGCTTATTCAAACTGAATATAGTAAATCCTTTTATTAGTAAAGTTGAAAATCAAATTTATTTTGTTAATGGGTCTAAACAAAATCTATGACATGACAGGTTGGGTCATGTACACTTGGAAAAGGTTAAGTACATGATGAAATTAAAATTAATTTCTAAATCAAATCTAGATTCATCTAAATGTGAAATATATGCTGAACCAAATAATCAAGAAAACCATCCAAATCAGTTAAAAGATATTTCTCAATCTTGGAATTAATACATAGTGATGTATATGACTCCACCAAGACTACGACTCGTGGTGGTAATAGATATATAGTGACCTTTATAGATAATTTTTTTAGATATTATTATTGTTACCTAATTAAATCTAAAAATAAAATATTCAACAAGTTTAGAATTTATAAGAGTGAAGTAGAAAATCAATAAGAAAGAAAGATTAAAATTCTTAGGTCCTGGTAGAGGAGGGGAGTATATCTCGAATGAGTTCTTTCAGTTCTATCAAGAACATAGTATAATTAATCAAGTGACTGCTCCTTACTCTCTACAGTCCAATGGTATAGTAGAGCGTAAAAATTGTATCCTCATAATATATGTAAACATTATGCTCATCAGTTCTAGCTTACCTGAGAACTTGTGAGAAAAAGCTTTTATATCTTCTTGCTTTATCCTAAATAGAATACCTATTACAGATAGTGGCAAAACTCTTTATGAACTTTGAAAAGGGAGGACTCATAACCTAAACTTTATCAAAGTAGAGGGTGCCTTGCTAAGGTTAATATTCCTGAACTAAAAAAGAGAAAACTATGATCCAAGACTATAAATGCTATATTTATAAGCTATGCCCAAAATAGTAATGCATATAGATTCTTAGTTATAAAATCAGATATTAGTAATATAACTGACAATTCAATCTTAGAACCTAGAGATGCTTCTTTCTTTGAGGACATATTTCTTTTAAGACTAGAATCTCTAGACCCCTAGAATGTGAACCATCTTTCTCTAGAGCCACGAACCGGAATTAGAAATTAAACCTGAACTAAGAAGAAGCAAAAGAAAAGGAGTTGAAAAAGATTTTGGTGAAAACTTCTTCACATTCTTAGTTGAAGGTGAACCTTCTATATATGATAAGATGATATCATCATCAAAATCATCATATTGGAAGGAAGCCATAGATAGTGAAATTCAATCAATCTTAGAAAATAAAACTTGGATTTTAACTGATTTACCCCTGGAAACAAATTTATAGGAACAAAATGGATTTTTAAAAAAAATTGAGGCCAAATGGAATAATAGAAAGGTTAAAGCTAAGTTGGTAGTAAAAGGATTTAATTAAAAGAAAGATATAGATTACTTTGATACCTATGCTGCTATAATGAGAATAACTATCCTAA
Source organism: Areca catechu (assembly GCA_021397845.1). Lineage (NCBI taxonomy): Eukaryota > Viridiplantae > Streptophyta > Magnoliopsida > Arecales > Arecaceae > Areca > Areca catechu. Next base: position 11,590,446 of record CM038049.1, read on the forward strand.
AAACTTTGATAGCCTTAGCCTTAATTCATTAATTAATAATTCACCAAATGGATGTAAAAATGGCATTCTTCAATGAAAATTAGAAGAAGAAATCTACATAAATTAACCTCAAGGATTTGAAGTAAAAGGATAAGAACATAAAGTATGTAGACTAATCAAATCTCTTTATGATCTAAAACAAGCTCCTAGACAATGAAACATTAAGTTTGATGAAGTTATCTTAAACAATAATTTTAAAATAAATAAATATGATAAATGTGTTTATTATAAAAGATAGGATACTGATTATATAATACTATACCTATATGTAGATGATATGCTACTGTTTGGAACATCAATGAAAATAATATAAGAAACTAAAAGCTACTTATAAATAATTTTGATATAAAGGATTTAGGCGAAACTGATATAATTCTAGGAATAAAGTTTGAAAGAATAAATAGTGGAGTAACAATAATCCTGGCACACTTAATAGAGAAAATACTTAAAAGTTTGAATATTTTGATTTAAATCCTATCTCTACCCGTATAATCATATCTCTCACTTAATTAAAAATCTAGGAGAATCTATTAACCAATTAGGATATTCTCAAAGGATATGAATCTATTATATATTCTAAATAGAACCCATTCAGATATAGCTTATGCAGTAGGTAGACTAAGTAGGTATACTAGCAATCCTAGTAAATAACATTGGAAAGTCCTAGAAAGAATCTTTAGATATCTTAAGGGAACCTTAGATTACTCTCTAGTATACTCTAGTTATCCAGAATACTTGAGGGATATAGTGATGCCAATTGGGTAACAAATAAATTAGATATTAAACCCACCACAGGATATCTCTTCTTGTTAGGAGGAGCTGCAGTATCTTGAGCTCTTGTAAATAAATATTAATCACTAGAAGCATATTAGAATCTGACTAACAGCTCTTGACACTACGTGTACTGAAGCACAATGGCTAAAAAATTTAATAAATGATATAGAAATTCTTTCACCAAAAATTTTAAATTTTTTTTTAAATTATGATTGTAGAGCTCTAATTGATCTATTAAATCAATAGACAACTAATAAAAAGATAATAATTATATCCTGATCAGGTATAAAACTGTAAGAAATAAAATGAAAGATGTAATATCACTACAGTTTATAAGATCAAAATATAATCTAGCAAATCTTTTGATCAAAAACCTTTCGAAGGCTGTGGTATTTGAGACATCGAGAGGGATAGGGCTTAAGCCTATATATTAGTCACCAGAGTGGGCCCCTACCATCATGGCAATCCCATGATTAAGGTTCAAAAGGAAATGATCTCTAAGGTGACATCTAGGAGCACCATTTTTAGGAGTCTGTCTCCTTCCCATCCATATGGTGTGGTACTCTATTATAACGGTTAGGTTGAGCATAGATAGCTCTTAATAGATCCAAGGCTATGAGTTTAGCAAGATAATATTCGATGCACGTACCCTTGGAGGATCTATCTTAGTAAGAGTAGTCGTGAGGCCACGACTATGGGATCAGGACGAATTTCAAGTAACTCTCATGAAAATCAAGGCAAGTGCATGATCTAAATGGCGCTATTCCATATTTTGATCAGTTCATCTTCATACCGTGTGTATTTTATACTAAATACAAGTTTAAGCCTATAAGGTACTTGCACTAAGCACAGTAAAAATCCAAAATTTTAATTATTTACTAAATTTAAATATTTTATGAGTTTTTAAAACTTGTGGGGATTGTCGCACGTGAGTTTCAAAAACTCCTAACGCCTTCGTGCAGGCGCTCCATGCGGGCGTGCATTACGCGATGCATTTTTTCCTTTTTTATTTTTCAACATCCCTTATTTTATTATTTGATCATTTTTTATTTTAATTTTTAATTAATTTTGAATTTAATTTTGTAACGACCATAATGGCTAGTTTGAGGATATTTTGGAGATCTTCTCTAAGATTTTAAGCCTATAAATAGGTCTTAAGCCCTTCTTCCTCTCTCTTCTCTCTCCCTCTTTAATATTCCTCCATTCCAATTTTTAAAATCTCTCTTTCCAATCTTTTCACACTTTAAATTTTTGGACTGAAAACAAGCTGATCGGCATCCGTTCGAGATCGTGCCATCGACGAGCGTTGGAGTTCTGGCTTCCGGGTTATACCTTGGAGGAGAGCATATGATTCAATTAATCTTTGTATGAGAATGGGACCAAATCTCCTTTAGGACAGTAATTTTATCCGCCTCTCAGGTCAAATTTCTAACCTTATACTATAGTACTTCTGAAATTTTATCACGCCAAATTTATTCTACCACACATCACAAAAAAATATTTTTAAATTTATATATATATATATATATATATATATATATATATATATCATGCTTTAACTATTAACAATGGATCCATTAATAATGCTTGTGCTGCTTTTATATAAAAAAATGCTTGTGTTATTTGTGACATTTGTTTTTTTATTGATATGGTGCAGTTATAAGAGTCGCATGAGCTACCTGTTAAAGCTGACCAAGAAATGGCAGCTCACCAAGCTTCCAAAAAGGAGAAGCAATTCTTTCTTTCAAAACCTCAAAAGGTTGGTGCAATAAAATATTTTGGTGAGGTAAAATAATATTTTGGCAGCTCAATTTTCTGCATTTTGCCCGTTTACTGTTGCCGTAGATGGTAGGTCGTACATCTTGACCTTTTAGTATAAATCTGCAACTTTAGTATTCAGCTGGAGATGTTCGTTTCCTATCTCTAGGAGGTTGCTGCCTGGGTCGCTCACTTATGCTACTGAGAGAATTTGCTGGTCTCGAACGTGAAGGCTAATTTCCGTTCTTTGACTGATATGCTTTTGTTTGCAATAAAATCAACTTTTTGGAAGATGCTTGTTATGATCAAGTTTTGGTACATAATGTCCTTCAGAACTCAATTGGCATTAGAGTAGAGATGGAGGCTAAATGCACAAAATCGAAGCAGGTCTCACGGTAGTATTTAACCTTTTCTTCTGTTACATGATGATGATCACATTCCAAAATGTATCTTAGAGCTGAGTACTGATTCCAGATTAATTAGAACTGTTTTGAGTACAAGGTCCTAATATAAAGTACTGATATCTCATGATATCCAAAGTCGGAACGCAGAAGAATAACTTTAGTTAGTTTACGTTCTAAATGATGCTTGTTTCTCTACGATCCATGCATCATGCCTGTCATCATGTCAAGTCCAACCTTGGACACTGTTCATCCATTGTTTATAGTGAATACCAATTCTGTGATCTATAGTATAAGGTAAATCCCATGACCGCAGTAGCTCAATTTGCAGAGACCTTGCCTTACTATCAATCGATCGCTTGTTCAAGAAAGGATCCTTACGGTGACTCGATCGATTATATCCAGAATTTATCCTGGAATCCTTGATCACGGTCTCCCCTTTTATCCCAGTTCTTTTTTTCTTTTTATTATAAAAAAAAAAAAAACACGAACCACAATCCCTTCACAGAAAATCCAGTGCTTGCTTGACAGGCAGCAGGACCACCATCGGTTGACACCTTGGGAGCCAAAAAAATTGCACCTCCAGGCCTCAAGCATTCAAATCAATTTCATCATATCAGCTCATGGCACGTGTCCCTGCAGTAAGCCTCGGACTATTTCGATGAGCCCCACCAAAATTTGACCGTTTGTCTGCCATGGACTTAGCCGCGCCCCCGTGCACGGCCAAACAGCCGATCCCGACCTGGACTGCGGTTACCCGCTGGATCCAAGACAGTTAAAAAGCAAGGGAGTTAGTTGGCAAGCCGGAGCTGGCAAATGGTGAGTTGTGTTCATTTAAGCAGAAGGACCCATGAGCCCTTCACTTCACGAGGGGAGAGCTAAATCACAGCTCTCTTTTCTTTTCCCCGGATTATAACTCTTCTGCTGGCCCTTTGTCTCCTACCACCGATCGCCACAACCCCACAACTCTAGGATGGAAGACATGGAGCTTTCCAACTTGTCCTCTAATGAACCCCAGCAACAGAGCGACCCACCAGGAAACTCGGTATCTCGTTCGCAAGCCAATGAGCAGGCTTTCTGCCTCTTCTCTTTCGCGGACAGGCTCGATTGTTTCCTGATGATATTTGGCAGCATTGGAGCGTGTGTCCATGGCGCAGCTCTGCCCATTTTTTCCTGATCTTTGGCCGGCTGATCGACTCGCTGGGGTCTCTCTCAGCAGATCCTCAGAAGTTGGCTTCAGAGGTTTCGAAGGTCAGCAGCACTCACCGCACTTTTCATATTGGTCTATTTCGGTAATGTAAGGTATATCATTTCCAGACCACATCTGTAACAGTGAAAAATCTTTCAGGTTTTACTTTGGTTCAGTTTCCTAACTGTGATGATATATTGGCAACAGAATAAGATACATACCATGCAAGTTTTAGTAGCCTCTAATGGTTCGAAAAATCTAATATGTACAGTAGTTACAATTTTAAAAAGCAGCTGTACATTATGGGGACTGCTACAAGTGTCAGGGGTTACTCCAGTTCACTGCTCACACACTAGGATATGTTTCAAGTATTTATGAGAGGATATTCTATTATTTTCCAAGGTTAATTCCAAGTTTCAGGGTACTCTGTGTATTTTCAGAGCACTCTATATGGATCTCTTTATTTGTTGATTCAAGAATGAAGTATTTTCCAGCTAGAATGATGTTTCTAGTTTGTTTTTCATTGCACCCTGAATAAAAGAGCACTAAATATTTTTCAGGAAGTAAAAGAGCACTAGATAATAGAAAATTCAAGCTTCAACCATCACTTCTACTCATGATTGACATTGTTCCGACAAATCAATACTAAACATAATTAAAGTAATTTTCATATTCTGTCATTAAATACATACCTGAAAGCATTCTTTTCCTCATTATATTCTTCATACTCTGAGCTAGCAGGACTTCTGATTTTTTCTTTAATTGCAGCATGCGTTGCAGTTGGTGTATTTAGGACTTTTGGTCATGGCAATGGCATGGATAGGTACATCCTGGAAGTTTCAGGCTCATTGATGTTAATAAATGCAGATAATGTTACTTTAATTTCTAAATTCTCTCATCCCTGTTGATTCATCACCAAAGTTTTTTTTTTTTTTTATCTGAAAAAAAAAAACATCTTAAACACAATTAATTTCAACTGATGTCAGAGTCTGCACAAGTAAGCATGTACATCAATACTGTTTGCTCTGTATGGATTCCAAGAGGAACTTGTTTTCATGTGAATCAATCACAATTATTTGGGTAAAAATAATTGTCAGCATTAATAAACCAACGAGATCTCATAAATATACATGCAGGGGTTGCATTTTGGGCAGAAACCGGAGAAAGACAAACAGCTCGTTTGAGAGTGAAGTACGTTCATTCTGTTTTAAAACAAGACATGAGCTTTTTTGATACAGTTGCCACAAATGAGAACTTACTTCAGTGTATCTCAAGTGATGCAATACTTGTGCAGGATGCCATAGCTGACAAGGTAAACGTATCAACAAAAATTTATAGATATGTTTCTAAAGTACTTCAAGGCACTATATATGCTTGATCTGATGTCTTGGAAAACTACAAAACAAAAATCAAGAAACTTAATATTCATGCAGGTGTTTTAGATGATAGACTTTATGTTAGAGTCAAGTTTTAGAGTCAAAAGAAAGCACTGGTGCAATGATGCATCCTATTAATGCAAACCCCCTTGCTGGGGCACTAGAATTTGGCTTGATTTCAGATCTCTTGTCAATTAGTTTGATAATTTGCTTAATATCAGTGAAGAAACTAATTTTTCCCATGTATTTTATGCAGTTAGGCCACTCTTTACGGTACCTTTCCCAATTTTTGTTGGATTTATCATGGGATTTTCGTCAGTATGGCAGCTTACATTACTCACTCTAGCAATTGTTCCATTAGTGGTCGTTGCTGGTGGCACATATACCACAATAATGTCCAGTTTGTCAAGGAAGGGTGAGACTGCATATGCTGAAGCAGGGAAAGTTGCAGAAGAGGTAGCTGTTTTCCATATCATGTCCTTGCAAATTGGATTTGTTACTGCATCCTTGTTATCTGTTTCTATGCAGTGTAAAACATCTTTAAAATGTTGCAAAGCACATTCCATCTGGCAACAGAAAGTTTATGCTAGACAAGTTCATGCATAATTATAAAACTTCATTGATAATATACAAAATCATTCAAATAAATAATTAAACTGCTACTGACAAGAAGATCATTTGCAGAGTGTCTACTTTGACAGGGCCATGGAGGTAAACTTAAAGTCTATAGTTCAAGAAAAAGACAATGTTACCTGGGAATGGTAATCTGTCTATTGATATGTGACATTTTTCGACAAGGACTAAGCTTAAGATGCAGTTATTCTAAATTCCACCACACTGATTTTAGGCAGCCAGATTGTTTTGCCATCAACTCTTGAGCTGACATTATCAATACAAAGTTTGTTTCATTCATAAATATGTGGATAAAGCTTAGTGCAACTTCTAACCTTGTCCTGGATCAGGTGATCTCACACATCCGCACTGTTTACTCATATGTTGGGGAAGGGAGAGCAGTTGAAGCTTACTCAAGGTCACTTAAAACTTCCCTGAAGTTTGGTAAGAAAAGTGGGCTTGCAAAAGGACTGGGATTGGGGTGCATATATTGTTTACTATTCTGTTCATGGGCATTACTTCTTTGGTATGCTGGAATCCTGGTAACCCATGGAGTAACTAATGGCGGTAAAGCATTCACAACAATCCTAAATGTTATCTTCAGTGGATTGTAAGCTCTACTCACTAAATAAAAAAAGAATTTTTTTGTGGGTATTTCTCTTTGTTCTGTCCTGTTGAAAGGATAGTTTCTCTTGTGTAGTGCTCTTGGACAAGCAGCTCCAAACCTCAGCTCTTTTGCAAAAGGTCAGGTTGCAGCAAAAAACGTTCTTAGCATAATAGCAAAGATTCCAGAATGTTACAGAACATCAGAGAATGGGATAGTCTTACCAGAAGTTGCTGGCCAAATTGAGTTCTATCAAGTGTCTTTTTCCTATCCTTCACGGAAGGACGTGGTTTTCCATGATCTTAGTTTTTCAATTAGTGCTGGTAAAATTAGTGCAATTGTGGGCCAAAGTGGATCAGGAAAGAGCACTATCATTTCCCTAATTGAAAGATTCTATGAGCCAACATCAGGTGCACATCTATTGCTTATCTGCCATTAGAAATTTATGAAAGAAGCATCTTAAAAACATTATACAAACAAAAACAAAATGCACAACAAATGCTTATTTTATATAGGAATACTTGCTAGGTAAAGTACTGTTGGATGGCCATGATATAAAGAACTTCCAACTGAAGTGGCTAAGGAGCCAGATGGGACTTGTCAGTCAGGAACCAGCATTGTTTTCTACTTCTATTGCTGAAAATATTATATATGGAAGAAAAGAGGCAGGCATGGAAGAAATCATGGAGGCTGCAAAAGTTGCAAATGCTCATTCTTTCATACAAGATCTACCTGATGGCTACTTAACTAAGGTTAGCATTGCATCAGCGACCATCTCCACAATATGCCTTGTTATTATATATTAGTATACAACTGATGCTCTCTCTCTCTCTCTCTCTCTCTCTCCTATTTAAGGTGGGAATGAGGGGAATGCAGCTTTCAGGAGGACAGAAGCAGCGAATTGCCATTGCCAGGGCATTACTAAGAAATCCTAAAATTCTGCTACTAGATGAAGCTACTAGCGCTCTGGATGCAGAATCTGAATGCCTAATTCAGCATGCATTGGAGAAAGTAATGTTTAACAGGACAACAGTCATAGTTGCACACAGGTTATCTACAATCAGCAATGCTGATAATATTATAGTCTTAAAAAGCGGCAAAATTGCTGAAAGTGGGACACATATGGAATTAATATCCAAGGGACAGAATGGAGAGTATATCAAGTTGGTCAGTACTCAGGTGCCAATAAATAACAAAGAGAGGCACCCACGTTATAGTGAGGAGCCAGCGTAAGAGCATTTGGATTTACTTTTCTAAATTTCATAATATTTCTTGGGGGAAAAACATGATAAATCATGGTCTCATGGTTGTTGATGTCTGACTAAAGTTGGTATTTTTTTTCTTCAGGGTATCATGTGGAACGTCACCTAATGTTCCTGAAAATGAACTAAATTATGAGAAGGCGAATTCCATGATCATAAGAGATCAGGAGAGCCAAGAATCTTGCAGTTCACCTAGGTCAGCATCAACACCATCAATTTGGACAGTGTTTAAATTAAATAAATCAGAGTGGCCATTCGCAATACTGGGATCGGTTGGTGCAACATTAGCAGGTGTAGAAGGTCCTCTGTTTGCTCTAGGGATCACACATATCCTGACTGCATTTTATTCGCATGATAAGATACAGATCAAGCATGAGATCAAGATGGTTTCTCTCATTTTCATTGGAGCAGCAATTATAACTGTACCCATATATCTCTTGCAACATTACTTCTACACATTAATGGGAGAGAAGCTTACTACTCGTGTCCGGCTCCTTATGTTCTCAGGTTTTAACCACTGTCTTCCCTAATAGACTCCAATTGACAAGTATATCACTTCTATAAAAAGAATAATAATAATAAGTTCTCAGATATTATATGTAGCAGTTCATAGTCACAGCCATATATACACAAATTCATGCATGTATATTACATCAAATGCACCTGATGAATGGAATCAATAGATAGTTTACATGGTACTGTGCTTTAGATAACAATTATTTCAGAACAATCTGTTTCAAAATCTGTTCATGCAAATACATTAAAAGACCTAAAATCAACAACCATGGTTATATAAGTCATGCCTGTTGATTGATCAATAAGAAAGCATTGCTTATGAGCACTAGGACATAACTAGGAAACTTAGGGCATGGATTGCATATGAATTTGCTATAGAAGGTAAAATTAATGGAGTGATCAAAGAAACTAGAAAGGAAAGATGACCAAATGCTTGTGTAAGATTATCAGGGCTTATAGTTATATGTTGCAAAGAATGGATCAGATAATAAGAACAGTTGAACCCCGCCCTCCCCCCAAACAGACAGGCAGACAAACACACACACACACACACACACACACACACAGAGAGAGAGAGAGCAAATACTTAATTTGCATAAGAATATAGTTATGAAGTTTTCAGGCAAAGTAAATTAGTAAGCAGCTAATCAGATGACTTCATTTTATCTTCATACTCATACTTAGCCTAACCTTGTGTATTTCTCGTGTGAATAAGCAGCTATCCTTGAAAATGAGATTGGATGGTTTGAATTGGATGAAAACAGCAGTGGATCATTAACATCAAGATTAGCAGTTGACGCGACGCTGCTGCAAAGTGCACTTGCCGAACGAATGTCAACCATTGTTCAGAACATCTCACTTACTGTGACAGCATTTATTATAGCATTTCTACTCAGTTGGCACATGGCATTTGTTGTTGTTGCAACCTTTCCTCTACTCATCGGTGCTTCAATAGCTGAGGTATGCCAAGAATTTTATCACAAGCACGAAAGCAGGCAATTCTTTTATCATGTCAATTGATGGCCTTTAACTTCTGCAGCATCTATTTCTTAAGGGATTTGGAGGAAAGTATACTTGTGCCTATGCTCAAGCAAATTCTGTGGCCCAAGAAGCCATCACAAACAACCGAACAGTGGCGGCTTTTGGTGTGGAAGATCTGGTCTTATCCAGCTTCACTCATGAATTACACCAGCCAAACAGGCAAGCTCGCCTACGGGGGCATATATCTGGAGTAGGCTATGGTTTGTCCCAGCTGTTCGCATTTTGCTCATATGCACTTGGCCTTTGGTATGCATCACAGCTTCTTAAGCATGGAACTTCAGATTTCAGTAATATCATGAAGTCCTTCATGGTGCTGATAATCACCGCACTTGGAGTAGCAGAAACACTAGCTCTAACCCCTGACATTGTAAAGGGATCACAAGCTCTTGAATCAGTCTTTTCTCTACTTGAACAGAAAACCACCATGAATCCTGATGACCCAAAATCAGAAAAGGTGGTAGAAGTCAAGGGGCACATAGAATTTAGGAATGTTAGCTTTAGGTACCCCACCAGGCCCCATGTCACTGTTTTGAAGGACTTGAACTTACATGTGGCAGCAGGAAGAAGACTCGCGATAGTGGGCAGAAGTGGTTCAGGAAAGAGCTCTGTGATTGCACTGGTCATGAGATTTTACGACCCCAGCCATGGGGCAATTCTGATAGATGGAAAGGACATTAGAGATCTAAATTTGAGATCCTTAAGACAAAGAATTGGTTTTGTTCAGCAGGAGCCAGCACTCTTCTCCACCACAGTTTATGAAAACATTGCATATGGGAAGGAAGGTGCATCAGAAATCGAGATAATGAGGGCCGCTAAAGCTGCAAATGCTCATGGTTTTATCAGTCATCTGGATGAAGGATACCACACTCATGTTGGAGAGCAGGGTGCTCAACTATCAGGGGGCCAAAGACAGAGAGTGGCAATTGCCCGAGCAATTTTAAAAGATCCATCAATTCTTCTTCTAGATGAGGCTACTAGTGCATTGGATACAGCCACTGAAAGACAAGTTCAGGAGGCTTTAAATAGGCTAATGGTAGGTCGAACAACTGTCATGATTGCTCACAGGTTTTCAACTATTCATTATGCAAACATGATTGTGGTGCTTCAAGATGGGAACCTGCAGGAAATTGGCATGCATGAGGATCTAATCAGCTGTCCTGGAAGTGTGTATGGTCAACTAGTTCAACTACAACAGACTGGTGAATTTCTTAACTAACATGGTTGTCTCCAACCAGTATAAATGATGGTTCCACTTCTAGTAAAGAGTGCTGATGCAAAACTGGAGTACAAGGTAGTCTTTCCATGTCAAAGAACTACTTCATATTCTCAAAATCCTTTTAAACGGTGTAAGAAACTTAATACCAATATAGAAATCCTCTAATGCATGCTTTTGAAGGGACCATGATTTTAAACGGTTCGCACCATAATCTATAGGTGCATCATAAAACTCCCTCAAGGATATAAATCTGGGGAGCAAATTTGTGATCCCACAGGTCTGTAACAAACACTCAAAAAGGGATGCTGCTCGTCTTTCAGCTTAAATTGGATTTAGATAACAATAAACTATCAAGTAGTTTCTTTCGATTTATTGAAGATGGTTCCATTAACACTCCACTTGGCATCTTTTCTACGTAGAAGCCATGGATTGGCTACAAATAGTGGTCTTCATCCCCCCTTCCCCTCATCAGTAACTATAAGAAGCTCCCGTTAATTCCTTGAATTTAGATTGAAGCAAGAGAAGGCTAAGTTCCTTAACAAAATTAAAATCATAACTTGGGTGACCTCAGTAGATTTGTGGCCTATAGAATATCAAGTTGAATCTATGACAATTCAAAACAGTATGATTAGTTTATCTAAGTCAAAATATTGATGCAAAAGATTATGGACTGAAAGACCTCTCAGAAATTAGAACAAATTCCTTTGCCTGCATTTGGCATCTGAGTTTGCTTTTTTTTGGTCTATGGTTTAGGCATCCAATTAGATTAATAAAGTTGGTTAAAAATTTGCTAAATCAAAAATATCTACTGATGTTTCATAATTTAACAAAGTTCATGTTTTGTTTAAGTCTTCATAATGCTGAACAACTTTTTTTCGAGTCTCCGACAATTATTGAACCTAGCTGATCGATTCCAAGTTCGGTTTACCCAACTCCACATTCACCTTATTGCTGCTAGAACTATCAATCAGCCTGGGATGGGTAATGTAATGTAACTTAAGGAGTTTCTCAGATCCCTAAGTCGCTAAAGCAGTCCAACCAGCTACCTTCTTGTCCCACTCTGAAGAAATAAAAATCTTAAAGGATGTAAGCACCACGACACTCATCTTTGCAAAAAAAAAGAAAAGAAAAAAAACACCTCGGACGAAAAATCCAAGACACGAAAGAGAACAGAAATCCTTGGTCAAAAAAAAAATGCAGGTCTTTTCACCTTCTTGTGTGAGAATCTTCAATTTGAAACTGGCACTTTCGGATCTCGCCCTGTTGGAGTCTCGAGCCCCAGATGTCCTCGAACTGTGAAGCAAGCTGAAACCTGTCATATAGAGGAACGTTAAAATGATCGGCTCTTTGCTTAATTACATGGGTCATATATTTTCAAGTAAAAACCAAAAAAAGAAATGAAAGCAGAAGCAAAACTGAGAAAATGCAAAGGATGGAGACTTCGGGTGACATGGTTTCTACGACTGCTATTCAGATACAAAAAAACTCGAAACCTGATCCTTGCTTCGTAAAAACAAACCTTGAACGATCTTTGTTTGCATTTATCATGGAGGAGATCCAAATATGGATTGAGATCAAAGAATCATCAGTATAATCTGGAGTACAATTTTCACCTCTTAAAACTCTTCTCCACCAGATCTAACCACTGTGCTATTCGTTTTTTCTTTTCTTTTCTTTTCTTTTTAAGAGCTCGCTTTCCCCTCTTTCGAGTCCGAGTGGATTTAGAAGATAAACCATAAACCCTACAAAGATTTAGATCAAGCGCCCGTGGATGGATTAAAGTTTTTTTTTTTTTTTTTTTAAACTGAGTTGCTAATAGCTGTATTAAAATAAAGGGTGAAACTGTTTGCATTGTTAGAACAGGGCTTTATAAAGATATGGATGTGATTAAAAAAATTAATAAAAAAATGATTTAATTATCCCCCTCTTTTTTTCATTAAAAAAATAATAAAAAATTTAATTATAAAAAAAATAAATTACTTACATGAAATCGAAGAATCTAATTCATATCTGGAAGTATATAAGATACTGTTCTAAGACATATTTCCGTCTCTCGTGCAGGAATTATCGGAAACACTACTCCAAGATATAATCAGAATTCCTCTTCCTGCGAGGACGATCGTGGAAGAAATTGATGGAGACCTTTCAGCACCCGGTAAAATAAACTTGAAACAAGAAAAGAAATTTTGAAAAAAAAATATTAAGAGAAAAAGAGTATAAGATAGTGTTCTAACTTCTAAGACATTTCCGTCTCTCATGCAGGAATTGTCGGAAACACTACTCCAAGATATGATCGGGATTCCTCTGCCTGCGAGCACGATCATGGAAGAAATTGATGGAGACCCTTTCAGCATCCAGTAAAATAAATTTGAAACAAGAAAAGAAAAAACTAGAAATTTCTCGCGTACACGCGATCAAATTTTTCCTTCAATCGGCTACACAACCGGCCGCACAAACCCTAGGTCTTATCCTAAAGATCATGCAAGGCCTAGGTACACAAGAATCACTTAACTCAAAAAAATCTCATTCATCACCAAGCCTGAATATCTGCACAACTCTGGAAGAAAAAAGTAGGGTCGTGAGCTTTACAGCCCGGTAAAGTTTCCATATGATCATGCCAGTAATAATAATATTAGAGAGAAAAAGAGTATGAAACATGAAACAAAACTTATATCTTTAGGCCTTCAAAATGGTCTTTTTATAGCCATCCTGACCGTTTGAATTTTTATTGATTAATTAAAGTCCAATTAGAAGTCCAACGGTCAGAAAATTAAAAATCCAATAATTAAAAGTATAACGATCAAATAATTAAAACTCCAACGGTCAAATCATTAAAAATTATAACGGTCAAATCATTAAAGGCAAAAATAGTCAAATATTAAAAATAAAACGGTCAAATAATTAAACGATTGTGAAAAAAATTTTGGGTTTTCCCAACAATCCCCCTCAAAACTCAAAATTTCTAAAAATTAGTAAATATAAATTTCTAGGTACTTATACCATGCAATCGGTAAGGTAACTTTAATCTTACTTAGTGTGAATAGTTTCCATCTGAAAGAATTGGAATGAACCAGGTCTTGAACTACATTTCTTTAACCTAGTTTCAACTATCACACATAGTATAAATTCTCCATCGCTAGCCTGTGCATTAATGGCCCTATACATGTATGTTGATTTTTCATGAGAGCTTTTAAAGATCGCCAATATCTCTAGCCGTGGCCATATATGGATACTCTCATATAGGTGAGCCCCTTCAAAAATGTGTATACTGTCATATCTCAAGAAAAATCTCTCGGGTCTTATTCAGAGTTAAACTCTTCCTAACCACTACATAGAAGCATTAATCACCATAGAAACGGGATAGAATTTATAACTCCTTATCAAATAAATCATATGTACTTCTTGACCAATCAATCAGCTTGTTGTTACCACATTGAACCTCCTTCAAGGGATCTCCTATCACAGAGATTGGGTTTCTACTGCTGGAAGGTCCTTTATAGGCTAAGCCTCATCGCCCTCGATGACATTAGGATCTTTGTCCTATTTAAGCCTTTAGTTAGGTAAACGGATAATAATCTTTCATCACAAGTTATGAGGTATATCAAAAACTTATGGTCATAGTAATAATGATATACAAAACTAGATATAAATAACTTATGATCAATTTCAGATGAATATTAACATATTAGAATTCAAGAATTCAAATACAAATATTGTAATAATCATCATACCTCTATGATCGAGATCAATATGAAAATGTCATTTCCAATTAGGACGATATCATTCATGTACAATATGAAAAAAGTAACAATGATTGTATAATTACGTACCTGTGAGCAACCTTTAAAAATAACTGATATCAAATGAATTAGCATTAAGCAAATCCAAACTGTGTTATTACATAGATCACATTGATACAAAGAATATCCATAGTAAAATTTTAAAATATAAATTTAAATAATCATGAACAATGGATAAGATGCAACATGTTTCACAAAGAACTTGGTAACATTTTGAAAGTAAAATAATTATTATTTCATACTTACTGCTATATAAAATTCTATATCTTAAAATAATTTTGTTTTGTTAAATGTGAAAATATTTTATCTTCTTATATTATTATTGGTGAGTATGTAGCAACACTATCATTGAATAATTTATATGGACCAAAGAGACAGTTCTCATGATGAGCAAAGATTGTAGGTCTTTAAAAATCTATAGATTATCTTGGTGATAAAGTTACCATGATAGTTATTCAGGCAATATCAATAGACTGATAATTTATTTGAATATCTACACTGACTCGGATTTTTATAAATATTTACATTGATCCTGAAGGCTATGCAATCACCATATAAAAAAGAAAAGAAAACTAAATATGGCAGTAAAAGAATATCTAGCATGGGCAGAATAGAAACATGGACAGGTGGTTATATCGACTGTCGGTTTAACACTAGAGGAAAAGTATCTTCTGAAAAGCTAGAATAGCATAAACAAATAAACATATGATCTTTTGAGTTGTCAGCACAAAATCCAGGCAATATTATAATGATAACAAATATTAAGGAGGTAGCATATGCTCTCTCTCTCTCTTTTTAAATAAGGAGATATCAAAAATTTCAACACATACTTTGCATCTGATGATTAGATGATAATTATCTGGTTCCGGACAACTCAGATAACACAATATGAATTCTTCAACCCCTTTTTTTTTGAATTGTGTGTTCTTAACACTTGTCATCAGAATTGTTTATTTATTTTTTATTATTGAATTAGTTGTATTTCTATTATATGATCACTGATAAAATACTTAATAGATATAGGATTAGTCCGATCCTAAATTCACTAGACAAAATTTGAATAATTCTTAAATATTTGTCCTTTTTTTTTTTCAATTTTATCCTTATTTCTCTTTGTTGAGCCATGAATAACGAATGTTTATGGTGCATGTTTTGATGGACTAAATTAGCTGAAGTGACTAAATTTGAAGTTGCAACAGCCAACTCTGAAGTTCACCAGGCAAGTCATTTAGAGACCCAACTTGGCTGAAGGCTACATAGTTAATGCCTTATATATATATATATATATATATATATATATATATATATACAGTCATTTAGAGACCCGCTAGGCTGAAGGCTACATAGTTAAGGCCTTTTATATATATATATAACATTCATTAGAAGTGTAATGTTGAAATGCTAAAACCCAAAAAGCTACCAAAGAAATCAAGCTTGATAGGAAGGGAATCAAAGAGATCAGAAAGATGTAGGATTAGAATAGACACAAGTTCAGAGATATATGTGGACTCAAATGAATTTTGGGAGCAAAATTGACAGATGTAATATTTTTATGATTTTTCTAAATTTCAGAACTGTCAATTTTTATTACAGTAAGTATTAAATAATATGTCTTGCATTGTAGCAGTCTGAATGATACATGAAGAAGAAAATACAAGATGGGTGCAAGATAAAGAGAAGTAATTCACATGATGGATTTACTCTGAAAATAGCTGTATGTGTGTGTCTGTGTGTGTTTAAGAACCATTATGAAGATATAATATAGCATACAGAATAAAAGATTTTAAAGCAAAATATTATCTGAAACCATTAAAAAGAATATGCAATAATGCTTGAGGCAACTATATAAACAACAGGCTAAGCTCATTAGTTCAATTTTTTGTATCAAAATATGTTACTTCGTTCTAAGTCCCCTATATAAGAACTTCAGCTTCTTGTTGCTATTCAAATCACAATTTATATAATGGGAACCCCATACGAGGACATATACCAGTCTAGGAGCAATGAGAGAAGACAAGGTTAGAGTCTTCTCTGGGGGGATCTCAGCTCTGTCTCTTCCCATGATCACAAGGCAATCTCCAAAGGAACAGCCTTCACTCTTCCCCTCACCCATCCTGTTGCTGCAGGTGCTGTTGCCATATCAAACAGCTATGACCCGTTGTCAGTAAACACCATCCCACTATATCTCCAGAACTCCAAAACCAGAGTTCTTATCAAAACCGCAATTTTACTTCAGCTAACCAATGAAAACTCTTATAACATGAGTCAAAATCAATAAGCATAAGAGACCAACAATAATTTAATTTCTTTAATCACCATTGGAACTATGCCTTAGATTGTTAGAACAAGGCTTTACGAAATCATGGATGTGATTAAAGAAATTAATAAAAGATTTAATTATAAAAAAAGGTAAAATACTTACATAAAATTGAAGAACCTAATTCATATCCAGAAGTGTGTAAGACACTGTCCTAAGGCATATTTACGTCCCTCGTGTGAAAATTGTCGGAAACACTACCTCAAGATACGACTGGGATTTCTCTACCTGCGAGCACGATCGTGGAAGAAGTTGATGGAGACCCTTTCAGCACCCAGTAAAATAAATTTGAAACAAGAAAAGAAATTTGGAGGAGAAAATATTAAAGGAAAAAAGAGTATGAAGCATGAAACAAAACTTATATCTTTAGGCCTCCAAGATGATCTTTTTATAGCCATCCAAATCTGACCATTTCGATTTTCATTGGCTAATTAAAGCTAATTAGGAGTCCAATGGTCAAAAAATTAAAATCTCAATAATCAAAAGTATAACGATCAAATAATTAAAACTCCAATGGTCAAATCATTAAAAACTATAACGGCTAGATCATTAAAAGCAAAATTGTTCAAATATTAAAAATAAAATGGTCAAATAATTAAATGGTTGTGGAGTAAATTTTGAATTTTTCCAACATGCATTGGATCAATTATAGCCATCAGATAAGATAGATAATGTACAAAAAGAAATTAACATTATGATAAGAACATAAGAAATAATAGTGTGTGAGAGAAAACAAAGATGCTCAAAGATATCAGGAAGTAAAGAGCTATTGTAATGATCTAGAATTTCATCAAAAAAATTAATCAAAAAATATTATTTTAATTTCTTGATCATATATAAAAAAAAAATCTTTATACCTAGTTTATAGTAGAGAAAAAAAATGTAGCACTCCATCCTCCTACATGCCAATACTATTTAACACTTGTAATTTTATTTTTTCATTTGAGAATTTTAATGATGAAAATATCCCTTTTCTTCTAAAAAATTATTGTACCCTATGATCATATTATAACATCCTATCGCACTTCCTATTCCCAGGAAGTCTTAAGAAGGGAATAACATTTTCATCATTAAATATTTTAGTTTCATTTTTTATTTAAAATTTTGAATGATAAAATGTCTCTCATCTTCTAAAAAATTATGATACTTATGACCATATTATGATATCATGTCACCAAATTATGATTTTTTGAAAACAGGATGTCATAGAGAAGGGAGGGACATTTTCATCATTTAAAGATTTCAAAGATTTTTAGTGATAAAAATGCCCTTCCTTCCTCGTGACTTCCTACTCTCTGAAGTCATAATTTGGTCACGGGATATCATAATTCTTCAGAGGGGGGGGGGGTTATTTTATCATTCAGAATTTTAAACCTAAAAATAGAACGAGGATTTTTAATGACAAAAATTCCCTTCTCTCTTGTTCTTTGGAAGTTTTAAGTTTGCCGCAGGATGTTATAATATGGTTATAAGGTATTATAATTTTTCAGAAGAGAAGAGGTATTTTCATCATTTAAGATTTAAATAAAAAATAGAGCTACAAGCATTAAATGCACTTTAAAAAGAGGGAACTTATGTAGCCTAATCAAGTGGAGCAGTGCAATTTTTTTATCAAGGATGGTGAACAAAGAATTTCTCCCTATATAAGTATCAAGATCTTTCTAGCAAAAAATCAATATGGGACTAAATACATGTTCATATGGGTCTTCACATATTCCTTCCGTTTAAGTCCTGACATCCATACTAGGCTAAGGGTCCAAATTCATTCATTCATTTATAAAAACCACAATCAACCCATTGTCATCCCAATGAACCTATCCTATAATCTCCTAGTCCATGTAGGTTGTAAACCAGATTTGCTCTACCACTTTTTGTAATGATCCAAGACCTCATCTAAAAAAATTAGCCGAAAGGTATTATTTAGGTTATTTGATCTTGTATAAACATTCAAGATACTCCTGATAAATAATCGATGTAGGATTAAATATATGCCCATACAAATCTTCACAATCAAAGTGTTTGAAAGTTTTGGAAGTAACTTCTGTAAGAATTTTCTTAATTTGAGCTAACATTAATTGGAATTTTGTTTTATGAAAACCGGGTTGATTTTATGATCCATGTTGATAGACGTAGATTGAGCCCATTATTATATGATCATAGATTGGGCTAGGAGCATCTCATGTGATTTGATGTAGTTGAGACGGTACAGTGTAGGTCTTAGCCCAACTTGACTCTTGATGGAAGGGTTAGTTAGGATATTTCTATTTTATTGGCTATATCCTAATTATATCATATAAGTTATGATATTTTTATTTTATTGGCTAGGTCCCCGCATCCTCTTTATATATCACGTATACCGTGATTTTATGATGCCTTTTCTGAGGAAGACCGGAGAGAGGACTTTGCCTGCGATGTTCGTGTAAGCATCGAGATCGAGAATCAAGATTAGAATTATGATGAATACAGGTAAGTATTTATTTTTCAGATCTAATATATAATTCTATATTTTGATTGATCCTAGAGATTTAGGGATTATTTTTTCCACATTTGACATAGATTAGAATTTAATATTTTAGATCTGTTAAAAAAATTCTTTCCCCACCAATCTTTATAGATCTTGTATATACCGGATATTGTCCGTGTCATGGGATGACCGGCAGCATCGTATCCATCGTGATACGCTGCCATGATCGGAGGTAAGAGGAAAAACCGGCAAGATCACCAATGGTCTCCGTTTTTCTTTTGACACCCCAGGTAAAAAAAAAAAAATCCTCGGAACCCGCCAGCGATCGGGCGTCGAGATCCGATCTTGGGCCAGCGGAATTAATGGATCTCGGTCGATTGACTGAGATCCCAAACCACACCAAGAACCTTGAGAGGGTTTGAAGGCCATTTGCTTGACGGTGGCGACCGTGGAGGCCGCGGTCGGCCATCGCTGCGGCCGTGGTTTCCGGTCGGTCACGCGATCGGAACCCTCTCTTTTCCCCGCCTCCTCTTCCCGGCGGCGGCGACCGGTGAGCCGCTGTCTCATCGGTGGCCGACCGAACGAACAATAAAAAAAAAAACAGTTGCCGATCTCTCTGTTGGGCGCCGGTGATGCCACCGGAGGCCGCGACTGGCAGTTCTCGGTCGACTGTCGTGGTCGTCCGGCCGGTCTGGCGCCGGCGATGGGGCGTTTTTTGGAAGAGAGGGGCGGCGGATTCAATAAAAAAAAAAAACTGTTGCCCACTCACCGTTGGGCATGACCGGACGCCGGCGACACCACCGGAGGCGCCGATTCGCTCTCCCCGGTCGGTCGTCGTGGCTGGCCGGCCGGTCCGGCGACGGCGGTGGCGGCCTTGGAACGAATGCCGGCGGATTTTTGGGGAAGAACCCTGTTTTTCATCCGTGGGTTTGGTCTCGCGAGGAAGAGATGTCTTTTGGGCCAGCGGGTTTCGGGTTTTGGGTTTTAACCCAAAATCCGTTAGCCCATTAAAAAAAAACCCCAATTTTGCATTCAGGTCCCTTTAGTTTCTGGAATTAAAAATAAATCCTTTTACAGTTAGGTCCCTCCGGAATTTATAATTACCTTTTGGTACAAAAGGTATTTTGCACTTTGGCCCCCGAATTTTTTGGAATTATAAATTAGTCCTCTTATGGTTAGAATCTTAAAAAATTTATAATTATATTTTGGTCTAAAATAAAATATTGGAGGAGCATGGGTGGATTTTATGGTTGTTTTTACCTATGATGCATATTTTGAAATGCATTGATATTTTTGAAATGGATCAGGGGATACATGTTGATTAGTATCCTATTACGACTGATCGTATTGGACGTACATATATTTAATCATATCCTTTGTTTTGGCTTGGATTTTTTTATTCCCTGTATGCATAATTTTGTGGATTGGCGTAAACATTTATCACCAAAGTGGTTTGTTTGTGTCAGTCCATCGAATTGTTCATCATGTGAGGGATATTTTCTGGTTATGATATACAACCACCTACCCAAAGGGGGTTGTTGTGTGTTTTAACTAGATGGCATGGAGCATTATGTTGCTAAGGTACTCTAGTTTTCTTGGGCCTGTCTGTCCAAAGGGGATAGGTTCAGGAATGCTAGAATATCTGATTAGTATGTGGCTTCATGTGTAGAGCACTAATACATATTGCATATTCTGCCCAAAGGGGAATGTGTGATATTGTGTTTGTGTTCTTATTTGTTATTGTGTTATGATATATTTGTAGTATGTCCGTTAATTGATGTTTGCATTCCTTTTTTTGATTGTTCAATTACCTTTAATATGAACAACAACAATGCTGTTGTTGAGGTGCTTATTGGGTCGAACTATAAGAAATGGAAATAAGACCTAGAATTTGCTCTTGGAATTGCTGACATTAATCTTGTATTGTGTGAAGTTAGACCCGATGATTTGAATGATCAAAGCACCATTTATGCCTAAATTACTTGATGGACCTTTTTTTAGAGGGTTCCATATTTATTTTTAAGTAATGATTTTCCTTATGCTCACATGCATTTCTAATAGATATGAGGGCTATGATCAATTTGTAAGGACATTGATTTGCCATGTTTGGTCCTTTGTCATCCCTGGTGTCATAGTCATGCTCACAGGATCTTTAATATGTTAATAATGACATTGCGGTGGAACATCTTATATCTCTGGCATATCTTCTTGTTTGTTAATATTTTCAGAGATTATGGAGGTCGATATTTGTCTTATTTCCATTGCTTGATGATGGTTGATCCATCATCGAATAGAAATGGTTGTAAGAGATAAGTTTTGAGTGGACTTTGGATTTGGATTATCATTTTTTGGTCCATTTAAAAACCAATCCATTAATTATGTTCAGCCTAAATTTATGAGTTGGCTGGATTCAATTTGATTGGGCCTATTTTAGCTTTGGGATTATGAAGATTTTTAAGCTTAAGCCCCTATAAATTAAGTATGAGTCCAAATAAATTTCTGAAATTTATCGGTTTGGTCCTCTACTATTGTTTTTGATAAAAATTAATACTTGTTCATTTTATATTCGATTTGAGCAATTTTTTGGACCGTTGGATTCATAATAATTTGAAGAACATTTTGATAGAGTTCTTTATGTTTGATAAATTATTTAAATAATTTAAAATATTTATGTACAATTCTACTCACTATCATATAATTCGAGTATATTTTTCCGTAGCCTCAAAGGGTGTGGAGCATTCTATAAATTTTGAATAGCTGAGTTATTAAGGACTAATGACTCATTTTTTATATGAAATTGCACATTGATGTCTCTATAATTGTTGACCCAAAATTGATTGTAATTGATTGAGACACTTATTATATACTATAATTCTTGTCCAAAGATGTTTTATAATTATGTAGTAAGTATTATTAATAGATGTGGTAGTTGGAATGCATTATTATGTAATAATATGATAAGTGAGATATATGTTGTTAAAGTATTTCATTTTGGACTGATCGTTTGTGGCATGCATGTTGTTAAAGTATGTCATTTAGTGTTTGTTGGGCATTTATCTTCTTTGTATGAATAATTTGTGGGTTGGCATAAATATTTATCATCAAAGTGATTTGTTTATGTCAGTTCATTGAATTTTTTCATTATGAGAGGATTTCTGGTTATTGCATACAACTGCCTGCCCAAAGGAGGTTGTCGTATGTTTTAATCAGGAAGGTAGCATAGGGCATTGTGTTGCAATGGTGTTCTAGCTTTCATGGGCTTGTCTGCCCAGAGGGGATAGGTTTGTGACTGTTATGATATTTCATTTACTTCTGGTTTCATGTGAAGAGTACTTATGCATATTATATGTTCTGCCCAAAAGGAGAATATGTGATATTGCCTTTGGACTCTTGTATATCATTTATGATATATGCCCATTGACTATTATTTAGCATTCCTGCCATTTTTTATTATACAGTCATTTATGTTAATAATAATGTTTTTTTTTTTTTGATTGGGTCAAAATATCAAAGGTAGAGGTAAATTGGACTTAGAAAATTTGTCTGTCCAAAGGGGATAGATTTTCGAATGCCTTGTATCCTCATTGTGTTAACCTATCTATTGGGCTTTAAAAAAAATTTTGTTTACCCAAATGGAGACATTTTTTCAAAATTTGTATTGACCTCATTTGTGGAGCTCAAAAGTATATTACATTCTCTGCCTATATGAGAGTTTTATGATGATGCACATTGTACATTTATCGAAAATGGCTTATTATATTCAAAGCCTTTATTGATTTATTGTTTGTACCTTAAACATGTTGCATCATGCATGAGCTTGATTGATATTTTATGCCATCTTAGAGGTCATGACTTGATGATCCCTCTTTGGAAGGTTAGTGATTTTCGATTGATGGTGACCACCAAAGTGGCTTGTTCATTGCGATTTACTAGGTCCTTCTGTGAATCTTTTAGAAGGGATTATATAGCATTATATGTTGAAGAGAGATTCCTTATGTGGGTCATTTTCTTTCTAAAAAAAGTTTTATTGCATTTGACCAAGGGCTCTCATTAAAATAATGCTTGTAAAGTTTTTTTGAGATATATTGTATATGTTTCTCTATTTATTAACTGCATAAAGATTATTTAGCGGTTAGTATTTTTGTATTCAATAGAGTTAATGCTCTCATTATGATGACTATGACTGAAATATAGATATGAAAACTGAAATTGTGCTAGTACTAAGTATGATAGAATATAGATATTATATTAATGCTCCCATTATGTAATGATCTTCCATCTTGATTGTCTTATTAGAGTACTTTAAAATAAAGCTGCTTATAAAAATGGTAAAAGTAAATCATTTTGAAATATATTTATATAATTGATTCCATTCTGATTATTATATTTAAGAATGGTAATCTAATTTTGACCTCATTTGTGATAGATATGTAGAATCTGATAAAAGAAAGTCTGGATAGTATGATGGTATTAGGGTTTATATCTTGAAACTAGAGAGAATTGCACCTAAAATTAGTATTATGAGATTTTTCTCTAATACATAGGTTGTTCATCATATTTAGTTTTCTCGCTATGTTATTTAATGATTTTAAATTCATATCCTATTCTGTTTCAAAAGTTTTTTTTGATACTTTTGAGAAAAGGATAAGGATATTGATATTGTACATCAGTCACATTCTTAGATCCCATATATATGGTAAATAAATAGTATTATTAAATATTAGTATAAGTATGGGATAGTTGTTTAATACACCATGCTTAAATTTTTTTTTTTTAAGTATAAATGATATAATTGAGAGGCAATATGCACCCTGTATGGTGTGAGTATGATGAGTGGGTGCAATTTATTATGATATCTTTAGTATAAAATTCTAATGATTACTATCTATATTTTTAATAAAATTCTTGATAGAGTTATTCAAGATACCTTTTGTGTTAAAGGTTGGTAGGAAGCCTAATATCTTTCATCTTTTTGGTTGGAGCTATCCTGGAACTCTTAATCATTGATAAGCCATTATCGTATAAACCTTGGTTTTGTAATAATATGTTATTTATTGTCCAGATAATTTTAAATGAATACAGATTCTACTATCTTAATAGAGAAGTATAAAGTATATTGAGTCAAATTATGCCATATTTGTGGATTCTAATTTGCATTATGTCAGATGCTTCTATATATTAGAAGTATGACATTGAAGGAAAATAAGTTGTTGCTCTTATCCTACTAGGGACAGTGGGAGAGCAATATTAAATATATAAATTAATTATAGTACCTCCATTACTAGTTGATGTAGCACTAGTAAAGAAATTATATGAAAAGAAAACATATCATTTCTTATGACAATGTAAATGACTGGAGGTTTTGTTTCATAGAAAGTTTTGAAAATAGAATCTAGTGACATTTTTGGATATACAGACAAAGTTTGTGGCATGTTGTAAAGTCACAATTCATATTATTTCTTTATGAAACTTTATCCTGGATTTTATAATTATGTCTTAAAATCACTTTTTTTTTTAATCATAGGCAGTTATGTTCCTTAAAGGAATAATAAAAGTTTTTATCTTTTCTATCTATGTGAAGATAGAATATTTGTCAGTCAGAGATTGTAATTGAAAGGAAATATTTTATACAATATACAAAATCAAAATTCGTTGATCCCCTAATCAAGATTAAGATCCATAGTTTTTTCTTATGAAATGTGTCATGAATATGGGCATATTAAATTCTTTTATTGTACTTGGTTAGTGGGAGTGGCTTTATATTTGTGCTTTATTATTATAAAGCTTAGTTTCATTTGATTTTTTATCATGTGTATTTATATACATTGTTGACATGCTAGTTAATGGATTACATTCCTATATATTTTTATGTGCACATGTAGAATAAAGTACAACATAGTATCTCAAGATTGTGTTTTTTGTCTTGAGAATGACAGTTGTATGGATATGTCTCCTTTTGATAATTATGAGAGTTCATTGTGTTTGGAGACATACAGACTTCTTTTGAAGTCGCTTGTAATATAGCATGTGATTATAGAGAAATCTTGATTGAGGGTACATATAATTTATTTTGATTATAAGATATCTCTATTGGTTATGTAGCTGACTGAGACCTGGTATCAAAGTTTCAGATTTATTATGCTGTCTCATCATTAACACCATTGTTGAGTATGTGAGACATGATGGCTTGTTGTTTGATGCCATCATGATTTCTCTTGCTTATTTTGTTTCTAAGCATGTCGACGAGAAATTGGAGGACTAACAATGAAAAATAGCATGTTTTATTTGATCACCTTGATGCTATTTTCTTGCTACACTATCACACCTAGACTCATGTCGATGGTGTTTATGATGCTTGTAACCATGGATAAGTCTTGTATCGGTTAAGTAGTACAACAGCTCCATGATTCAGCATCATAGATATTATTGGACCGAGTGGTTTGTAGGTGCTATCTATGGATCATATAGTGGCCATATTTTGTTTTCAATCCAAGAGCTACTTTTAAAATAAAATATTTTCAAAATTATAATTAATGTAGCCCAAGTGGGAGAATGTAAGAATTTCTTAATTTGGGCTAACATTAATTGGAATTTTGTTTTATGAAAACCGGGTTGATTTTATGATCCATGTTGATAGACGTAGGTTGAGTCCATTGTTATGTGATCATAGATTGGGCTAGGAGCACCTCATATGATTTGGTGTGGTTGAGGCGGCACAGTGTAGGCCTTAGCCCGACTTGACTCTTGATGGGAGGGTTAGTTAGGGTATTTCTATTTTATTGGCTAGGTCCCCTCTCTGCTTCCTCTATTTATATATCACGTATACCGTGATTTTGTGGTACGGTGATTTTCCTATCGAAAGCCGCCTTTTCTGAGGAAGACTGGAGGGAAGGACTTTGCCTGCGATGTTCGTGTGAGCATCGAGATCGAGAATCAAGATCAGAATTATGACGAATACAGGTAAGTATTTATTTTTCAGATCTAATATATGATTCTATATTTTGATTAATCCTAGGGATTTAGGGATTATTTTTTCCACAACTTCTTCATATATCTTGCTTTGTATTGAGATATAATAAATCCTTAGAGATACCAAGAATGTATAAGTTGCCTTGCATTGAGACAAAATAAAACCCTAGAAGCTGAGATGGAAAACAAACCATGGAGCAAAGCACGACATTGTTGAGATGTATACACACTCCGCTAAGCAATTTCATATAATAAACTTAAGCTATTCCAGCTAATAAATTTATATAACATATTTCTAATACTCAATATGGGATAGCAGAATTCAAGCTAATAAATTTATATAACATATTTCTAATTCCCAATATGGGATAGCAAAATTCTTTGTCCACTACTCAAGAAGATATTTTTCTTTTATTATTTTTTTGGGATAAGGTGGTGCATTCAAATCAGGGGGTGAGAATGAATACAACATAGATAGTCAGACAGTAATATATCCCTAAACTGTACAGGAACAGTATGCCAGTCCGACCAGAAAAGAAATTCTTAGATAGAGCGTACCTCTTCACCCGATTGGACCATGTAGCATTATTATGGGACAATGGGATGGAAGTACTTTTCCATCAAATTGGCTATGTGAATACACCAGGTGGTGCCTATTTTCAACACCGCAGCTCAACTTTTTAAAATTTTTTTAGATAAAAATTACATTTCTTCCCAAGACACTATGTTTTTACTAATTTGCTCATGCTTGGACATTACAAAAGATAATTTTTTTCTCTCTCTTTCTTGATTTCATTATGCTTCTGCCTAAGCATCAAGAGATCCAAGGTTTATCCTACAACGAGCGGTATGCACCCAAGGTTATTGCTAATATCTTGTCTACTTCAATTACTCTAAGACAATATGTCGTACCTATCAAGAAGTAAAAAATAATTTACAAGTTTTTTTTTGATCTTTTATTATAGCAACTCCTTTAGTAATTAAATAAAATGAACATGTTAGATAGGTTCAAATGGAGTTCTTTTTTTAGTTATAACTGCATAATCTCTTAATTTATTTTAGAAAGACATATAATAAATCAAGATATCATGATTTTTTTCAAAAAGTCATATATTATTACAACATATCATAATTTCATTCACAAAGTCATATTTTGATTACAGAATATCATAATTTTCTTCGTGAAGTCTTATTTATACTATATTATGTCATAATTTTCTTCAAACAATCATATTTTGATTACAGGATGTCATAATTTGACTTTCCAAATAAAATTATAATATATTGTAATCAAATTACTTTTCCAAAATATATTTTAATAAAATTATGACATTCTGTATCTAAATTATGATATCTTGTGATAAAATTATGTCATCTTATATCAAAATTAAGATATGATGTGATAAAATTATGACATCATTATTCATAATATTTTTGGAAGATATATTTTGAAAAAAAAATTATGACGCCCTGAATCCAAATTATGATATTCTGTGGTAAAATTATGACTCCTTGAAGTTTTTCTCTCTTCCATCTCTTTTCTTTAATAAGCAACAAAGGCAAAAGTGACATTTTCATTCTTTGAAAAGATCGATAGATAAGGAGATTCCATAATCAACATCACCATCCATTGAAAAGTAAGGGATGTCCCATCGCATTATAATGGTGCTACGTGCACTCCACTTTAGAATTTCTCTACCATAGTGGTGGACAAAGAATGTCACTATGCCCTACTTAACAGACAGGCCCACTCATGGCTCGAGTCCTATGCAACCCCATCAAATCCTACTCAACCTTAATTACCTTTAGGTTCCATTCTTTGGCATATAAATATCATAAAAAAGTTAATTAATTTTTTTATTAACCAATTTATCCATGTTCCACTACAGAAAAAGGGTGAACCAGCAACGATTTTCTCCCGACGCTTTTGGTTAGCATCGGAAGATTCCGCAAACCCGTCGATGCTTTTAAAATGCGTCGGTATCCTCCGAAGCTTTTAAGTGTCGTCAAGGATTGCGATTTTAACAACATTTTTAAGCGTCGCCGGAATTTTCTTTAAGCATCGTCGGGTTCACTACACAATTACCATCGGTGTTTCCCTTTTCTCCCCAGGCCCGAGCCCTAAATCCCATTTGCACCGCAACCTCCTCCTCCGATCCCGAGCCCTAGATCCCATTCGCTCTATCCACCGCAACTTCATCCTCCTCATCTGATCCCTCCCTCCTCCTCCTTCTCCTCCAATCCCTCACTCCTCCTCCTCCTCCTTCGATCCCTCCCTCCTCTC
This sequence comes from Areca catechu, assembly GCA_021397845.1. NCBI lineage: Eukaryota > Viridiplantae > Streptophyta > Magnoliopsida > Arecales > Arecaceae > Areca > Areca catechu. The sequence goes on from CM038049.1 coordinate 11,619,068, forward strand.
ATTCGAGCCCTAGATCTAATTCGTTTGATTCGTCGCAACCTCCTCCTCCTCCTCTCATTCGATCGGCCGGTAGCTCCTCCTCCGATCCCTCCCTCCTTCTCCATCTCTTCCGTCAACGTTGGGTCTATCCTCGACATTCGAAGGATCGAATCACCACCACGGAGACCTGAGTCTAATCGCCGCCGCGCGTCGGCCACCTCCTCCGTTTCGTCCTTTGATCTCTCTTTATTCATTAAATCTGTAAGTATATATATATATATATATATATATATATATATATATATATATATATATATATGCATGCTAATATTGGATTTATTTTTTTTGGACAAATAATCTATGACTTCTTTTTGCATGCAACTTAAACTATCAATGTAGATCATGCAATCTTATAGTGCTATCAATATAGAAAGTTTTTTTGCTGACTCTTTATATGACCTGTCTAGAAAGTTTTTGATTCCACAGCAATATAAGATGTGTTTCTGTAATATTAAATGTTATTGATACCTTACCAAAAAGCATTAATATACACCTTCAATTTAGGAAGCAAATAATTCCATTGTATGGAAATTGGACAAACTATATTATGATCTTATAGTCCCACCAATCATCGATGCATTTGCTTGAAATAGAGCATCATTTCACTTACTTGGATTCAACCCAGATGACTTTCATAGGGTCATATGGCCGAGTCTTCAAGTGAGGCTATCTGTAAATTGATGATGTGTGGATAAGCAATCTATTTGTGGACCCATATCAGCATCCTAAGCAAGCTTGAGAGCACAACTCTGCCAATTTAACAATTGTTCTAACCCATCATATTTGTATGTTTGGAGAGGCTAAACAGTAAGCATCTAAACAAATTGTACTAATTGCAATGAGGAGCCTTCAAAGGTAGAATGAGCTGTTGAACAGTCTTTAAGTAGGATGTCAACAAGATGTCAGGTTAAGTAGTGTCAATTATCAAGGTTCCATTTACCATGGTCCTAGCTTGATCAACATGTTATTTGATTCGTTACCACTAGTAGTCAGGCAGCTGAGACATGCTTTGCGAGATTACAGATGGTTCACCCAGTACTCGTATACCCTAAAGGTATATATATATATATAATGTCTCCTTGCATGCCCTTTTGCATGAACCCAAACTAAGAGTTGTCCTTTAGAAGGGATTATAAGGTCTTGGTTTTCATCCTATCAAGAGTTTCACATGCAAGATTTTAAAGCAAATAGATTTGGATGTTGATGATGTAAACACCTTCAATGTAGAGAAAAAGATAATGTATAGAGGGATAAAAGCCCAATAACATTCTTCAACAAATTATTTATTGTTCTTTTCATTAATATATTATTTCTGTTTGTTTATAAATTTCTTGGTATATACCTGCATCTTACTCAACATGTTATGCTTTAAGATTTGTTCATTATTGCAAATCCTTCATTTCAATACCTGATATAGTTTTGCTATGATCAATAATGGTTTTTTAATATTGCATGGTTTATGATTAATTAGTGCTTGATATAAATATCATGTAGAGTAAAGAAAAACTTGATGTAATATAATTAATAGGGTATCGACAATGTTTAGATTAGTCTTCCATTAAAGAAACAGTTTTCACGTTCATGATTCTCCATCGTTTCTAATAGTTTTACAGGACTATCAATCCATTGGAAATAATTGCAAGATTCTTGACCCTAGGAAAAGAGCACCGATCTTAATTTTCTTATCCTTGACCCTGAGCCTCCTTCTTATTTTTTATTATTTATTATTCTTTTTCTTAGAACAGAATGTGATGCATACAGAGCAGAGATGCAGACTATGAGGACTCAGCTTGAGCATGTTACATCTATGCTGCATATGTTCATGTCATCTCAGGTAAGTAATTATTTATAACTATATATATATATTGTATGTATGTAATAATTTAGAATATATATAATGTATGTATCGTAACTATATATATGTATATCTTGTAGGTTTCCGATGCATCTGCCAGTCGCAGATAGGATGACGACCAGCCTCCTGTGGACCATTGATGCCATTTATGCCAGTTGCTTTTTTTTATTACTTTTGTGTCTTTTTATGTATTTAAACTTGTATCGAGTTTGAATATTTGTTGATACTTTTTATGTATATAAAATACTCTTTATATTGATTTCATGTATATTTGGTGTTTGGAGTATGAATGTTGTGTTTGTGTGATACAATTTTCAACTAAATGATGTTTGATTCCATTTTGTATGTCTTTAGCTATGTGTGATATAGGTTTGAATGAAATGATATTTGATTTTGGTGATAATGTATATAGGTTTGTGTTAGTGTATGTATTTGATGTATACAGGTTTGTGTTGATATAGGTATATTTAAAAAAAAAAATTGCCGACGCTTTAAAGCGTCGCTATTTTACCGATTATCGATGCTTTAAAGCATCGTTATCGTGACAAATGTCGATGCTTTAAAGCGTCGCTAGAGTTAAACCTACCGACGATGCTTTAAAGCATCGACATCTATCGACGTTTTTAAAAAGCGTCGGCAGGTTACATCCCCATGCTTATATACCCGATGCTTTTGTAATGCTTTAAAAAGCGTCGGGAGATTTCTTGCCAACGCTTAAAAGCATCGATAAAGGACTTTAATAGCATCGGCAAATCTCCTTTTTACTGTAGTATTCTTATACTTCTCTAGGTAGATAAAATATATTTCCATGAATAACATTTACCCACTAAAAAAAAATCTCATGAGCCAAGAAAATATTTTTTTTATTTGATTTCCAAAATAGCCTTAACCATATAACAATGATATAATAATGATATAATATACATTATATTATAATATAATATATACTATATTATATTATACTATTATATATTATATTATATGTGATATAATTTAATACATTAATATATATTATATTATATTATTTTGAATATATTATATTAGTATAATTAATCGATTATCATAAAATAATTTATCATTATTATATAATATATAATATTATAGAGTATGTAACATAATATAATGTACAATATATAATATCATAAAAATATAAAATATATCATTTATATTATATTACATATTATGATATATTAAATTATATATTATATAATAAAAATTATTATATGTTTAATAGATATACTTATATAATAAAGGATATTATGGAAAAAATAAATAGATTTTAGCAACTTAATTGTAAAAGTAGTAGTGAAAAAGAACATGGATTATAAATTCCAAAGTTATTTTTCAATGCATAAAAGAATATTAATAAATTATTTTTTGTCTAAGTATTATCTGAAAAATACTTATCTAAGAAAATAAAGGTTTTGAAGTAAGTTATTTACTCGCTAAAGAATGAGCTCTTAGTGAGGGTCCACATGACTGAAAAGGATTATGACATACATTACCTGTTAGAATAATTTTAGTCATTTTTGTATCTTATGATTTAGAATTTATACAATTTGATATAAAAATATTTTTTTAAATACTAAGTTAAATGAAATAATCTATATGGAGCAGCATGAGAGCTTTGCAATAAAAGGATTAAAAAAGGATGCATTATTTAAAGAAATATTTATATAGGTTAAAGCAATCATCTCATTAGTGATATTTACTTTCATGATGCAATTTTAAGGTTAAGATATATGGTTAACAAATTGAACCATCATATATACATATATATTACAAAGATTGAGAACTATTTTATAATTTTTTGGTATATTAATGACATACTTCTTGCTAGAAATAGTTTAAAAATAATTAAGAAAACTAAATCATTGCTATGCTTTCAATTTAAAATTAAAAATATGGAAGAAGTATACTATATTTTGCATATCAAAATCATTAGAAATAAACAATCTAAAATGCTTCATTTAAGTCAAGAACAGTATCTTAATTATTTCTTTAAAAGATTTAAAATGGATAACTGCAAACCATTATCTACTCCTATTAAAAAAGATTTTAAAATGAGGAAGGAAAATTACCCAATTGAAAGGTAAGAAAAATTAAATATTTCTTATACACAAGTAGGAGGAAGTGTAATGCATGCTATACTTTGTACTAAGCCTAATATAAGTTATATTATAGGCCTAGTTAGTACATAGAAAAATATTGATATATCCTATTGGAAATCAGTGAAAATAAATTCTATATATATCAAAGAAACTAAAGATCCTAAATTATAATACCAAGCAAGTGCATTGGAAGTAACTATTTATTTAGATATCGATTTTATCAATGATATAGATAATTGTAAATCAATAGCCAAACATATATTTATTTGCGACCATGCTTCTATTCTTGGTCTAGCAAAAAAACAAGGTTATGTGATTTGCATTATAATATATTACTTGTAGTAGAGCATCTACTTATACTATTTGGATACAATAATTTCCAAGTAGTATAAAATTAGGCATTTCTACTAGACCTCCTTATATATTATGATAACTATTGCACTAATTGATAGTGGGCTAAATAAGATATAAACATATTTGAGTTGAATATCATTATAGACAAGATATTATTGAAAATAAAGAAATTAGTGTTACTTATTTAACTTTTGCTAGCATAATAGCTGACTACTAACAAAAGGTGAAGTTGGACATTGATAAAAAAAAATTGTACCCTCAGGTACATTAGCTAGAGTGTTAAACCCCAAGCCTAGCATGACTATGAAGAGTAAGTCGGTCTAAGCGTGAAAAACCCTAAGAGTATATATTTTGTTTTCTTCTTTTTCTATGATGTAAGAAACTATAAGGGACCGTTTGCTACTATCATTTTTTTATTATTTCTTTCTTTTAAAATAGAAACATGGAATCTAATGTAGAAAATATATTTGGTTATCCTACATCTATTTTTGTTTTTTCTAAATAACTTCCATTATTTCTTTTTTTTTTAGATAAAGCGGTGTATTCATTACACAGGCCGGGAATGAACACAACCTAAAAAGTCAGACAGAATAAGATCCCTAAGCTGTACAGGAGCAATATGCCAATCGGACCATAATACAGAACCTGAATGCTGAGCAATATAGGAAGCCACCCAATCAGCAGCTGAGTTGGCTTCCCTAAAGATATGCCTAATGGATACATAGGAACATCCTTGAAGAAGCATCCTGATGTCCCGGAGCATGGGATGAGCCGATGTGTCCAGCGAGGCACGAGAAATCTAGGATATGACCGTAGTTGAGTCTCCCTCGATGATGAGATGATCAAGGTGAAGAATCTGCCTGGCATACCTGATCCCCGCCCAAGCAACATGTAACTCAGCAGCCAGGACAGAAGAATCCAAAAGTGGGAGACCTCCCGCCACCAGGAATCCAAGGCGAGAGTCCTGAAGAACAAAGCCCGCCCCTCCTAGTCTGTAGCGAATGCTCCCATCAAAGCTAAAGGTGACGAACGACGAAGGAGGGGGTTCCCAAGACACAAAGACCCGAGAAGACGCTCTACGAGCAAGAGTGGAACCTCAGGACTCCGAAGAGGTCATCGCCGCCCTACAGTACTCGTCAGCTGCACATCTAGCACGCTACAGCACCATCCTGGGCGAGCTCATCCTGGAAGCAAATATATACTCATTCCTGGCAATCCAGATGTGGTAGGCCAGGTAAGTCATAAAGGAAGTCTGAATAATGGAGGAGCTCCTAAGATGGGTATAGAAGATATCCAGTCCATGCTCAAGCCAGGTAGGCAGGTCAGAAAACCCAGCCAATCTCCAAATTCCGGCCACCCGGCTGCAGCAAAAGATGGCATGTAACTGCGACTCCCCCATAGTCAGGCAATAAGGGCAAGCAAAAGTGATATGAACACCTCTAGCAGCAAGGAAGTCGCGAGTCGGGAGCCTTTGCTAGACAAGCTTCCACATAAACAGAGAGACCCTAGGATGAACTGGAAGGGTCCATATCCACTGATAGCTCCGATCCATATCAGTCTCCCCAGGAGGATAGGAAACAAGGTCTGCCATCGGCACACGGGTGGAAGTAGTACTCCTCCATAATCTGGTATCCGGGCAGGGGTGGGCAGGAAGTGCTAAAGAAAGGACCCTAGATCCAAGAATGTCCAAAGATGGATAGAACAAGCTCTGTATCCCAAGACGTCTGTCCCGACTGAAATAACTGAGCTATAGTCATCCCAGGGGGTATAAGAATAGATACAAAAGTGGGCCATCGAATCAGAGGAATGTCCGATAACCATCGATCATGAAGGACACTAATCGATCGCCCATCACCAATCGCCCAGGAGAGATGAGGGGTGATGAGTGGCGCTCTCGCAAGCATCTCTCGCCACATAACCGATGATCTCCTGACGGGAGGTAGGTGATCCCCCTGAGCAGTGTGGGTGGGGCCATACTTGGCCCTCATTAAAGAAGCCCACAAACTATCCGGTGATAAAATAAACCTGGCAACATGTCTAGAAAGCAAAGCCTCTCTCCTCTGAATAAGAGAAGGGATACCCAATCCTCCAGACTGCATGGGCCTACAGACAATCTCCCATCTCATGAGATGGATTCTCCTCCGGGCAACAGAAGAGTCCTAGAGGAAAGAGCGAATTAGCTGCTCAATCTTGCTGATGACACCCTTGGGAATTAAGGCATTAGCAAGCATATAGATGGGAAGAGAGGTAAGGACCGAGCGGATGAGAGTAAGCCGACCCATGGCCAATAGCGAACGAGCCTGCCAACCGACAATCATATCAGTAACCGTCGCCACCATCTGAGCACAGTCATTTCTGGAAAGCCTAGCTCCAAAGATAGGGATGCCAAGATAATGGATGGAACCCTGTCGCTCCTGAATATTGAGAATACGAAGGATCCTTCCCCAGAGAATAGGAGGAGTGTTAGGGCTAAAATGAACTCCAGATTTGCCGAGATTCACCCTCTGTCCAGAAGCATAACAATAGTGCTCAATAATTCTCCTTAATCCCGTAGCATTCGCTATGGAAGCCGATCCAAGAAGAAGAAAATCATCCGCAAATAGAAGATGCGAGATAGAAAAAACACCCGACACAGGGATATAAGGAGTGATCTGAAAGGTCATCGTGGCTTGCGAGAGAGATCTGGAAAGGTAATCAGCATAAATTATAAATAAATAAGGGGATAGGGGACAACCTTGTCTGAGGTCACGAGCAGATTGAAAGAAACCCATAGGAGAGCCATTGAGGAGAATAGAAAAGGACGGGGCCGTAATACATGCCATTAACTTCGATATCCAGCCATTATGAAAATCGAAGTCCTCTAGAGCTTTGCGGAGGAAAGTCCAATCGACACAATCATAAGCCCTTTCCATGTCCAGCTTAATAGCCATGAGACTATGGCGTCGTGAAGCATTGTGGAGATCATGCATGAATTCCTGAGCAATAAGAATGTTGTCCGATATGTAGCGACCTCCAATAAAAGCAGCCTGCTCCAGGCGATGAGCTGGGGTAGAAGCACTTTCATCATGTTTGCTATCTGTTACGGTCGTTACGATGACGTGGCATATCTCAGATTTCGCTGGTCGTGATTCGAGCCATGTGGAGTTCTTTCGGCAAGGTTGGATGTGGCTCCGCCTCGGTCGAAGTCGAGGTCGGTCCAGGCCTTCCTGCCGCTCCGCCAGGTGTCCACCCAGGAGGGGTCCACCTCGGTCGAAGCCGGCGGCCCCCTGCTCCCTCGCCAGGTGGCGCCCTGAGACGGTTCCACCTCGGCCGAGGTCGAGCTGGGCCCCCTCGCTCCTTCGCCAGGTGGCGCCCAGAGACGGGACCACCTCGGTCGAAGTCGAGCGCCCCTCTGCCGCTCCGCCAGGTGTCCACCCAGGAGGGGTCCACCTCGGCCGAAGTCGGCGGCCCCCTGCTCCCTCGCCAGGTGGTGCCCTAAGACGGTTCCACCTCGGCCGAGGTCGAGCCCGGCCCCCTCGCTCCTTCGCCAGGTGGCACCCGGAGACGAGACCACCTCGGCCGAAGTCGAGCACCCCTCTGCCGCTCCGCCAGGTGTCCACCCGGGAGGGGTCCACCTCAGCCGAAGCCGGTGGCCCCCTACTCCCTCGTCAGGTGGTGCCCTGAGATGGTTCCACCTCGGTCGAGGTCGAGTCGGGCCCCCTCGCTCCTTCGCCAGGTGGCGCCCGGAGACCGGACCACCTCGGCCGAAGTCGAGCGCCCCTCTGCCGCTCCACCAGGTGGCACTCGGAGACGGGACCACCTCGGCCGAAGTCGAGCGCCCCTCTGCCGCTCCGCCAGGTGTCCACCCAGGAGGGGTCCACCTCGGCCGAAGCCGGCGGCCCCCTGCTCCCTCGCCAGGTGGCGCCCTGAGACGGTTCCACCTCGGCCGAGGTCGAGCCGGGCCCCCTCGCTCCTTCGCCAGGTGGCGCCCGGAGACGGGACCACCTCGGCCGAAGTCGAGCGCCCCTCTGCCGCTCCGCCAGGTGTCCACCCAGGAGGGGTCCACCTCGGCCAAAGCCGGCGGCCCCCTGCTCCCTCGCCAGGTGGCGCCCTGAGACGGTTCCACCTCGGTCGAAGTTGAACGCCCCCCTGCCACTCCGCCAGGTGTGCACCCAGGGAGGGTCCACCTCGATCGAAGCAGGCCAACCTATGCGAAGAAGCTTCCGAGGAGCGGGAGCACGAGCTCCAAAATTGCCCCTCGAGCCGTGCACGCCGCACCCCGAGAGTAGCGCCCGTACGGTCGGCAGCGACACATGAAACATCACTTACATCGGCCCGACGGGTTCCGCAGTTGAAAGGCGAAGTCCTGACAAAACAGGACCCGATAACGGACATAGTCGGCGCCTGGAAAGAAGAGCGCTCACGCTCGGCCCAAGGTCTGGTCGGCGGTCTGACCGACACCCTCCCTTTACTCTTTCCTCGCTAGGCTCGGCAAGCAAGGCGGGAAAGCCGCCTGGTTCTTTGATCCAGAAGGGGAAAGGGGAAAGAGATGGAGGGGAGGAGGTGAAAGCGACGAAGGAGCCTCCCAAGGGCAGCAAACGAAAAGGCAACATGAGGAGTTAAAAGGAAGGGAAGAATAGATGACAAGGTAAGCAAGAAACAAAGGCTGGGGAAGAGATTCCGTTCCAAGAGCAGGATCCAAGATCCCGAGAGGGGACCTTTGGCATGAGCTCGGTGGAGGAACCCGGCCGGATTTCTATTTTTCCTGGGACCTTTCTTGCTAGCACGATCTCTAAGTCTGGGACTCCTTCGGGGGCCCGTCTCAGAGATTTTTTTTCCTCTCGCCATTTACTAACTTGACCGTCGGAGCTCCCTCGCTGGGATCCCCGGCCAGGGTTTCTGACCTTGTCTTGCAGGATTAAGAGCTAGGAGACCCCGGGGCGAGACGGTCTAGTCAAATCGGCGGCTCCGAAGCCACAGGCGCGATGGCGAGATCGGCAACACCATCAACTTGGCATAGACTTTGTATAGAGTATTGCAAAGGCTGATTGGGCGAAAATGGGACGGTTGAGTTGGATGAGCATGCTTGGGAATTAGGGTAATATAAGTCTTCTTCCAACTTGAAGGCATAATAGCCGTATTGAAAAAGAGCTTGATAGCCGCAACCATATCCGACCGGATATATCCCAGAAAGCCCGAAAGACGAAAGGAGGGAAGCCATCAGGCCCAGGGGCTTTGTCCTCCGCAAGGGACCAGAGCGCTGCTTTTACCTCTGCCTCGAAAACCTGAGTCAGAAGTAAAGAATTCTAGATAGTAGAAACAGTAGTCTAAGGCGGAAAGGAAGTAGAAAAAGAGGATATAGTGGAAAGAATAGTCCACCTGGCAGCGAAGTAATTATGAAATTCTCTCCTGATGTCAGCTTCATCCTCAATCCAGCTCGTCTGATCAGAGTAAATAGCCCGGATCCTATTTGTGTGTCTCCTGACAATAGTGGCGTTATGGAAATAACGGGTATTCCTATCTCCCTCCGGAAGCCACTGGATCCTGGATTTTTGTCTCCAGAGTACCTCCTGGTTCTGAAGCAAAGCATGGTGCCGAGCTAGGAGACACCTGAGATCATCCAGGTCCTCATCCATCAAGAAACCATCTGCGTCCTCCTTAACCTGCAGAGAAAGAATGGAAGCTTCGATCTCTTTGATTTTGTCCATAAGATTGCCAACTTCCACCCTGTTCCAGGTGATGAGATGCCTCCTAAGGAGATTGAATCTCCTGGTAATTCTGTAGGCAACATCACCCCTCACTGGTATCGACCAAACCTCACGAGCAATAACTTTAGCCTTTGGATAGGATAGCCAGAATTTTTTAAATCTGAAGGGCCGCGATCTCCTGGGATAGGTATTCAAGGAAAGAAGAATATGAGCATGATCAGAAGCAATCCAACTAAGATGGCATACCTTGTGCTCAGGATAGCTAGAAATCCAAGAAGAGGTAGCATAATATCTATCTAGTCTCTCACATACTCTTGCTTGCCCTGATCTGTTATTGCACCAGGTATAGCGAGGACCCATGAACCCTAAGTCCAAGAGGCCATTATCCTGGATGAAACTATATAGCTCCCTTGAACCGACATCATGGACGAAGGGTTTGCCCCCTCGTTTATCCTCCGGTTTGTCAATAGAGTTGAAGTCCCCTGCCATCACCATGGGGATGCCCTGCTGAATCAAAGCAGAAGCCTCCTCCCAGACCGTCCTTCTCTCTTTGTAAGAAGTGCTAGCATACACGGCACAGAGAAGCCAAGACGGTCTATCAGGCTCAGAAACAACAATAGCAACAAGTTGGGTAGATCGTTGAAAAACATCCACCCTCATTGAAGCCTTGTCCCAACTGACAATGATACCCCCAGACAACCCCTGGGAAGGCACACAGTAAACACCCCAGTCTCTGGATAAACGATGCTTGAGGCCTTCGAGACTTGGATCAGCAATCCTTGTCTCCAACAACACACAAATCCGAAGATTACACAGCTAAAGATATCTATAATAAGTAGATAAAAAGGAGGGTTTTTTAGCCCCCCTTACATTCCAAACAAAAATATTCATGAACAAAAAGTCAGACACGAGGGTCAGACCCCAGTCCAACCCCCTCCCCTTTCTCCTTCACCTCTGACATTAAACTCCCAGCAATACCTTCCCCGCACTTCTCGGCATCACCTTTGGGACCCTGCCTTGCTGAATTAGTCCCCATCGAATCAAGAGCATCTTTGACTTTGATGCATAGCTGGGCATGATCCACCTTCCCTGAGTCAACAGGACATTGACCTGAGACTGCTGTGCTCCCATGGAGTTGGCCCATTTGCATACTGGATCCCCCCCTCCCCTCCATGCATCTTCGGTCCCCCCTTAGCCCTTCCTTGTTTTTCTTCTCCCTTCTGGCCCGCAGACTCCTGTAGGGTGGTCTCTCCTGAGGTTCCCCTGGACTTCCCTGAGCCTGGCAGCTTGCCCACACCCTTAGCAGGTCCCCTTTGAACCTTCTCAGCTGGATGAGCGTCATCGCCACCCCCTTCAACCTTTTTCCCAGATTCCAGAACACCTCCTGGCTGCATTCCCTGGGCCTGCACTCGATCTCCCCCCTCAACCATTCCACCCCTCAGTTGCCCTGTCCGTCTGATAGATGACGGGACAGTTATCCCTTCTGTCATTCCCCCCTCCAAAACCACATCAACAGAAGCTGGCCGGAGGCCTGTGGGAGAAGCTTGCACAGCAACCCCCTCTGCGGCCTCAGCCGAAAGAACAGAAATCTCCCTTTCCGATCCACCTTTCCCCTCCACCCTCTGCCACTCCTTTTTCATATCCCTCCTCCTTCCTTCAGATGATCCCAGAGGTGAAGAAGATGAACCCCCCCTGAGCACCCTGTTTCCCCCCCTCATTTACATTCCAAACAGGGGAAGGGACACTGACCTGGTCCAGCAGAGTTGAGGTTGCCTTGTTAGGGGAAGGAGAAGAGGACGGGCTTCTGCTATGCTTGAGGGAGACTGTGCCGACCTCCACCATCCAGCTGATCCCTGTGGCCCTTCTCGGGCGGGACAATCAGCATCCCCTCCGCCAAGACTGCAAAGAAGGATCCCTTTTCTCCCTGCAAACCCCCTCCTTACGACAAATCCGAAGCAGAGGCTTCCGGTGATCGTCTCCCGGCCACCTTGGAGGGCTTCTGCCACCCCTCCGAATCAGGTGGCGAGCTTGGTGAAGACGAGCGCCGAGTTGGAGAAGGTCCGGTGGGGGAGGAAGACAGCGAATCAGGTGAAGACAGAGGAGCCTTACCTCTATCCGAGAACAACAGCGCCCTCCCCTCCATTCCTTCCGGTCTTGGCTGACGCTTCTTAGCTATGACCAGCCATGGCCCAAACGGGAGGACGTCTCCGTCCTTCAGTGAGCAGGGTTCCCAAGCTTCCGGCTCCTCTTCCTAACTGGCTGCAGGCTGCTCCTCCACAACCAGATTGTCCTGACCCAGTGAGGAATGCCGAGCCGCCGATTTGCAGCTTCCCTCCTAGAACTTGCATGCCTCCTGCAAGTGACCAATTCTCGCACACCGAAAATACACTGGCGGCAAGTTCTCAAAAACGAACTGCTGCCAGAATGCTTCGCCCCCCCTTTGATCAACACCCCTGGGAGAAGAGGTTTTGTAGCATCTAACTCCATCTTCACCCTCGCGAAGCCGGTTTTATGCTTCAAGTCAATGAAGCTATCAAGGGATTGGGGATTACCTACTTCTCCAGCCACCTTCAGGATCACCGCAGTGTCCCAGTACTCCAACGGCAGGTCCAGCAACCTCATCCAGACCATGGTGGTGTTGACAGGACTCCTCTCGGGATGGAAATCCGCTCTCCATGGTACGAAGGCCATCATTTGTCCGCCAACGTACCATGGGCCGGATATGAGAACTTTGGCACAGACCTCCTTCGACCCAACCCGCACCACCACATGGTTATCCCCCACCGGGAAGACCTCAGGCTCCGTTGGGAGCTGGAGCTTCAGCTGGATTTCCTTCCCCACCCGAGCTACCGGAACCCTTCGACCGAGGCTGCAGAAAATGACAGCCAACCCTTCCCATTTGCTTCGAGCTTCCTCCAAAAAAGAGTCCGGCATAACCAGCACTCTGGTGAAACTGTGCTGGAGCCGGTCAATCTCCTCCTCCGTTAGCTTATAGGGAGTCCACTGTGGCAGCCGTTGCGGACCTTGCAACACCTCCGTCCAAGAGCGCTCCCTTCCTCCATCCCTCTCTGTACCGGATGCTCCAGAACCCTGAACCATCTCCGGACTCGCCATCCGCAGACGCAGCACACAGTTGTTGACGATCTTTGGCACAAACCCACTCGCTCAAACCCTTCGACCAAACCCTAAAAACAAGAGGAAAACGAGAGAGACGACGGCACAAAATCCAATAGACACCGACCGCTCCTTCAGCGCACTCCCTCCATTATTTCTTTTTAAAAAAAAGGTGAAAGAAAACTTTCAATTTTTGTTCAAGTGGGTTTTCACCCTTTTTCTCCCAATCCCTCTTCTTCTGCCCAATCTCGCTTTCAGCCTCATCAGCCCCACCAACCTAAATCAGCTCCTTGAGCCTCACTAGCCACCTCTCTACGTGGTGCCAAGCTATCCCTTGTCATAGCTGTCTCTCTACCCAGTGCCAAGCTATCCCTCATCCCTGGCTATGACGACCGATCCTTGCTTCCTTTTCCTTTGCCACTCCCTTAATTGCCTTTCCACCTGATGTCTAGCTCTTCCTTATCATCAGCCATATCATTGGCCCCATTTTCCCTTCCTCTCTCATCACCAGTTGCCAACCCTTGTTGAAAACCTTAAAAAAGAAAAATCCAATCAAATATGTTTTTATTATCTGAAATCTAAAAAATAAAAATAAGACTTCTATTTCCAGATATTTTTTATAAAAAATGTAACAGTGATGCCAATTGCAATATAATGAAGCCATCTTCTCCTCTGTACTCTATTAGAGTTTTTGAGGGGAAAGCTCGAAATTTTCCTTGCTTCCAAAGTGCAATGCTTTATCATGTTTTAGTCCCATATTGGGAAGCGACAAATATATCTTTGTATCTACTTAGTTTCTTTCTCTTTGTTAATCTTTGGTTGGGCCTTGGATGTATGTATACTGGCCCGACACGACGTGCATGCATGCGAATGTGACATGACATGGTGCACGTACATGATAGTACAATAATTTTTGTTCTTTCTTTTATCATATTTTATTTTATTTTATTTTATTTTTATTATATTTTAAATGGCCGCTTCCCTTCATGGTCAAAAACTTGATTGATTGTTTTTTCTGGTGAGACATATTCCATTTGACCTGTTACTTCCTTTTATGGTCAATCGATCAAATAACCATTTGCTGACTTCTTCTCGTGGTCTATAAAAGGCCCACGGATTTTGATATCAGATATTTGAAATTAGCAATATGTCTTTTACTTTTTCTCCAAAAGTCCTTTCCTCTACACTCTCTCCCCTTCAAAATCTTCATTGCTCTTCTTTCTAATTTGTTTGTGACTCAACCCTCGCTATAATCTTGCTTCAAGTATATTTCAGTTTTATCTTATGGACAGAATTCTTGGTAACATCAGTACAAAGATCAAGAATTTATCTTAGGACAATGTCTAGCATACTTCCGAATATTTTCTTCTTCTATTTCCAAAGATGAGGAAATGGATGTTTCTTTCATGTCTTTGCTGATGAATTCCGCCTCCTTGGCATTCAGTTCCCGATTTATACTAGTTAGCGCTTCATTCAGTCTTTTTTATATATGGAGACCAAACAGGCCTTTATGTTGATCAACATGAAGCGTGAACCGATGACAACTTGTTACCTCCTAAAGGCCCTCGTGGCTTCATTCACCCTCTTGAGCGACTGCAAGAGTATTCCAGGCTGCTCTCCGCGCATCTCTCATCCACCTAAAGAACGGCAAAACAAACCTATCATTTGAACCAGGACCAGGATCCTCCATGAAATACTAAAAGATTCGTTCATCGAATTGCGAACACTCCAAGCATGTATCTGGTGTCGTATCTGGTATCCAAGCAGTTTCCCTGGTCATCCTTCAGGCCCATCATTTTTCCATCCATATGCCACCATCCTGATTCGAAATGGGTAGCCCTGCATGCCGTTCGGTATAACGTCAATTTTCCCTAAGGGCCTGCTCGGTATTGTCATCATTTTATATTTTTATTTTCCTACAAATCAGTAAAATAACATACGAAGATTGAAATTGGCCTTTGCCTACAGTTTCTACCATCCATTGATTTCCTTCACTCCACAGAAAACAAAAAGGTTTCATCACCATATACATATTTACTCCAAATTGAATATTTGAAAGCAAAAATCAGGAAACCCGAAAAGGGAATACCAAACGAGCCCTACGTTTTTTTATTATTATTATTTGAAAGGAAAAAAAAGGTATCCAGTAAACTCGCTGGTTCCATTAAATTTTAGTGGTATATCAATAAGGCGAGATCAAACCGCAACCACTAATTAGTCATCCACATGACCGTGCAATAAGTTCTCACTATCCAGACAGAAAAAAATATATCCTAGTTTGCCTCCAACCCAATGCTAAAAGAAGACATTTATTACACCAAATTTCATAACCAACAAAAGACCGTAAAGAAGGGGGAGAAGATGTTGCAGCACGGCTAAAATCAATTTGAAAGATTCATTTCTTTTCTTATATTCCTTCCTCAAGACATCAAAAGCTATTTGGCATACTCGAACTTATAAATAAGATGAAACTTTTATCTTTATTTACAATCAATGGCACAGAGCTCTGCATTCCCTCTTCAAAGCTTCAAAATGCCGGACCAGTATCACATTTAGCTGACAGTGAATAATGTAAATTATTGTAAGAACAAAAAGGAAAATTCAACCAAAACAAGTAACAGTTGTTGGGCCAATACACGGAGGAATGAGCATATACACGAACCCAAAAAAATAACAAAACAACACACGTAACCAAGTCCACATAAGAGAGAAACAGGGACCAAAAAAAAAAAAGACCTGACATTGCTGTTGAGGTAGACTGACCTTGATGTTACCTGTATAAAAGTGCGAGAAGAGAACGATGTTGAGCAGAATGGGCAATCTATTTCAAAAGAAGCAGATGAAGTATCCATCATTGATTGTTGGTCTTTGGCTCATGACAGATCAAATGATCCCTGGCCTTCACTGATAGCATAAAGCAGTTTCTTGTACATGGTTTCCTGCAATAAATATAACCAACCTTGCAGTCATGAAGGCAAATCTAAAAACTGAGAAAGTTCCAGAGCAGGGGGAAAAAAACCTTTGTTGAATAGGGAGGAAGTTTAAGGTAATTAGCACAGGTCATAACACTAGGTAAATCATCATCAGCTGATTCACACACTCCGGTTCCATTTGATGATGTGTTTGTCATAGCCGAAGAGTGCTGTCATTAACCTTTTAGTTAGAGCAAATTAAAGCACGAGCATGGGAATGTTGACAAAAATGAATCTAAGCAGCACCACGTTAAACATGTTCCCCAAGAAAAGGAAAATAAAAACAATAATACCTTCCTCACGATAGTCAGCTTTGGATTCAATGCAGCCAGACCACCAGGTGGAAGCCTAGGAGCACCAGTCACAAACTGGCAAAAAGCATGCTGCTGCCCCGGTGTGAATTCTGCCATGATCTCGAGCAGCTGAAAGGACAACTGAAAGTCAGATATACCGGTTGATAAAATTTTTGTGCAGAAAGTCAAATGTTTTAAAAAGAGCACATACATTGATAATCACAGGGCTTTTTGCAGTGTATCCATGATCAAACTTAATATGTTCAGCCAGTGTTTCAGCCTACAGCAGATGGTAATGACTATTCATACATTCCCAAGAATGATAGACGTAAGGTATAAATATGTAGAAAAAAGGTGATAAAAATTATCTTACTGCCCACAATTCTCTACGACCGCAGATCAGGTAATCAAGCTCATGTGGAGAAAATATTTGCAGAGATGACATGTCAAAGACCTGAAACCGATTGTCAATTAAGAAACGTAAAGAATCAAAACCTAACATATACAGAATAATACAATGGCTTGGATCATCAATGGCTTATTTTAATTAAGCAACATAGGAGTCATAACCTCACACATGCTGTGCAGCCTTTGTTTGTTTTACTGCTTTCTCGCTTTGCAATCAAATATATGATATGAAGGCCCTTTTCCGTTGTTTGCTGCGCTAACATACTAGAAACTTCACCCACTTAACATATGAAATCCCATCTGACCCACTATAACGTTCGTACATCCACAAGCGACAAAAGTCATATGTATTGACACCCAGCAACAACAGTCATGGACAAGATGTGAAAGTAACAAATTTTTAGGTGTTGAAAATGTCACTCTGGGTTAACTGGCTTTTGCCTAACCTGTGATCTAGTCCAGAAGTAGCCAAGACAAATATTACGTGCGATGCTTTCAGAAGCGCACTTTTTCTTTTGGAGTATCTTATGTTACAAAATAATACACGGAACTCCACGTTCAAAAGTTTCAAAAATGCATGGAATTGGATCATGGAGAAATAAGCATTCATTGTTGCATAAATTTAATTTTGTACAGGTATTGAGTCATCAAAAGAAGCTTTTATGATTATAAAGAAGGCTTATTTTGCCATTAACTAACCATTTCTTATAACTACTTGGTCAAGCATGAAAATTAACCACCAAATAGGTGGCAGACAACAAGCCGCTCAATTGTCTGAAACAAGGTTTGGTATTAAAGGCTGATGTTGCCATCTACTGTTGATGAATATTTTGGGACTAAGAGTTACTTCATGTTGGACCATCTACAGTGTCCTTAAATATAGGCATGACTAGTCTAGTATGGCCGGCAGGGCCTTACAATATTAATCAGCAACGGTCAGGCAAAAAGCCCTAAAAAAGAGAATCTTCATACCTGACAGGCTAAAGCTGAACCGTAACTGAGCAGCAAAAGTAATCCTACTCAATGATGGATATGACCTCAACCATTTGCTGATTAAAGTGTCCATCATTCATTTTCTATGCCCTATAGCTACATCCTGTACTCTTATTATATACTTGTTCATATCATGTATACTACGATAAAAATATAAAATGATGGTTCTTATGAATATCAATTATGAATTTATGATTAAATTAATCAAACATGGATTTTCCAGCATGGTTTTAAATAGCAAATTTATTTTAACGAATATATATATATATTTCAATCATGTAACACCTGTACTGCAATGGGCCTTGACCTAGCCCAAGACATTCAAGCATGACCAAGTTTACCTAAACGAAACAAAAGAGAAGAATGAAATTTAGTGAATACTGCAAAGCAATTACTGAATCCAGAAATTTAGGATTACCTGATTGAACCCTGATCTAAATGCTTCCATCTGCCGCATAATTCCTGTCTTAACAGTTGCATCAACTACCAAGGACAGGTATTCTTCCAAGTTGTCAATATTAACCTGCAAGGATCATCAGTAATTTAAAAATATTGGATAAGATAGTCATGAAGCAGGGGCAAACAGTGCTAAACATTCTGTTTCTTACCAGTATGCCTTCTCCTCCTGCTTTAAGAATGTAATCAGGAAAACCAGGAAGTGTAAAATCTAGACACAGATCTTCAATAGGAGCACCACGGAAACGCAAGTCAGAAATTGTCTTTTGATCATAACCTGCTGTTGCCTCTAGAAACAGCTTGCGACGAACAAGGATTTGCATTTCTTGTAGTATCTTCCCAAACTCAGCATCAAATGAGATAATGTCATGCACATCAAGTTCCTATGGTGAACCGTGAATCGTCACATGTGAAACCAAAATAACCAAATGTCACACAGGAAATCAGAATACAAAATCATACACACTTGCACCTTAGTAACTTACCTGACCCAACATGAGTTTGTAGAATGCGGTTGACAGTGGCAGATCCAAAAGCCGCCCATCTTGTAGGGCTTTTGCCATCACTCGACCAACCAAGCGGAAATATTCAACAACCTTAGAAAACTGGCTTCCATCGGAAGCATCTGTATTAGGGGGAAAAGGGCGAGGAAACAAACCAAGCAGAGCTTGGATAAGATCTCTACTTTCAACAGAAAAATCAGAACTAAGTTTCTTTGCCGCTGAACCATCATCAGTATTTCCATCTTTCATCTCATCTCCATCAATATCCATCGCAGAGTTGTCTGATGTAGAGCTAGACCTCCATAATCCTAATCCAACCTTTTGCAGGTCATGACTTAAGAGAGTATAGAATTCCAGAGTTGGACCTAATCCGGTGCCAACTTCACCAAAATATTCTACTTCAAGAACAGCCTTTGTACTACAATACAAGTCCATAACTTTTAAAGCAGAATCTAAGATTCGGTTTCTAGCAACACGAACTTTTTGCCGTTGCAATCTACCAACACGGACCTCTCTTTCACTTGATGAATTATGATTATCAGCACTTTGCTGTTGTTGAAGCCGATGCAAGGCACGGGATAGTCCAAAAGCTGTTGAATAGAAGTATTGCCTCCGTGTTTCAAAAGGAAACAGAAAAGGACATGCTTTAGTCATTTGATAACACCATGAAGGAAGACTGCCACTGCACAATGCGAGAGGATCCTGAATTTGCCGAGCGAGTTTAGGGGTTAGCTTGCTACTTATAAACTCTTCAGAAGGAACCTTTGGACCAGCCCTATAGAGTTCATCTAGGATGGAAATCTTCCCCTCGGCAAAATCATCAGACACTATTTGCACTCTTAAGCGAGGAGCTAGCTGATTCAGACCTTCCACTACTCGCAACAATGCCAAAATGTTGTAAGTAGGATTAGACTTTTCCAGGTCACAAGGCAGTTCCCCTTGCAGGATGCTATCAAGAAGGGACATTTGCTGCCACTGAGAATCGCAACCAGATTTGGAAGAGGGAACAGATTTTGACTTTGAGGTTGAACCTCCATGAGAAGCCCTTTCAACCTGGCTATCAGCCTTTTGGTAAGTTATAGTAAATACATCACTCCAGAACCTGCTTCCATCACTAGGCAGGTCAGATCCATTGAACCTTTCATCATTGTCTTCCTCAAGCACAAGCTGGCGTTGGATAGCTTGATATATTGTCAAATGTTTGCTGAGCTGCTTCCCTCCTGCTGTGAACATCAATTTATTGTAATGGTCCTTTACACTATCACCGGACACCAGCCCATGACGATCTCGACCACCTCTGATACCTCTCCCACCCACAGAAGCAAGCCCAGCCATCGCAGCAGCAGCAAATGACATTGCACTACCCCTTGAACCAAAAGGACTTCCGGTTCGGTATTCAGCAGACCCTGGGCCTCTAACTGAGGCAGTTCTATTACTAGAACCAGATGAAGGTTGTGCTTGGTTGTCACTTGCTGAAGAAGACACCGTAGCATCATCCGCTGGATCTCCTAATTTGACATCATGTACCTTGTCAGGTACACAAACAGGAAGAGAGTCATCTCTGAGGACCTGAAAGACTAACAGAAATCAGGGGCCATCACAACATAATTAAATGTGGAATAAGTAAGATCAGAAGAAACTTATGTCAAAATCCATTTCCATTTAGTCCTAGATAGACAGCATTCATATCTTGGAAAACATAAAAATCACCTTGTTGGCACCTATGTTAGACAAATAGTGGGATGGTAATATGAATCAGCAGTAACAAGAAAAATAGAAGTGCTTAATCAACTGTGTAAAAGTTAAAAAATTAAAACACAACATATATGGTTAACCAGACAACCTCATCATGATCATCATCATCATCATCTGAGACATCATCATCTTCAATCATCAGAGCATCATCAATCTCAACAGGAGACATGTCCAACTCCTCATCCTGCATGGCACGAACAATGACATATTAGGTAATGATGATGATGCAGAACCATACATGCAACATTGTCTAAAAATAACAGAACATGGTGCAACAAAATGACAATGTTTAGCAAATTATAAAGGAGTTCCAACTGCATAACATTGAGGTTTTCTTATTCTAATAGAATATAGCTAACAACAACATTAACCTAGCACCGATGCCTCTTCCAGCTCTTCACATGGCAGGCCTCTTACTGTCACGCAAGCCAGATTGAGAAACGACAGTCTTTCCAATCAAAAGTGACATTAAAAGTCATATATGTACAGAATTACTAATACATTAAGAAATTAGATATGGGCAAATTTCTATTTGTAGCTCATCGGACTGCAAAGAGTAGATAACAGAATAAATGCCTCTAGGACATCACAGCAGAGTGCTAACAGACTCCAAGATTTCAGGCGTGGTAATGAAATTCAGGTGGCCACAAGAAGAACTGTATAAGTTTATTATAAACAAGACCATGCTTGACCATGACAAGAATGAAATCACCATATCAACTAGATAACAGTTTCAAACTCTTGCTGTCCAACAATCGAAGACAGTCGTTCAAGTTGATCCAAAAAATTCAAGCAATGCAAAAGATGAAAAAAATACAATACAGCAGCATGTATAAGGGCATCCAGCACAGTGTTTACAAAGATGATGACACAATGACAATGATGACAACGGCATTGATGATGAAAGAGATGGTGAATGACATACAGGCATCACAAGCACATCTGCAACAGTGAATACAGCAATTACATAGCAGGTTTCAGTATGCTAAACAACTAATGAGTATTACACTATTACTTGTATACAATCAATATATCTCATGGATTAGTCAACCTTCTAGGTTTTCCTTTTTTTATCTCTGGGAATTTATTCTGAACAAGATACACCCTGTTCCAGCTAACCAATCAGCACCTCCAGTTCTCTTCTGATTACAATGACGAAAGCTTCCA
Organism: Areca catechu; assembly: GCA_021397845.1. Taxonomy (NCBI): domain Eukaryota; kingdom Viridiplantae; phylum Streptophyta; class Magnoliopsida; order Arecales; family Arecaceae; genus Areca; species Areca catechu. The sequence goes on from CM038049.1 coordinate 11,640,775, forward strand.
ACTTGCTCACGTCCCTAATATTTAACATATATTCCTCAATTTCAAACATCTCTTGGGAAGACAACCACTGGAAGCTACTCTTTGCCTCACTGACAATAAAATTTGTTTTTACTACTATTTTATTGAACAGAACTCTAGCAATAAGCAGACAACCACCACTGTTATAGAACTCTGTAATTGTAGCCGACCACAATATTAAAAGCTGATCTTTAGAGCCACTGGCTCCACTATGCATGATGCTTGGGCAAGGTTAATTCATAAAGTTCACAGCATAAAGTGGAGCTGATAAAACTAGTACATATGAATATACAATTCAAACCAAAAAAATGTGTCAGAAGTACTAGGGAGTATAAGCAGACAAACTCCATTTCCAACTATCAATGGCTAAGATTTGGCACCATGGAGGTTTTGGCCAAGCAATGATGGAATCTCGTCTCAACCACCAACCCACCCCTAGAGCTATCAACGGGCCGGGTCCAAACCCAAGACCGGCGGGTTATTTACCTGACGAATCCGGGTCTGGATATTTAATATCCAAACCCAACAAACCCGAGACCTAACTATATAAAATATAATTATTATATAATTTTTATATATTAAAAATATTATGAACTATTAGATCTTTTGATCTGGTCCAAAATCTTAATAGGGAGGTTATAAGAAAAAGAACCCTCCCAACCAACGGCCCTCCTTGGCTCAGCAGCTCCCCCCTCTTCCACCAGACGGCCTTCCGATGGCAGCCATGGAGTAGAGGCTCAGCGACAAAGTGGAGATTGCGGGGCAAGGGAAAACAGGGTGTATAGTTCATGTAGCGATGGAGGAGATCGGGGTGGTCAGGGCAGGCAAAGGTGATGAGGCTGATGTGGGAGTACAGGAGGGGTCCGGCGGGGTAGCGATTGCTAGGGGGAAGTGGAGCGGAGGCGGGTGAGATGGTTGATGGTGGCGCAGATGGTATGGAGCTGTTGAAGGTGGTCGGGGACATCGACGGTGCTGGGATCTAGGATTTGGGGCAGAGAGATCCAAGATGGCAGAGGGAGGGCAAAAATCAGAGGGCATGGAATGGCCGTGGCGGAGCTTGGAGGGGAACGTGGTGATGGTCACCAGCACCTCCTCCGGCATCACCAATACAAACCATCTTTGTTCTCTCTTTTCTCCCTCCTCTTCCTCTTCCTTCTCTCTTATTTTCATTCTTTGTTCCATTTTGAAATACAAAGATTTATACTATATGTTGAAGGCAAGAGGAGAGTGAGGGAGAACCCATTGGCTGGTAAATAGGCTCCAAGAGAGTAATGAGAGGCGGTGGCCCCTAGAAGTCTACGATTCTGATGGTGGCGCAAATGGTGGCACTCCTCTCTTCGGGGGATGCCACTGTGTTCTACAACCACAACACTGTCATCATCAACAAGCAAAGGATCCTCATCTCCGACTCCATTCACTAAGCCCAGGAGCACTCCCGATGCCGCATCGACCGTGAGATCTACCTTGATCTCACACAGGCCGATTCCAAGATCGTCGCGGCTGCCTAGCAAGCTGACCGCCTAAGATCCCTCTGTGACAAGATCAATATCTTTAATTCGTCATCTTCGTATTCCTCAATCATTCGAGCGGTGGGCATCAAGCTCATTTGGTAAAAATTTGATGTTTAAAATTCAATTTTTTAAAAAATTTTGAATATGTATTTCAGGTCTCGAGTCTCGGTCTGGTACTTTAAAACTAGACTCGTTGGATATTGGGTCCGGATCCAGGTATCTAAGGTCGGGTCCGGGTTTGGAGACCCAAGTTCTGACCCGAACCCGACCCATTGACAACCCTACCCACCCCCCCCCCCCCCCAAAAAAAAAAAAGCTCTACAAAAACCTAAGCACCCCAATGGTTGTCTACAAGATGTATTCGTTAAACCACTACGGCTACCAAAGTACTAGGGGGTATAGATAGACAAACTCCATTACCATCTCCAGCTACCCATCTGGAAAGGAACAAGACAAATATCTGCTAAAGAACCGACCACCAAGCAAGGCACATTTAAGCCCACCAACAGAATATAAGTCATAACATCCAACGTGTAGTCAATTCTCCATCAAGTAAAGCTGTAACACTACTGAGTTGGGTCAAATATATGATTAATATTTCCAAAATATGGCCACAATGCCAACTGTCCAAGCAAGAGAAAAGAGAAGTCAACCAAAACAAGAACATGCTTTTTCTTATTTAGAAATGAAGAAAGATGACTGATTTTAAAATCTTCTACACACAAGTTACACCAAGGATTAAGTGGAGAACATGTGCATCAATATTCTCATGTCCGATAACTTAAACCTTACATTGGTGGGCATTTTCTTAGATAAAGAAAATGAAAAAGTTAACTAAGCTAAAATGTTCTCTATTCTTCCCACAACACTCCCAGACTAATCTTATCATGCAAAATAGAACTTGAAACACTGTAATAAAGGGTGGCAAAATCTGACCCGCACCCACCAACCTGCACGAACCTACATGCAATAAATGGGTTTAGGGGGGACCATTTTTAAGTCAAGATGGTTCCAGCCAGCCTAAAATCATCCTGATTTAGAATGATGTCTTTATTTATCTTCCAAACCAGATGGGTTACCAGGTTTGATAGTTGATCCGGTCATTGAATCAACCAGCACCCAGATCGATAGTTCTCTAAATTTCTCCACGTGGTTCAGTTCACAAAAAAAATTAAAAATTAAAAATTAAAAAATTAAAAGGTTATAGAGAGTGATGGCTTTGGGATGTGGATTTGCATTTTTAGCTAATTCCATCCTCCATTTATAGCTGTCATATATGTTAAATTTCTAATTGTGATTGTGATGGTATATTTAAGACTATAATTGATTTTGCTGTTTGTCATTTTGCATACCATGTTTTGCTCTCTTTTTTAGTTAAAAAACGATTGATGAGCAAAAACTTGAGTAGGGTGGTGGTGGGTATAGGTTTGCGTAAAATAAATAGGCAGGGTGACTTTGACAATTTTCAGCCCAATTATGAATACCCTGAACATGGGTTGAGAGTTTTCAGGCCAGACTCGGCTCAAGACAGCCCAAAGCAAACCAGACGCAAATGGTTGCCACCCTAAAGTGTAATTAACCTTTTGGAATCATTGAGGAGAAACAAGAGAACAGACACTTGCCAAGATAGGATCCAAAAGTGCAGCCTCACAATTTGTGAGATTTTGTGAACCTGGATTAATTACCACAGAAAGAAAGATTGTGATATATGGAATTGTCATCCAAAAATAGAATGAGACATTAACCCGACATGATAAAGCATGATTGCTAACATATTCTATTTTTAGCTCTTAAATATTTAAGATAATTTGGCCAAAAACCATCATAATTTATAAAACCAGTGGTCTCCAAAATAAAATTCTCTGAAAGTGTTCTCTTTTTTTTACCTTTTCTTACTGTCAATCATTCTTCATTTTTTTTTTTAACTTTCGTATTTGTTACTCCATGGTCAAAGAAGTAGAAGCTGCATAAATCACCAAACAGGAAATCACTAGGCATGCAAAACAACAGATGCCAAAAGTATGCTTTCAAACCTTCATTTCACACTTCAAGGTTCTATGTGCAATAAAAGGGTGAATGAATATATGGAGCACGAGCAAACAGGCAGTGAAAAACACTAGAGAGGACAGAACTTCAAGGAATGATTCACCAAGTTGAAGACATCAAGATATTATTAGACAGTGATAACATTAAAGGAAAATTTATAAGGGAAGGCACATCATATTGGCAAGTTCAGTAAATTGTTAATGGAGAAACAGATTGGTTGTTTTAGAGAGATCAGTATTTTGCAAATTGAGAACCAGAATGGTTGTCAATGCTAAGGTACAAGGTCCAGTGTCGAACTCCAAAAAAATTTGTTTGTCAACATCATCATTAAATTTCAATACCATTGCACCCACACATATACAGAATAACAGATATTGAAGTTTATATTTGTAATGTTCATATTAGTAATTAGATATGGTTGTTTTTTAATGGAAATACAAATAATCAAGATGGTTGTCATACATGAAAAGATATTCAAATGATAGTCCCAACTGCCTAGTTAATCCTAAATGCAGATCAACCTGCTCAGAGGTGCCCAAGCATCACAACTAAATATAGCATCTAAAAGAGGTATGTTTGAAACAAGGATTTCAGAACCGGTACTGGATCCCATTCCAGTTGGCTAGTGACAAAAATCGGTATGGCCCGTACTGGACCGGACTAGCACAAACCAACAAAGAGATGAAGGGAGGAACCAGGGAGGAGGAAAAGAGAGATAGAGAAAAAGAGGAGAAGAGAAAGAGAGAGGAGGGAGGGAGGAGGTGGAGGCAGTGGAGACATTGTCGGTGGACACCGAAGAGCTATGGGGGCCGCGTCGTCCGCGAAAGAAAAGAGATGAAAGAGAGATAAAGAGAGGGGGAAAGAAAGAAAAGGAGGGAGGGGAGCCCTGTGGAGAGGCCATCGAAGGGCCTCCGGCTAGCTCCCGTGGCTGCCAGGTAGCATAAACGCCACCTACGGCTCTACATGAATCAAACAGGGACAATCACCCCTGTTTCACAGAATTTTGTTTTGAAAAAAGCTCAACCACACTGAAGACAGCAATGGGTTTGCCAGCTTCACTTAAGTAATGCTGGCAAACCCACTGCTAACATCACTATCATCGCCTTTAAAAAAAATAAATGACTATTTGCTTCTCAACCCTGTTCCAAACTGGCAGAGATTGCGGGAGCATTTTTGCTGCCCAGCGATCACAACGACCTCTAGTGGCTCTCCAACACCTTCTCCACCATCTGGTACCTTGCACCCCATCTCTTTATCTCTCTCAATTGAAAACCCTACTGAGCAACACAGAACCATGAAGGCCTCCATGGCCCTCTGGCGGCCTCGGCGAGACACCGTCAACCCTCCGACAGTGGCATCCGACCTTTTCTTTCCCTCCTCTCTCTTTCTCTTCCTATCTTTCCCTCTCTCTCGTCTGGTCTTTCATTTTCCTTGCCGGAACCATCCTGATTTGCTGCCAGTGCGGTTCACAATACCCCAAACCAACTAGTTCAAGGCAGTTCCGAAATCCCTAGTTTGAGATATATCTTCAGACAAGATAAGCATCAGATGAGTTGGATGGGCAATTAATTTCTATCATCTTAGTTACAAATTAGCATTTTGGTAATTCTTGATGAGCAACAAGCTCCCATGATGTAGGGAAGGGTTGATCAAGAAAATTAGAAACAACATTAAAAGGAAGTCTAGTGCTGAGAAGACTCAACCACTAAACTATGACCAGAGTGGGTCTAACTCGCGAAACATGGAAATAAGAGGGCCTTAATGTAGGTTTTCTGGAGCACGACTAGATAGCTACAATTACTTGATCATCAAAATAAGTGGTGTGGGTCATGTGATCATTACCATTTTTCCATGGCAAAGAAAACTGCAGTAGAAGTTTATGTATCATGATTTGTTTTCCTGAGCACTGGATGAACCAGTACCTAGAACAAAGTTTATCAACTAATCCCAGATTCCTACGTATATCAACATAAATATGGGGGCAAAGAAAGAGCACCATGTTGATAATTAAGAACCTTAATTTCAAATAGCATAAAGCAAACCTCAGAGCTAGATTCGCCATGTGCTGATTTCATCTCTGAGTCTTTCTCTGAACCTGCTCTTCTGCGTGCAGCATTTCTTGTTTGAGGTCCTTTTGCCTCATCAGTAGTAGATTTCAAAACAGCTTTACCCTTTCCTTTTGAAGAATTTTCTGAACCCTCGTGAGAGTCCTTTCTAGCAGTACCTCCAATTGTTACCGATGACCTAGATCTGGTTGAAGGGCGACGGCCTGTTGGAGTTGACATGGATGGTGATGATGCTGCAGTAGCTGCAACTCCAGAGTCAGAGTTGCCTGCTGCCACCGATGACTTCTGTCCAGACTCACTCCGCTGTACTCTTGGCCAAAGGAACTCTTCAACAGCTACTAGACTTGCAAGTGGATCGATAAGTACAATATTTGATGAATAATCACGAAGAGATTTTTCACCTTGTGCCCGGCATAGACGTAATTTGATAGGCTGAGATAGCGCGCTAAGACCCGAGGAAAGGCGTGCACTTCCACTACTAGATGACCTTGATGAATGGCTCAGTACAACTGGAAAACGTTCTAAAGAAGACAAAGCATGTTGAAGCTTTTGAACCAAAACCGTCATGGGAGTTTCAGTCCCTTCCTTATTGTCAAGAGCAAGTGCAATTGAAATAAATGCCTTGTATCGTCTGAGTGCTTGCTGATGAAGTTTAGACAGGTTAGCATCTGAAATTCTCTCCTTTCCAAATGTTCCACATGATAAATAATTTAGCAGTGCCAAAACAACTCCGCTGCCAATAAACTCAAATGTGGATACACCATCTCCTTTAGTTAGTTCATCCAGCATTTCTGCTATTACCCCATTGAATTGTTCCTCGGTACTAGCTGAGGTATCAAAGGAACAAACAACAGAAGCCTTCGATTTACCTTTAGCTTTTGTCCTGACATTTTCAACACTGGCATTCAACTTTGAGCAAAGATTTTTCAAATGAAGAAGATCATCACTAACTCCAACTTCTGTTGCCCCAGGATCTGTGGGAAAATACTTATCCTTGAAAGACTTGGCATAGGAGCTGACTGAAGCACGATGATTAGAATTTGCAGTTGGGACTTCTACCGATGTTGGGGGAGAGCCAGTATGTCCTGGTACAGAACCTTTTGACTCATCAAACAAGCTGCTTTCCATATTTAAGCCACTGTTACGCCGTCGATAACGCCGAGAACGTGAAGATGTCCCTGGTAAAGAATCGGCATCCTTTTCAGAGATAGATGCTTGAGATGGAACAGTATTTGAGGAACCTGCGCATATTAAGGCATCTACAGCATGAACAACCCCTTCTCTCACAAACATGTTGGTAAATGTTCCAGGAAGCTTGTCCATTAGTATCTCTGATATCTGCAGAGCAGGGATCAAGATAGAGGGATCCTTCCAAGCTAATATACCTGCTAAAAAGCTGCACATCAGAAATAGAATGAAACAGTTATTAGACCATGAGTACAAAGTTCTCAATCTTTTTCCCCACAAGAATCTCCTCGAAGATAACAAAATATGATATATAATATATTCACGATGATACCTGGAAATGTTTGTAAGAGAAAGGAAAGCCTGAATCATATCAGCAGAACTGAAATACATCAACTTCCCAATAACCGAAAGACACTTATGACGAACTGGACCATTTACACTAGAACTATATACCTGCTCAACAAATAAGGCAGGTGTTAAAATGTATGAAGAAAAAAAAAATTGGGTGGAGGGCACTTAAACCAAGAACCTGTGTCAGAACAGGAAGTAGGTCCTTTCCAAACTGTTGGAGAAGTTCGGGTTGGTCATGCAATAATTTTTCACGAGATGAAACTTCATTTTTCGCTCCATCAATCTCCTCCTGCTTGTTGTGTGAAGAGGAAGCAAGAGGTTTCTTTGCAGCTGATCCTTTAACAAGAACATTGTAGCATATTGGGAGAGAAATGGTTCCTTGAGGCAAAGGAGGAAGGAGCTCATCCGCAAGGTTGACAATCTCATAAATCTAAATAACAATAAAAGCAATTAGTTGCATGCCATAAACATCATAAAGATAAGTCCATATGATCTCCATATTGGTCAAAATATGAAAAGTTAAGTTCCGTCCAGGATGTAAAATCTTACCGAGACCTAGCAGGTCTTAAACAATTTATGGAAGGAAAAGACTTCATGCAAGTGGTACAAAGATTAATAAAGATAGCATGATCATAGAATGAAAGTAATGTAACTTGTTTACCATGACACCAACTTCCATTCATTACCATCATTCTGTAAACAAACTAAAAAAGTTTCTTTTTGTCAAGATGGAAAGCTTATAACCAAATAGTAGTGTCAACTAAATACTGCTAGTTCAAAACTGGATAACAAAAGAAGGAAACATAATTTTTAAAAAAAACACTTCCATATGCATTAATCAACCATGTGGAAGACTTCCAATGACACGTCATTCACAGAAAACAATACATATCCCATCATCTACAACTTCAGTGAGTGACCCAGCCAGAGAAAATATTACTGTCTGGTATTACTGCATGAAAGAATTAATGCATGACAAATGTGCTTGTGCTAATTAGATTTATTTTTGTTAAGAAATGTGAGTTACGACAGATCTATAAATAACTTGTACCTATAAAATATAACAAAGGATATAAGTGAGCTACCATCAGACCATAAGGATATAGCTACATATGTTGGTCAACCTCCACAGCATGCAACTTACAACCGGAGAGCAAAAGTCATCAGCTATCTCACAAGCCTTTCACATAAAAGCTAACTAGGATTCAATTTCTTAATCTTATATATATCATTGTTGCCAAACCAAACGTCTAGAACAATGTCCAACAGATACCTAATAACATGAGATTCAAGTTTAATCAGGTCAAAAATCAGGATTTTATACTTTGAAAAATATTAGTGTTATCGTAGGTCAGGACAAATCATTTCACTATTGTCTTTATATAACCATGCCACAATTCAAGGCAGGGAAAAGCTGGCAAGACTAGATAATCTACATAATCTAGCATTGGGATCTTCCCTTATCTGCTTCATTACTTGTAGTAGGCATCATTATTCTAAGGTGATTGATAAAAAGGTTCGGTACCTACAGCAAATATCTTTCTGTGATTTGTTTTTCTCATTTGATATTATGTTCTGACTTCAAGATGTGCTGTGCAACATCTAGAGATTCTGTCGTTTATCAGCATCACAAGTTGATCTTTCATCTAAACCCTTATCAAAAAGTCTCCTGAGAAATCATCCTTAAGGATCTTCAGCCATTTGATGAGAAAAGCATAAAATACTCCCAACCCCTTGTCGACAATAGAGTTATGCTGAGCATGGAAAATTCTTAATAATTAGACCATAACCACGTCACGAATAAGCCATTCTCTAGCTATTCACAAATCACAATTCATTACTAAAAAGTTAACATTCTATATCACATTTAACTCTTGATGATTACATCATAACCATTACTAATGACCTTTTTTTTCAAGAAACAGACTACCCTCACCTTAAGAGCAGAGGGTATCCAGTTCATTTGCTTTACTAACCATCAGATCTAGATTTGAATAGTGAAGATTACAAAAAATTAATTCATTAAGCAGTGATTAACTCTATGAAGCAAAGCAGTGGCAGGTGGCTCGAGTCTTCTAACTTCTCTGCTTCGTTATCATATCCAGTGGCTCGACACACAAATCCTACACTTTTCCCTACATTTTAAACTAATCTTTCCAAAAAAGATTCAACTTAATATAAATGCTTGAACTTCTTTACACCCAATTTCTTATTAGTTAGAATTTATGAATAAATTTCTTAGAAGCACTATTCAAGAAAAGAAAACCTTCTATGATACATTCCAGTCATGTCGACAATTCTTCTAACACTTGGAAAAACCTAAATTTCACTAATGGATGAGAATTAATTAAACTTGCTATTTATCTAAAAGATACTACTAAACATAAATACATATCATATATAAGAGAAGCCAAACTTGCAAGTAGGGGTCTGCACTTAGTTTGTTGGGTTCAAACCAAACCGAAGTTCTGAAAAACCGAGCTTCCGAATTTGCATTTTATAAAATCAAAAACCAACTGAAGTAGCTTAAAACTAAACAAACCAAACCAAAATAATTTCAGTTTACTCAGTAATTCGATTTTGGGCTTCTCTATGCTGGGCTTTGGTTTTTGATTTAGACTTATTAAGTTTTTTAATAATTTTATTATTTGGATCGCAGAATTGCACTGGGGCTTAGTATTATTATTTAAATTCAAATCAACAACAAACCGTTCAAAAAAAGTTCAATTCAATAAAATTACTTCAAGTTCTTTGCAATCTACCAATGCAATAATATCAATTTTTAGTTAACCAAAGTTATCAAATTAAAAATCGAAGACTGAACCGATTAAAAAACCTCGGTTCAGTTTTAAACCGAAACCAAAACTTTCAGGAGAAAAACCAAACCAAACACCAAAATAATTACCGTTTGGTTTGATTTTTGGCTAACCAAACCATTTGCACACCCTACTTGCAAGGCGTTATGAGAATATGCAAGCAAGCATTAATTTCAGTTGGCATATGGGAAAGCAAGGAAATGTTTTGGTGATCATATTTGATCATTATATCAATCATCAAATGTCTCACCCTCTTTTCCAAGGCTGTGCTGCTTCTCCTAGAAAAGGCATAAAAGGTTTCATTTTTCCTAATTTAAATCTACTTCAATGGATCTCACAACATGCTTACTTGGAAAAAGCTTAACAAGAATATTAAAAAAAAGCTCTGATAAAAGTTGGGCCTATATTTCAACAGTTTTCCTACAAAATAGATGATAAGTTCTGAAGAAGGTTTCAATATAAGAATGGTCAGGAGGCTGCATAGAACTTAGGTGGAAGACCCATGCTTAAGCAAGAGAGTAGGCAATTTATGACTAAAAAATAAATTAACTAAAACTTGCATATGAATAAATACATATACAACTATAACAGATAAATTAATTTATATCTATAAATAAATAAAAATTAAATCAAGAGAAAGATACTTTTAAATTTATTCAAGGGCCTATTATTCCAGAGTAACACATGTTATTAGAAAATTTAACCTATCCATGCAAATTACATGATAGTGTTACTCAAGGATCACCGGGCTAATACTAAAGCCTATACAAGTTGGCCAGTGGCATGGTTTGGTATGCCCCATGTCATTCTGCACTAGGCCCATATCAACACAATAGAGAGGGCAAGGAGGGGGAGAACAAAAGAGAGGAAAAGAGAGAAGGGGGAAGGGAGAGGGAAGAAAGAAGAGAAAGAGACAAGCAGAGAGGGAGGACAACGAAGCATGGTCCAGTATGGCAAAGAGTAGAGCTGTCAATGGATGGGGTTCGGGTCGAAACCCAAATATACAGACCCGGACCTGATCTTAGCTATTAGACTCGGACCCGGATCCGAATACCCGACGGATCTAGTTTTGAAATACCAGACCCGGACCCGAATGGATCCCAGATATCCGGATCCGGACCCTTATCTCATCACGGTGTCACAAGCATATAAGCATGTAAGGCAAAGGCAGTGACCTGACAATCAACTAATAAATCAGTTATAGAATGCAACACAATGAGCAGATTGCTCACATAGGGCTTCCCAACTACCATTCCGAACACCATGTCTTGACTACCATAATGCCAAGACTAAAGTCATGCTTTCAGGTGTTCAGATGACTAATCCGTTGAATGGAATTGGAAGCTGATAAATGCACTTACATTTTGCAAGACAAACTCCCTTTGGTTAACACTATTTCAATGTCAGATATTCATGAAGAGCATATGCATACTATGAAATGATTACACATATTATCTAACCTAGAGCAAGAAACAAGAACAAAATCAACAAATATCTAACCTATTTTGTGGCAAGGGCTCCGATCCGAAGAAGACAGCCATGAGACGACGTCGGGGCAGCGGCAGCCGGCAGTGGATGATGTTGGTGGCCGACGGGGGGCAATGTTGATGGCTGACGGGGCTCGGATCTGAAAAAGAGAGCCAGAGGGGGAGGCGTCGGCGGTCCACGATCGGCCATTGAGGGGAAGGGACAGGACCAAGGTGGAGAGGGGGTAGGCATCACCGATCCGCGGTCGGCCATCGAAGGGGAGGGACGGGACCAAGGTGGAGAAGGGGGGAAGGCGTCGGTGGTCCGCAATCGGCCATCGAGGGGGAGGGACGGGACCGAGGTAGAGGGGAGGTGTCGGTGGTCCGCGGTTGGTCGTCGAGGTGGAGGGATGGGACCGACGTGGAGAGGGGGGTGGCGTCGGCAGTCCGCGATCGGCCATCGAGGGGAAGGGACGAGACCGAGGTAGAGAGGGGAGGCATCAGTGGTGATGGGCAGTTCAACGTCGGCGATGACAGGCGGTCCGACGTCGGCGGTGATGGGTGGTTCAACGTCGGCGATGACGGGCGGTCCGACGTCGACGGTGATGGGCGGTCCGACGTCGACGGTGATGGGCGGTCTGCGGTCGACGGTGATGGGCAGTCCGCGGTCGGTCATCGAGGGGGAGAGACGGATTCATGGCATCGAGCCACCGAGGGAGGATTAGAGATTGAAGGCCTTTTATATTAAAATCACTATTAGTTTTTAACCGTTAGATCTTTGATCTAACGGTTCATAATAATATTAATATAAATAAATAAATAAATAAAATATTAGTTTATATAATCGGTTTCTGGATTTGGTGGGTCTGAATATTTAAGATCCAGATCCGGATCCATTTAATTGTAGCTAAATAGGTACGGGTCCGGGTCCGGGTCCGGATAAACGGGTCCAAATTTAATACCAGACCCGGACCCGTTGGATAAATACCGGCGGGTCTCGGGTCCGGACCCGATCCATTGACAGCTCTAGTAGAGAGGACGAACGAGAGGGAGGGAGGGAGGGAGGGAGAAGATGGAGGGTGGTGGATGGCCAACGATGGCCGACAGAGGGCCATGCCCCTCCCCGGGCCCTAGACAGCCCTCTATCGGCCGTCCACTACCTTCCATTTCTCTCCCTCTCACTCTCCTTTCCTGCCCCCCAACTCTCTCTCTTTTCCTCTCTTTCCTTCTCCCACTCCCCCTCCTTTGCCGATTTCTCATTTTGAATTCCGAAATCATTCTGGTCTGCCACTAGTATGGTTCGATATACTCTAAATCAAATGGTTTGGGATGGTTCCACATTCCTCGGATTGTTACTTATCACTCAGAAGAAACATAATCAAAGGTGATGCAACAAGCAATTCAATCAAATTATAAATAATCAAAATCAAGTTGGAAGGTGATAACTAAATAAGAATTATTTAAAACATGTAATCAAGGTAAATCCCGTGGAACAAGGCTATCCAACTTTTTTCATGGAACGGGATGCATCAGCATCCCGCTCTATCCCAACACTCAGGAAAGGAGATGTTCCTAGAAATCTTGATTGGGATGCTGGTAGGACATCTTGTCCTGATACATGGGATGGTACCCCATCCCGGTATCCCGTGGGACATCTCATCGAGACCAAAATCCTTACATGTAATTTACAAGCCATGCCCAAGCAAAGAAATTTATGAACCATCAGATGGGGGGAGAAGAAAGTGAAGCATGGGGGAAACCACCTACCTAACATTCCTAAGCCCTTAACAAAACCACCTAAAAGTTGAACTCCCACAATAGATAGCCTAAACACAACACACCTATGTTGCCTTATGCAAATTGCTTTCATGCCTACGTAAAATGGCCACTAAAGCAATTGGATACTCGGTGAGGCAAGTAGCAGGCCATTTAACCTTAGAACTTCATTTTCAAGCAATAACATATTATTTGGCTTCTAACACTTTTAATATGTCAGAATGAAAATAGTTAATAGCCTTATCGAGGGAAATACCCCTTCATGACACTAGATCTTGTTGTGCAAGATCCAAAATATATTCAATAATTTGGTGTTTAAGGGAAGCAGCTATTGTACATTTTATTTAGCATCAAATGATATCACTCACTCTTATGCCCAGCACAATACCAGTAAAGGTGGACCATCTATCCAGAAAAGGATGGGAACCATAAAGTGGCTTGCCAAATAGTCAGCCTTATTAAATAATACATTAATCCCAATTGCTTCACTATCTAAAATAATATCCATCCATCTAAACATTATTTTATAGTACATTAGTTACCATTTATATTCACCATGATTTTAATATACAACAACAAAATTTTAATAAAATATAATAATATTTAAAAAGAACATATCATAGTACTCCAAAGAAACCAGTCAGTTCACAAAGAAAACACAACAAAAGTAAAACACATAAGATACTTGTTCAGCAGGCCTCGTTAAAGCAGGAGTAACACAAACACCAGCAACCAGACCAGAACTTGAAAGAATATCTTTAAGTGTGCCACTGATTCCAAGAAGGAGAAGAGTTTTAGCTCCTAATGGAGATCCACTTGCACATGTTGAGAGAAGGCGAATCAGACCCTGAAATGAACATGTCAAAATAGGCTTGAGCACAAATCTACATTAGTGAATTAAAAGCCTCATAATGCTCATACCGTGTATGTCGATGTACTCAGAGAAGCCTGTCCTCCTGAATTACTGACAGATATAAGTGCAGCAGCTTGTTCAACCAATCCATGATTACATAACTCATCCAGTTTCTCAGGGCACGAGGCAAATGCCTCTGCAATACGTGTCAAACAAACAGAGGCATGTTCTAACACCTGCCATTAAATTTAGTGGTCAGCAAAAAATGGACAACAAAAAAAATAAGTTGTTAAAATTTCAACAAAAGTTCAGCTATCGGTTAAACCAGACCATATATAATTCACAAGTCATAGGCTGCATAACATCTGATTTACCTTTGAATCATGATGGTTAAGAAGGTTTGTGAGCAAAGGAACTGCTTCCATTACAAAGTCAGCTGCATCTGATGGGAGCTTCTTGCACATATTCGCAGCAGTGGACAATGCCACTCTCTGGGGGAAAAAAAATGACAACTAATGTGAACATAATATGCCAAAAAAAAGGTGGGGGGGGAAGAAAAAGGAGGAGAAGCCTTTCAAGAAGTAAAGCAAACATCCAATGACAATTAAAAGTAAAAATCAACAAGAATGTATACTTAGAAGCTATATAATACCTGGACTCCTGTGGAGAAGAAGTCAAGGTAAGACAGCACTGCCATAAGTGCACCAGCACGCAAACAAGCAGTAGGGTGCTCTTGTGATATCTTCTTGAGAGCTTGCAAAGACTGAAAGATATATGAGTAAAGCAAATAATGAGCTCCAGACTGATAGATGAAACAAACATTGAAAATAAGGAGATGCAGATGCAATCCATGTAGCACAGAGGGTATGTGCTTGTGTGTGTTAGCACGTGCGTGTGTACATCTGCAGTGGTTGCTAACAGGTGAAAAGAGAAAAAAGATGTCATGCATACATATTATATGAAGAATTTGAAATAGAAGAAATGACTTAAAACTTTTCTTCCAGCCACTATTTCAACACCATACTAAAACTCCCCCTACCAGTGTAAAACTGTGCCAAAATAAAACAATGTTTTCTACACATACCAGTCACTGAAATTCCTACAGAACTCGATGCACAAACTGCTAACCATGCATGCTGCACTGAGTCCGCTAGGCAAACAACATTATAAGACCCAGAAAGTGGCCCTATTTTAAATCCAGATAGAGATTCTGATAATGAAATGGAGTTATGAGTGGACAGTAGCAGTTGACATGGGACAAAAAGACAGGTGAATTCTTCTAAGCCTGATTGTATCCGTCAAGAAGATATCACAGTCATGTTTTGAAATGTCAATTATAGAACGAGATTGCATTCAAACAAATAAATCAACGTATAAAGTTGGAGGTCCTGAGGCAGCAATAGTGAACATAGCAAAAAGCAGATGGGTGGACCGCACAGTGCCATCTTGCACCTCATCCAGGAGACAGCACTGACCATGTTTGTGGTGTCAGTCCTCAAAACATGAAAGCTTTCGGCCAAATGAAACAACAAATAAAGCCTGAGGTCCTAAACATTCAATGTACAGTTCAGAGAGCACACAACACCCAGTTATGCAAAGCAAATATGAACGAAGTAACGGAGAAAAAGAAAGAGCAAACCTGTTCTGCCAGGTCCATGTACTCAATAGTGAGAAGGCGGGCACAGAAACATGGCACAGCTCCATAATGCACCACCGCAGAACAAGAAGATGGCAAGACATCACAGAGGTGGGTGAGGGCCCTTGCAGCTAGCAGCATGATGTCAGGGTTGCTCTCATGGTTGAGCAGGCCGACAAGGACTGGCACAAACGAGTCTACCGAGAACGATCCCAGGGAGTCCTCGGTCCCAATCGACAGCATATCACAAAGCTGGGTCAGCGCCTCCACCTGCCGCCCTTCCTCGCCATCAGCTCTCAGCCCCGAAAGGATCTTCTTGAGCCGCCCGCTCTGGTGCGAGGAAGAGGAACCCGACCCAGCAGACGACGGCAAGAGATCGTCGAGCCCAGCGCCCAGCTTGCGGAGAAGCCCCTGAAGGGCACTGCTGGCCGACGTCAGATTCTGGTGGAGGATACCCACGCCACCCTCGCTATCGTTGTCATCATCGGCTCCCCCGCCATCAAAGCTCAACCCCAAGATCCGTTCAGCATCCCTATCCCTGTCCCTAGACCTGGAAGCCTCCGGTTCTCGCTCCTTCCCCTTGTCGGATGACTCCCGATCGCGCTCCGCCGGAGGCTGGTGATTCTTGCCGGAGCTGCTGCGGCGGCGGCCGACGGAGTCGCTAGCGGACGAGTCCATGGGGGCAGGGACGGCGGCGGCAATGAAAGAGGGAGGGTTCCGGTTGCGGCGAGAGCGGGTGGAGGCGGCCGGAGGGAGGGCGCTGGGATTGGAGGAGGTGGGGACGGAGGCGGCAGAGGTGCGGGAGCGTTTAGAGGCGCGGGTGGTGGGGGCCTGAGAAGAGGGCGCTGATGAGGAGGCCTCCGCCCGCTTCCTTCTCCGTGTTTCCATACAAAGACACAGACCCCTCCTCGCCCTAGGTGGCGGTGGCGGCGGGGGCGGCAATCAGGCGGTCATCTCCTACGATCGGCGGGCAAGACCCTAGCTTTACGCCGACAGAAGGATCAAGAAATCAAAAAAGCCGGATTGATCGAGAGCGTGCAAGGTTCCGGATCGATCTCGATGGATCGCTCTAGGGTTTTCGGATTGGTGAGGACAGGCGATCAGAGTTCCTGGAATTGGAGCTTGGGGGACAGGAGAGGGATTTGTTGAGAGGAAAAGTGGAGATCGGAGGGGGATTTGATTTAGACACCGCAGAGGGTTTGGTGATTAAATGGAGAGGATGAGAGGTCTCGCGGCGGTGAGCGGCATTTGGGTGTGGAAGTTTCCTCTTGAGAAGAGGGCTGCTTTTGGGGTTGAGCATGTGCCTTGGTGCTTTGCTTATATGAGTCGAGTGGGTGGCGCCCTATTCGGCTCGGTTGGGCCTCGTAATAGCAAGCTGGCGTCAGCTAGCATCCCATTTGCCTCGGTCGTTGGCTCGTTGCCCTCGGCTTTCTCCCGCGGTTGGATTCTAGAACCGTCAACAGCTAAGTCCGACTCGAGATCCATAAATATTCATCCAATAAATTGAAGTCTGGCACTAAATTTGAATCTATTTATCTATATCTAAAATCAGATTCGTTTAATTATAATTAAATAAATTTAAATTTAAATATTTAATATTTAGATTCAAAATTTTAGGCTTGACACGTTCAAAACTCGATTATATAAAATATAATAATTATATATATTTATATATATTTAAAATATTATGAATTATTAGATCAAAAAATTTAATAATTCAAAATCGTAACAAGAAGGTTGCAAGAAATGGACCCTCGCTACCATTGGTCTTCCTAGCTTGGTGGCTCTCGCCTCTCCACCTGACAGCCTTTTGGTAGCCATGGAAGAGTAGAGGCTCAGCAACAGAGTGGAGATCGTAAGGGCAAAGGACAAACGAAGTGTAGTTCATGTAGTGGTGGAGAAGATCGGGGTAGTTAGGGCAGCGTCTGCGATGGGGCCAATGTGAAAGTAGAGGAGGAGCTCCGACGAGATAGTGGTTGCTGGGAAGAGGTTGAGGAGGCGGAGGTGGAGTGGAGATGGATAAGATGGTTGATGTTGGCATAGATGGTATGGAGCTGCTGAAGGAGGTGGTCGAGGACATCGATGATATCGAGATCTATGATTTGGGGTCGAGAGATCCATGGCGGCAGAGGGAGGGCGGAGATTAGAGGGGATAGACCGACCATGGCAGAGCTTAGAGGGAAACATGGTGAGGGTCACCGGCACCTTTTCCAGCATCACCGATACAAATCGTCTTTATTCTCTCTCTTCTCCCTTCTCTCCCTCTTCCTTCTCTCTTATTTTCGTTCTTTGTTCCCTTTTGAAATACAGAGATTTATACTACATACTAAAGGTAAGGGTAGAGTGAGGGAGAACCCATTGGCTGGTAAATGGGTTCCAAGAGAGTAATGAGTGATGGCCCCTAGGAGTCGGCGGTTTTGATTGTGGTGCAAATGGTGGCACTCCTCTCTTCGGGGGATGCCACCATATCCTACAACCACAGGACCGTCATCATCACCGGGCAAAGGAGGATCTTCATCTTCAGTCCCATTCATTACCCCAAGAGCACTCCCAATGTTGCATCAACCATGAGATATGCCTTGATCTTGCATGGGCTAATTCCAAGATTATCATAGCCACCTGACGAGTCGACTGCCTAAGATCCCTCTGCGATGAGATCAACAGCTTTGGTTCGTCGTCTTCGTCTTCCTCTATCATTCGAACGATGGCGTCAAGCTCATTTGGTCAAAATTTGATGTTTAAAATTTATTTTTTAAAAATTTTGAATATGTATTTCAGGTATTGGGTCTGAGTCCAGATACCTGGAATCCAGTAGGGTCTGATCAGGTGCTTTAAAACTAGACTCGTCGGGTATTCGAATACGGATTCAGGTCCGATATCTAAGACCAGGGATATCCAGGTTCTGATCCAAACATGACCTATTGATAACCTTATTGGATTATATTCATCGCATTGGGTCAAGCAAAGCGACACATTTCGCGTACGCATGTGTAGAGATTGGATTAATTGTGCATGTGCACCGTATGGATTTGCTTAATTTTTATCAAAATTTCGTGAGTTTCGTGAGTATAGTAATAGCGGCCAGGGATTACCTATCCTAATCCCTAAAAATAATTTAAAAAATTGAAATATCAACATTCATTTGTTATAAGGGTTTCAATGGAATAAAAATCTTTCTAACTTGTATGTCTTGGTTATACAATAACTAATTTAATTAATTTATTTCAAGATCAAAACAAATATCCTTAAAATTTATAAATTATTCCATCCTGCTGCCCATATGGAGAAGGAAAAGGTTTTAAATTAGCTAACCTATTTACTCCAAAAAAAAAATTGTAATATATATATATATATAGGTATGTATGTATGTATGCATGCATGTATGTGTGTATATATATATATATGTACATGCGCATGCATGTATTGATGAACTAAAAATGATACTCTAGATTTTTTTTGCTCCCCGAGCTTCTTATTTAATTGATATTATCAGGAAAATGGTTAGTTTAAAAAAAATTATTGTCTTCTATCAAATTCCAAAATAAAAATATAAAATTTAAATATTCAAAAAACCTATATGCTTGAGAAAACTTTTTTTGCCGATTTTCTTACTATATGAGTCTCTAAAACAACTTCCTGTATTCTCCAATTCAACCAATCCTTGATAAAAACTATAATTATAGTGATTATAATTGATATATGCAAAATATTGAAAAAATCTTGAATTCATGTCATACTTTACTTTTTATCATATTTATGTTGAAAATAAATTTGCTATCAACATGACTTAAAATAGTTTGAGCCTAGTGTTAGTGCCCCAACTCAATAACTTATATGATTCAAAGATGCATCTTTCTCTGGATTTTCATCTTTTTAATATCCATTTTACCTTCACATGTCTCAGATTCTTATTGTGATGTTAATCATTTAATCCCAAGCTTTGGTAAATAATAACTTCTCTTAGCAACCACCTCTTTTTTCTCAAGTTTGAATCCCTACCCTCAATAAAACATGTTTACCAAATCAAATTCTTGCTACCAATATTGCTTGAATAGGTAGTTAATTATTCTTTTTATTTTGAGATTAGAAAAAAAAAAGAAAAGAAACTTGGTCAAAAATTAGATGAAAATATACTTGAACCAGACTTTGGTATAACTAGCAAGCTTTGTGGACTGCACTAGTTAACCCTCTTTGTTATTAATAATTCCTTATAAACTTTCATATTTTGAATATATCTGTCATTTCCGATTGTCAAACTGGAGTTAAGGTCAGTCTAAAAGTAGTGAGCTGAAATAAAGTGATGGGCTTTTGGTAGGCACAGATCAATCTTTCAAAAAAAATTCTTAATCGAAAGTGTTTACAGTGAAGATCCTTTGACACTTAAGTCAACCAATAGTTAAAGAATAGAAAGAGAGTAAAAGAGTAGGGAAGAGACCCTATGAACTATAAACTTACTTGGGATCTCTTTTTTTCCTTATTTATAAATAAAAAATAGTAACCTTGACCACTGAGGGTGTAGCCATTACTGGAATGTACACGCAAATTATGCTGGTGGAGATCGTTCCCTACATTTAAGATGCGAAGTCGATCAATTATCACCTAGCCATCACATCGATCATATCTGAAGCAATTCTGATGCCTTGTCAAATCCTCCCACAAGCAAAGGAATGAATATTTTTCAAAGTTAGCTACTTGCTGCACTTAATGCACATTTCCTCCTTGTCTTCGACTGAGGCTAGGTTGGTATCATCTAGCCTCGGGTGACCTCAACCCAGGACAAGGTCAGGGTCAGCTTAGGTGAGGGTCTTGAGATCTGTATCATATACCTCCCACTCACAAGCTCGAACTCAAGTAGAGGTCAAGTGAAGGGAGTAAACATCGAGGATCAAGGTTGTTGGGTTCGCAATCATGCTTTTTTTAATAAAAGCACCTTGGTGATTGAGCCTGATCACGAGTAGCTATGTGCCTCAATGTTATGCATCCAATTTTCTTATCTTCCAATCTGGGCCATCGAAGATGATCATCCATGTAAGGTCAACTCTCCCCGGTCTAGGGTTGCCACTTGGTGCACATCAATGATGGCTAGGTGAATCATCATCAGGTCAAAGCTATCCGAGCTCCTATAAATAGTCACCCCCTTTTATCACTTTCACCTTCACTATTTTGTTGTTTTATTATGGAGAGAGAGAGGTCTCATCCTTAGTGATTTATGGTAATAGGGTGTGGTTGCCGTCGATCATCTCTGCCAGTCCTCTATTCAATCCAACCTTTGTAAGATCGGGTTTCGAGGTCAGTCAACCCAAGTTGTTAAATCAAATATTTTCTTTATAGGTTTCTTCACCTTAAGTTAGCCTTGTCTTATACTCTTTTGTTCTCCTTTCTTCTTCTTTGGAGTTTATCTATCCAGGATGAGTCGATCTAGTTATTTGATAGGGAGTTGGTCCACTAACCCAAACCTGTCAGGTAACTAGAATCCACCTCAGGGCCATGAATCCTCCTTAGATGGCTCCAAGGTCAAGGATGCACCAAACTTCAACCCTTTCCAAGTGGTTGTCCTTACTCGCAATGACCTAAAGGTTGTATGCCTCCAACATTAGGCTTCTCTTGAGTTTGTATTGGAACTCGCCAATCCCGACAACCAGATAGCCGAGTGATGCGGGACAAAAAACCAAAATTAATTTAATGATATTTAAACCTAATTAATAGAGGAAAAATTGAAATTAATTTTTTAAAATTTTAGAATTTTAGAGACTCAAAGCATTTAACAAAGAAAGACTAGTCTACTGGCTATTACCCACAAAGTAAACCTAACAAAGTAAACTAGAAAAAACAAGACTTTGTGGCTGAGAAACTATCGTAAACTATGATTTATCTATTCAACGAGTCAGAAATTATGAGAATGAATAAATTTAAATTTTACCAACGAAGAAATGCTCATCTGAATTGAATCTGATAGAACTCTAAAGATCTCCACAGTAGGGTTTCAAGAACTCGATCCCAGGCTCCGATATTCTGCACGAAGCTAGTTTCGAGGCAAGAATACCTGATCTTAATTCCTGTTCACCTGTAACACTCAACAAAGAAAGATACACGAATTAAAAACAGCAAAGGAAAGGAAAGAATGAAAGAAAGGAAGGTTTAGAAATGGTGGATTTGGATTTCTTGACAGCTGGATAAGTAGGGCCTCACATCCCGCGATGTTCCGTAGAACAAAGGAAAAGCCTCACACCCCGTGATGCACATAGTAAAGGAAGAAAATTTGACAGAATTTCGTTGTATATTGATAAATAATTGATTACAAAGGGGGGTTGATGGGATATTTATAGATCCATAACCAGTGTTGTAAGGGACACAAAGACTAGACTTGCGCTTCCTTATAATACAACTCCTAGAGTCCTACTTCTGGGCGTCATGGACTCTTGCTTGTTGGGCTGATCTGGACTTCTATATGTGAGTGGACTCTTCAGTTTGGATTGAAGAAGACTCAAGAGTTTTGGTGAAACTCTTGAGTTCATAAGACTTAAGCAGCTTCCATCCTGATTGCTTGAAACTCTTGAAGTAGAAGACCATTGAACCTTCTTCGATTAAAATTTCTAGAACTCTTGAAGTTGGCGTGAAAGAGGGTGCTTGGCCGATTTCCTTGTAGTTGGCGTGGAACATTTGAGTGGGAGGGCACCATCTTGGGGAGTCCTTCAGCTTTACTTATCTTAATATTAAGTGGCACCAATTTTGCTTTCATTTGGCCGACCAAAATAAAAGAACATGGTATGTGGGATGTCCAAATAAAAGTGACATGATATGTGTTCTTATCCTGGATGAAGTACCAAGTAGTGTTGTCCTAGGGATATGTCCAAATATGACATGTATTGATGTCCAAATCCTTGAAAAGGTGGCGCCAAGAAGAGGTTGTGACTTGGGCTAGCACATGGGTTGTCTTGAGTCTTCAATTGGGTGCACATGGGATATTGTCTTGGGTCCCCTCTTGTAATACAGGACTCAATGACTCAACTAATTACATGGACTCAATGAATAACTAACCACATGATTTAACCAACTCATAACTAATTGAACCAACCATACTTAATTAGGCTTTCAAATAAAAATCCAATTAAAGTTGGTAAAAATGGCTAATTAAATTGGACCATTAAGATCCCAATTAGATAAATAGGATTTGACTCAATTAGGATTTCGACTCAACTTGGGATTCGAGCTGGAGAGTCGACGTGGCGTCTTCCATGGCGGCCTCCCTCAATGTGGTGCCCGTCAGCTACCCATGTCAGCGGTCTCGCCATATCAAAGGGTTTTACCCCAAAATAAATAAAACTCTAATAACAGTTGGTAAAAAGGGTTTACCCTAACTAAACCAAAATAACATAATTTAAAATAAATATTTACATAGTAAATAGGGTTGGGTTCAGGGTTTTACTCATAGGTGATCCACAGGGATGTGGGTTCAACCTGTCGATTCTTTTAGCCCTGGTGCCGCACTAATTCTCCCGGGTGGGAGGAACTCGATCCTGTCCAGTATGGATCAACGTCACTATGAAGCACTCTAGCAAGTCCGGGTTAACTCTCAGTAAGTCCTCTCCGGTGATCCAAGAATTATCAGACTCATGTCGTCCTTGCCAACGAACCAAATATCGCTAGTAATCTTTGCCCCGGGTAGCGATGATCTTGTCATCCAAGATCCGTTCGATCTGTCTCTCCGGGCTGGTGGTATGGCAGGTGGATACACTTGGGTTGGTTCACTCTCAAGGACTAGATTAGGCCCAAATGACTCACTAGGAATCAACGTTGGTTCCCTATACTCGATAAGGTCTGAAACGTTGAAAGTAGAGCTAATGCCTAGTTCATGTGGCAATTCAAGCACGTAGGCATTAGGTCATATCTTCTTAATTACTTTGTATGGTCCACTACTAAGGGTGTGTAAGTTGTTCAGGTCATAGTTTAACCATCACAAAGTTTCTTTATTGTATTCTTTGAGTCTTCTCTTAAATTAGCCATATGATTCTTATATAATTCTTTAATATGTTGTGCATATGACTCTACGAATGTCTAATAGACACAACTATGCATTTCTATTGAAGGAAATTTATTTATTTATATTTATATTTTTATTATTTTTTGTCTATTTAAGTCCTTAATTTCAATTCTGTGCTTGACTCTTGGTCAGTGGGTGGCATGCAGATGAAAACTTGACATGCACTCCTAATAAATGCCATAGGGTCTACCAGAAATAGGTTGTAAACCTAACATGCTCAATGGACTTATACAACATGCTAACTTCTATAAAATGCAAACTAATGGTTCTATAAATGCTGGAAGCTTCAAAAAAAGGTAAAAAATAAGAACTGGGTTCGGGGTTGACTTGGTAGGGTAGGAAATAAGAAAAGGGTTCGGGGATTAGTCCTAGACTAATGGGGTTGACCTTAAAGGTTTGGGGTATTTCTACAGTGTATGCCTTATAGAAGAATGGGTCAATAATTTCAGGAAAAAGATCTTCAATTGGGACTGATGGAGTGAATTCTTCCTGAGGTTGCTGGTTTAGAAAAATCAAGTCCTCAATAAGCTCTTCTGGTTCCTGAATTTTAGAACTAGGCTCTATAAATTGACGCTTTTCTAGGATTTTTTCAGGTAAGGTCTCAGTAGTAGGGTTAGGTTCCTCATGGATTTCTTTTTCTAAGGATTCTACCAGCACAATTTCAGTTATGGTATGGTCATGATCAACTAACTCTAGGCTGGTTTCAATCTGGGTATAGTCAGGGTTAGCTATATATGGGTTGGATTTAGTTTGGGTTCCTAGCAGGTCAGCTAATTCTAGGTCAGCTATAGATATCTCCTATTCTTCCTTGTACTCATCTACTAAGCTCACATTAGCTTCATAAACTTCCACTACAATAGCAGCTTGGTGAACCAATGAGGTAGTAGAGGTGGGTCGATTAAGGGGAAGATGACTGATTCCAAGGTTCTGACAAGGTGTACCGATCCTAGTGGATTCTGGCTGACTAAGAAAAACTTGACTAACATTTGGCTAATCCTAGGGGTTATGGGTTCCTTGGGTTCATAGGATATAGGTTCAGACCTATGGATTATGGATCTAGGTTCGTAGAAGCTGAGTTCATAGGATCTGGGTGCATAGGAACTAGGTTCATATGATCTGGGTAGGTACTTTTCCCTAAGTTTAAGTTTCATGTTGCTCCAAGTAGTTATGGGTATGTCTCTTCTTTGTCTGATCATTCTTTCGACATCATCCCAATAAATTCTAGCCTAGCATACTAACTTAAGCTTAGCAAACTTAAACTTTCTTTCATCAGACACTAGTTCCCTCTCAAAATACAGATCCATACCTTCTTCTCAATCAATATAATTCTCAAAATCAAGATCACCTCTAAATTTAGGTCCTTCTAACCTAAAGTTTCTAGTTGCTCTCTCATCCTGATCTACGAAATTATAATTGGGTCTCCTATGGTTAGATTCCCAGGTTAGGTCCTGGTGTGGGGCTCTCTTAGGATTGGGTTCTAGGAATGGATCAGGGTGTATCTCAAATTTAGGTTCGGATGGGTCTTACAGGTTTTCTCTAGGTTCCCTAATCGTTGATCCAGTTGATCAAACTTATGGTTCATTTGGGTACATTGTTCAATGAAGGTCCTAAGGAAGGTCTCAAAATTAGACTCCATGGTCAAGCTGGGTTAGGTTTGGGTTCAAGGCTATAAGTATTGGTCTCCTAATTTAGGAGTTATGCAATGCAAACACATCAGAACTCGACTCGGACTAGGGTTTCCTAGACCAAGAGCTCAAATAGAATGGGTTAGCTCAAATTACAACCAATTCAATAATTACCCTGTCCACTGGCCAAGTAAGAGATAGGGTCATGGGAGGCTCCCCCTGCTCTCGCAGGATCCTAATTAAGAACCACGAAACCGCTTAGGCATTTGCCTCTAGACCTCTAGCCTTAGACACTATATTCAAGTGATAATTAAAGGATTGAGTGCACTAGCTTATACACAATACTTGGAACCCGACCTATTGGTGTCCCTAACTCACTAGAGCAATTAAGTCTAACTGAGTTTTAATTAGGGTTAGGCTCGGATGCAAAGAAGGTTGTTGTGGGCCCAGGACAGGTGATGAGCTCCTGCCCTGATCTGAGATATTCAAGTGCTCTTAAGATTAGGTTACTTGATGATGCACACACGAGATAAAACCCTATATACAATCAAACTAAAATAATTAAAATAACAGAAAAATAAAATTAATTATTTTTTTATTTTGTTCTTTTGTTTTTCAGCAGAGATATATTTTGCAGAAAAAATCCTAAGATGCAGTAGTAATTTAAAATATGTAAATTTTATGCAAAAAGAATCCTAAACTAGAATTGCCGAAATTCAGGGTAGATCTATTCTCAGGCAGTATTTTGGTGAGCAAAAAATTTATAGATCAAAATAATTTATGAAAAAATTTTGAAAAATACTATCAATTATGATGGATCCATCAAAATAAGAATCAGGTGGTTTTGAGTTACCTACATATAGAAACAATCAAAATAATAGACAATGTACTAAGATGGCCGAGATGCAGAAATTAAAACCTAAAGATGCCTATCTCTTTGTTTTCTTCTTCAAGGGTCAATTCACAGTGGCACCCCTGCATGCCATAGGAAATTCCGTTTGAATGGGTTGTGAGGGTCTTGCAGCCCTTCTTTTTCCTATGACCGGACGTCCATGGTGAAGCACCTGATCCGAGTACTTAATGAGAACTAAGTCGGCACAAGAGAGATTAAACCCTAGTTTAACCTGCTCTGATGCCAAAACTGATGCAGGACAAAAAATCAAAATTAAATTACTGATATTTAAACCTAATTAATAGAGAAAAAATAAAAATTAATTTTTTTAGATTTTTAGAATTTTATATACTCAAAGCATTTAATAAAAAAGACCAGTCTACTAGCTATTACCCGCAAAGTAAACCTAACAAAGTAAACTAGAAAAAACATGACTTGGTGGCTGAGAAACCACCATAAACTAGGGTTTATCTATTCAACAAGTCAGGAATTATAAGAAGGAATAAATTTCAATTTTACTAATGAAGAAATGCTCCTCTGAATCGGATCTGACAGAACTCTCAAGATCTCACGGCAGGGTTTCAAGAACTCATCCCAGGCTTCGATCTTCCGTGCGAAGCTGGTTCCGAGGCAAGAACACCTGATCTTGATTCCTGTTCACCTGTAATACTCAACAAAGAAAGATACACAAATTAAAAATAGCAAAGGAAAAGAAAGAATGAAAGAAAGGAAGGTTTAGAAATGGTGGATTTGGATTTCTTGACGGCTGGATAAGTAGGGCCTCACATCCCACGATGTTCCATACAATAAAGGAAGGGCCTCATACCCCGCGATGCACATAGCAAATAAAGAAAATTCGACAGAATTTCGTTATATATTGATGAATAATTGATTACAAAGGGGGGTTGATGGGGTATTTATAGACCCATAACCAGTGTTGTAAGGGACACAAAGACTAGACTTGTGCTCCCTTAGAATACAATTCCTAGAGTCTTACTTCTGGACGTTTTGGACTCTTGCTTGTTGGGCTGATCTGGACTTCTATATGTGAGTGGACTCTTCAGTTTGGATTGAAAAAGACTCAAGAGTTTTGGTGAAACTCTTGAGTTCTGGATACTTAAGCAGCTTCCATCCTGATTGCTTGAAACTCTTGAAGTAGAAGACCATTGAACCTTCTTCTCTTAAGTGATTAAAATTTTTAGAACTCTTGAAGTTGGCATGAAAGAGGGTGCTTGGCCGATTTCCTTGTAGTTGGCATGGAATATTTGAGTGGGAGGGCACCATCTTGGGGAGTCCTTCTACTTTACTTATCTTAATATTAAGTGGCGCCAATTTTGCTTTCATTTGGCCAACCAAAATAAAAGAACATGGCATGTGGGATGTCCAAACAAAAGTGACATGGCATGTGTTCTTATCCTGGATGAAGTACCAAGTAGTGCTGTCCTAGTGACATGTCTAAATATGACATGTGTTGATATGCAAATCCTTAAAAAGATGGCCCCAAGAAGAGGTTGTGACTTGGGCTAGCACATGGGTTGTCTTGAGTCTTCAATTGGGTGCACTTGGAATGCTATCTTGGATCCCCTCTTGTAATACAGGACTCAATGACTCAACTAATTACATGGATTCAATAGATAACTAACCACATTATTTAATCAACTAATAACTAATTGAACTAATTATACTTAATTAGGCTTTCAAATAAAAATCTAATTAAAGTTGGTAAAAAGGGCTAATTAAATTGGACCATTAAGATCCCAATTGGGTAAATAGGGTTTGACTTAATTAGGGTTTCGACTCAACTTGGTAAAAAGGGTGTTGCCGCCAAGATCGTCGTGGTCCATAGCTGTTACCGGCGCCGAAGTGCGCTCCTATCGCTGCCTGCCGGTCCTCTGCTCTTGGACCTGCGAAACAAGGGTTAGTGACCCAGGCCGGGATTTCCGGTCGGGGCACTCCGACGATCAAGTCAGTGACAATCCAAGAAAACAGATCCTCCTGGTCGGGTCCCTCTTGATGGACTCCGCACTAGAAGGAGTGGAAGATGTGTCGGTGAAGGAGAAACGCAACAGGGGAAGAGTGATAGCGGGGACAAAGGGGTTCCCTGTTTCTCCGCTTCTCCTTGTTTCTCGATGGTTTTCCCTTAACTGTGGTGTTGGTGGTGGCGCTTCGCCCTCTTGGTCGAGCTTGCGCTTTGTATTTGTGGTGGATTATTGTTCTTGTGTTACTGGTGTGTTACCTCCCCCTCTTTGGGGGTGCCGATCGTTCTTTGTAGTTGAAAATTGGCCGTTGGAGCCTGCCTCGGGATCCTCGCTAGGTTGGCAGGCGCGTGCGGCAGGATCTCGTGCCGTGGACGGGATGCCTTTCCTGACAGGTGGTAGGGAAAGCTTTCATTCCTTCTGGCATCCTCTCCGGTCGCTCCATTCCGGGAAGCCTGGTAGAGCCTCGATCCAGGGGCTGCTGTCCTAGGGATGCGTGCTCTCTGGCTAGCCCATCCCCTGGAAGTACGACTGGACAGGTAGTTATGGCGGCATGGGGGGCGCCGTTCTGTGGTCCTCGGGCGGCTCGCCGGCGTCCTAGGATGGCAGGGTTTGCTTCGGTCTGGGTGCTCCGAGCTCGTGCGGTCACCTTGGTGGAGAAAGGAAGAGTGTGGGCCCAGTCCAGAGGGCGCGCACTCGGAGAGGCTCCACATCGGCGGGTGAGCTCTTGGCTCGACCTCGACCGCAGGGCTCTAGCCTTCGAGGGTCTCGCTCTGGAGGGCGAGGACGGACCCGGTCCAGAGGGCGCGCGCTCGGAGAGGCTCCACATCGACGGGCGAGCTCTTGGCTCGACCTCGATCGCAGGGCACTAGCCTCTGAGAGTCTCGCTCTGGATGGCGAAGGATGGACCCGGTCCAGAGGGCGCACGCTCGGAGAGGCTCCACATCGGCAGGCGAGCTCTTGGCTCGACCTCAACCGCAAGGCACTAACCTCCGATGGTCTCGCTCTGGAGGGCGGAGGACGGACCTGGTCTAGAGGGCGCGTGCTCGGAGAGGCTCCATATCGACGGGCGAGCTCTTGGCTCGACCTCAACCGCAGGGCACTAACCTCCGAGGGTCTCGCTCTGGAGGGCGGAGGACGGACCCGGTCCAGAGGGCACGCGCTCGGAGAGGCTCCACATCGGCGGGCGAGCTCTTGGGTCAACCTCAACCGCAGGGCACTAACCTCTGAGGGTCTCTCTCTGGAGGGCGGAGGGCGCTCCGACCTTGGCGTCGAGCTCATGAGCTCGACCCGGAGGAGGACTGAGCTCGACTTGCTATCCTGAGGGAGCTCAACCCAGCTCGGTAATGGTTTCCGAGCTGAAGAGTCGACGTGGCATCTTCCATGACGGCCTCCCTCAATGTGATGCCAGTCAGCTACCCACGTCAGCGATCTCGCCACATCAAATGGTTTTACCCCAAAATAAATAAAACTCTAATTACAGTTGGTAAAAAGGGTTTACCCTAACAAAACCAAAATATCAAAATTTAAAATAAATATTTACATAGTAAATAGGGTTGGGTTCGGGATTTTACTCACAGGTGATTCCCAGGGATGTGGGTTCAACCTGTTGATTTCATTTAGCCCTGGTGCCCATACCACCAAGCCTTCTCTTGGTCAGGTCGGACTCTACATAGAGTCTATTAAGGTCAGTTAGAGGATGCCCTCCTATCCTTTCATCATTGAACTCCCTAGTCTCTTCCGAATTGCCTCATGCTCCATTGTGCTAAACTCATGACGTTTAATAATTACTTTTCTTTTTTATTGCTTTCTCCTTGATGCTAAGCCCACCATCTAGATCTTTTGAAAGTTCTTCTCTTTTAAGGAGGACTCCACGAGGTCAAGTGATGGTACGCCT
Organism: Areca catechu; assembly: GCA_021397845.1. Classification (NCBI taxonomy): domain Eukaryota; kingdom Viridiplantae; phylum Streptophyta; class Magnoliopsida; order Arecales; family Arecaceae; genus Areca; species Areca catechu. The sequence continues at coordinate 11,670,933 of CM038049.1, forward strand.
CATCTCATATGAGACAGCACCTCATCAGAGGAGCTCCTTCCTCTATGCATGAATAAAAGGAGTGCTTCTTCTTCAAGTTGACTGGACAACCATGAAGTTTCGGCACCTCATAGGATAGGCCTCGACGATCATTGAACATGACCCTGAAGCTTCCCGATGTTGAGGAGAAATGCTTGGAGCTTATTTTAGGTGTGTTGCTCTTTGCACATGCTTCTCTCAAAGCATATGCTTTCAAGGTCAGCTTGAGTCTTGCAAACCCCCTTAATAAGTTCATAGTATAATTTATCTCAGTTTGGTTATCCCTAATAGACTATGATCTCCCGTTTGGATTTGTTATTTTCAAAAATGAAGCTCGAGAAGCTTAAGTCGGTGTACTACACTACTTAAATGAGAAGAAAGCCTCGATCGAATCTCTCATACCTAAGTGAGATTGAACTGAGGCGACCCTCACCCAACGATCCCTGGTTTTCCTCAAACTATAGTCTGAATTGCAACACCAAAGAGGGAGGCCTCTTCATCTAAGGCTCAAGTACTTGGCCCCCTTCAAATGGCCACTATGGCAATGCAACCCTCAACTCCAACAACTTCTTCATCCCTTCAAGGTGGAGTGGCATATCAAAGCTCATCTAGTATTCTCCTCACCGTGCCAACTCGTCGGCTCTAGCTCCTCAACCAATCCCTATCAAATCCAAGCAAGAGGCTTAGGGCAAGGTCAGGCCTTAAAAATAATAAAGTCATCCAATAGCTACTTTAGGCTGCCATTTTTCCACCTAATGTGGAGATATTGAAGGTATAGCACCCTAGATTTTGTATCAAAGACTCTTGCGATTCACTTCTTCAGGTAGGCCCAGGCTCAATATTATTATTATTTTTTTTTTTCAAATTTTGGCGTCATTCTGTTTCAACTCGTTAATCATCTAGAGTACTTTGTGAATTCATTAAAGATATTAGACTAGGCAATGGAGGAGGCCGATGCCAAGGCTCATGCAGCCGGGTCGAAAGCAGTTGAAGTATCGGAGGTCAAGGACAAGGCTTGGATCACATTGTCGAAGCTAGCCAAGAGATCAACTCCCTCATGGCTAAAGCTTGGTTAGCTAAGGAAAAGGTTGCCCGAGCCAAGGCCAAAGTAACCAAGGCCTTGTGCACTAATGTGGCAAGCTGTTGACATGGCACCTGCGATAGAAGCAGCTAGGTGGTGAGGTGGCGGAAAGTGCCACCTGGCCCGTCTGAGATCAAACTCCCATCTGAGGTCGAGCTCCCAGTCAAGGTCGAGCTCCCAAAGTGAGCCCCCGTCCGAGGTCAAGCTCCTAACTGAGATCAAGCTCCAGCCGAGATCGAGCCCCCAAAATGAGCTCCCGTTCAAGGTCAAGCTCCTGTCTAAGATCAAGCTCCTGACCAAGATCAAGCTTCCTAAGTGAGCTCCCGTTCGAGGTCAGCTTCCGTCTGAGGCCGAGCTCCAATCCAAGGATGAACACCCATCTGGACGGTCCCTGGAAGTAAAAATGGTGCTCCCTCGGTCATGGCTAGGAAGATAATAGGAAGTGAAGCTTAATTCCCGGAGGACAAAGGTGATGGAGACCTAGACTGCAACACAGAGAGGCACGATGTCACCATCTCCAACGGACTAGCTGCTCATACCTTTTGCATGGCGCGTGCCCCACCGGGGCTCCAGCTCCTGTAGCACACCGCCCGCATCCTTTGCTAGGTGCATGCTCCATCGGGAAGCATATAATCAGGGTTTCCTTTTGCAAAATTCTCCTACGGGAAGTGATCTTTGCACATCTTGGAGCACATCATACCATTTGCATTGATTAATTATCATGATTACCTTGTTATGTTTTAACATATATATGCCCTCTACATCATAGTATTGTAACATAGTTACATCATGTCTTACAATTTCTACCACACAATATCTATCTCCTTTTCTTTTACCTTTCCTTCATTTCATTGAATATAATATTTCTTTTTTGGAGATATATAGATAAATTCTGTAGCAAATATGTTTTCAAACCTAGTTATCAAACATGTGTTTAATTAAAGCTTGATGTACTCAATTTTTAAAGGGGTCAGAGTAATTTTTTAGATTTTTAAGTCAATATCAGTAGGACCTCATTGACATTCTGTGACTTCAGACCATCGTTCTTTAGAATCACATAAATTACCATGTCAATTTGTCAATATTAAGCATGATAGAGCACAACATTTGTTACCTAATCCAACAAGGGAGCAAAGCGGATTTGGAGATCATCTAAGATATTTAGGGTATGAAAGCATCCCACTGTAATTTCGATAAAATAATAGATGCCTATCTGGTTATCACATATTATGGACATGCATGACACAAGAACTTAAAAGGAGTAAAAGAAATGAATGCTAAATTTATTATTTATTATTTAATTAAGATGGATTCAGAATAGATAGCGTTCGTTGGCAATAAAAGAAACTCAAAGGCAGAGAGAAGGCACTGGGAAAGGGGAGATGGGAAAAGAGCAATAGCAAGATTCATAGGTGTAGGCCCAAGTAGGAGAAAGAAAGAGAGAGAGCCTCTTTTATAATTCATCATGGTAGCAAACAAAGAGGCTTCCTCCTCCTGCTTATTTAAACATGTAATAGAGCTCTTGTGAAAGTTAATTCCGAGTCCGATTTCCCTTCAAATGCTAACAAGAAAGCCTTCGCTGCAATCAAACTATTTTTATTCCCAGCATATAAGAGCAGAGTATCATCTGTGACTTAGAAGTCCTTTAATACCTCTAAAAGCGGGGTTGGAACTTCAATTAAGCCAACGGATCCAGCTTTCTTAAGCAAGGCAGAGAGAATAACAATAACAATAACTAGAACAGGAGTTCCTGACTGACTTCATGTAGGAACTTGGTCACACACTTGGTTCAATAAGATTTACACAGAAGCCAAATTTCTTGAGCAGCTGAATTGAGCTAAGGTACAAATATGTTGCATGTAGAAAGACTGATATGATTCATTACAAGAAAAGATGGACAGGTGGCATCATCTCTCTGGAACGAACAGAAGCACATGGGCACCTTTGCCAGAATACTGGTTTAGAGATATCGATCATTACAATACCTTTAGACATGCAAGTTTGCTATCGTGCTATGTGACCGACATCAGTTGCATAGAGTTGTGACGTAATGCTACAGGATGCAGATAGGCTTCATCATTTTAAGCACGAGTGTCATGCCCCGAATCCCAGCATCCAAGTTGGCCACGTGTGACACGGCTACATGAGTTATAGGACAATATTCTAGAGATCATATAAGGCCTATATCATTCACTAATATACTGATAAGAATATGATTTATTCAAAAATAATTAATAATCAAATATTTACTAAATAGATTCATCATCAATTTGTTTGATTATAATTATTTAAATATCTAGCGGTATCAAAAATTCTACTAACTAATGAACCAACTCCGATACTGGAACCATTCGCCCAACTCATTCGTACAATATCTAGTGCCTCTGAAAAAAATATAATAGGATATGGGCTTTACGACCCAATAATCAAGAACAATAAATTTCATGGACGAATAATTAAGCATCTTAATTCGAAGTTGAGATGTTAATATTTATTTGAAAGAGATTGAAAAAATTCAATATGTATTGTGAATGACAAGGATCAAAATTGAGATACCATATAATTTTGTTATATTAAGATCTTATAAAGAAAATATCTAAGAGAGGGATTATCTGAAAGTTCGAGGATGATGTTAGGGTTGAGTATTTCCAAAGTTTGGACTATGATGATTTTTTAAAAAAATTAATTAAGAATAATTAATTATATTGGCATCAAAAGGTTAGTATTCTTTTAGAAGATTTCAGGAGGATTCGATATATATTATAGTTAAAAAAGATATAGTCCTAAAATATCATATAATTATTATGTTAAGATTTTGTAAAGCAAATACTTTGAAAGATAAATTATTTGAGAGATTGAGGATGACATGAAGATTAGCTATTTTCAAAGTTTAAAACTCAAACAAGCTAATTTCAAGTCCGAAATTATTTTAAGGATGGGGAAATGTAATACCCCAGCCCATTATCTCAGCCTGATAATCAAATTGAGCCCAAAGGATCCTTGCATATATTTTAAAGCATGCCAAAAAAAAAAAAGAAAAAGTGAAGAAGAGGACTTCTAATGGGAGTCTTCTTTCTCTTGGTTTTTCGGAAGCAAAACAACTTTCAAGAGGAGTTTGGACTCCTCCCCCTCGATTTCTATTAAAAGGGAGAAGGTCATCCTTGTCTTCCCACCATAAATCGATGCCCGAACAGAGGAAAGGCCATCATTTTTTCTTTCATCATGGCCACTGGAATTGGAGCAATCAGCATTACCGAAGGCAAGGTAAGCCTCGACTCTCCTTCCTTCCCTATTTTTCTCCTTTCTATGCCCTCACACCCCATTTTTGATCAGCAATTGCTAGATTATTTTGTAAAAAGAAGAAAACCAATATTCTACCCTTTTCTTCTATTATTCCGGCGCTACCATCGCCATTGAATGCTAAATCGGAACCGATGGCCGTACCACAATAGATCCCGGCCATGACCACCCTCCTTCGAGCAAGACCCCCAAGTCTTGGGAGAATGAACAGGGAACACAGGTCCTGGCCGAGAGGAAAAGAAGACAAAGAAAAGAAAAAGGAGAAAAAAAAAGGAAATCTCTCTCTTCCCTCCCTCCTCTCTTTTTCTCTTCAAGATTGATGATTTATTGACTTTCTTTTAGAATATTTTCTCTCTAGTTTCTCTCTTTGAAATTATCTCTCTAAAAGTTTCTCTCTCTTAAAGATTGGGAAGGTCATGAAGATGGGATTAAAGAATTGATAGATGGATCCTTGATGAACCTTGATAGTAGATGGTTCTAGAATAGTAATTATTATATCATGGAATTTATTTATTAATATTTAGATTGATTTTATAGGAGAATAATTTTTCAAATAAGAGAACGTTGAGCAAGTTCTTTAGCACCTAGATTAAGGATTTGAAAGTAGATTGAAATCTGGCATGTTAATTTTATCATCGATAGAGATAAGAATTCCTAGACATCGATCACCTATTTATATAAAAATAATCTTATGTATCGGTGATTTTGCTTCATATGATTTAATAGTTGCATGTTATATACTTATTTATTAAATTTATGTGGTATTTGATAGCCATCTATTATATACTCATATGTTAAGTATGTGATTTTATATGAATTATGTTTTATATATTGTTGATTTTGGTTGGATAAATTGCGGTATTTATGTACATTCAATTTTATAAAAGAGTATGTTTTGATACAAAAAATTGTTAAGAAGCATAAAATTAATTTTATGATCGCATGATTGGTGGTGGTGTATTGGACTATCCATGCATTGATGTCTTGCTATAGACCAGAAATATAGTACCATTGATGCTTACCATAGGTCGAAAATAGAGCTATTGATGCTTCGCTATAGGCCAAAATTGTATTACTGTTACTGCTCTATCATGAGCTAGAAATGTGAAACTATTTGATACCCCGTCACAGGCCAGAATGTAAAATGATCGATGCCCCACCATGGGCTGGAAACATGATTGTAGTAGTTGTCATGCCCCAAACTCAGTACCGAAATCGACTACGTGACCGACCGCACAAATCCTAGGTATTATTCTAGAGATCATGCTAGGCCAAGTACATGAGATTCTCATTATTTCTAGAAATTAAATTTAATTAACCAAACATCATTAAAATAATTTAATAATAGCTAGATAATCAACTCATTCAATTCATGATTACTAAATGATTAACTTGTTTGTTACATGGGTTTAAAAAATAAAACTAACTAAATAATCTACAAAAATACTGGAACTCAAATTCCATGCTCGACCTGACCCATGCTATGCATCCTGCAATTCTAAAAGAAAAGAGAAATGGAAAGTGAGCTTTACAGCCCGGTAAGAATTTCCATATACTCTCACCATCATAATAAAATAATTGAAAAGTAATATGTAATGTCACATAATACCATGATCATATATAACAACATATATCATGCGATGCAAAATGTCATATCAAATAACCTTTGTGATTATCATAAATCAAATTTAATCATCTTAGGATGCTCGGCTTTGGACTATCATAACCACGTTTCCGGCCAATGGTTTCACATTTCTGGCATATAGCAGGGCATCAATTGTTTTACATTTCTGACTTACAGCGAGGCATTAATGTTTCTACATTTCTGGCCTATAGCAGGGCATCAACGATATTACATGTTTGGCCTATAGTGGGGCATCAATACATAGCTAGTCTAGTGCACCACCATCTATCATGCAATCTTAAAATCAGTTCATGCTTATTAACAATTTTTATATCAAAATATATTCTTTCATCCAATGGGATGCACATGAATACCAGAATTATCCAACCAAGATCTACAATATATAATTCATATAAAACCACATATATTGGATATATGATATATATAACAGATGACTATCAAATACCATATGTACTTAATAAATAAGAATATTACATGCAATTATCACATCACATGGAGCAAGATCACTTAAGCACGAAATAGTTTTTACATGATTAGGTGATCGATGTGCAGAAATTCTTACCTTACTAGAGATAAACTAAATATATCCAATATCAGTACATATGAGGAACTCATTCAATACCCTTCTGCTCATAAAATTATCTTCCTAAAATAATAACTTTTAATATCAATAAATAACTTTATAGTTATTATACATCCAAAACCTTCTATCCAAATTTCATCCGTGATCCACCCGCTGTTATCCTAACTTCACAAGTTCCTTGGAAGAGAACTTTTAGACCCCCCTTAAATATTTATTTATTTATCTTGCCCTTTTCTTCTCTCTCTTTCTTCTTCTTTCTCCTCTCTCTTCTCTCCTCTCTCTCCTTATTCTCTCTCTCTTCTTTCTCTCTCCTCTTCTTCTCTCCCCTCTTCTTCTTCTCTCTCTCCTCCTTCTCTATCCATTCTGATATGGCAACATTGCTGACGTGGGATGTACGTCAGACCCAGTTGGCCGCCAGGCAGTGCCACGCGGCATCCTCTCCGGGCTTTCCTGCCAAGTGGCTTGGCCAGCGGTTAAGTCAACCTCGAGCCAAGCTCGGCACCTCTGCCACTTCACCAAGTGTCGACCCAGGTGGGGTCCACCTCGGTAGAAGTGGTCCTGCCTCTGATCCTTCGCCAAGTGGTGCTCCTAGATGGGTCCACCTCACCAAAGTCGAGCCAGGCTCCCCCTGCTCCTTCGCCAGGTGGCACCCCCAGATGGGTCCACCTCGATCGAAGTCGAGTTGGTCTCTGCCACTTCGCCATGTGTCGATCCAGGCGAGGTCCACCTTGGCTGAAGTGGCCATGCCTATGCTCCTTCGCCAAGTAGCACCCCCAGATGGGTCCACCTCGCCGAAGTTAAGCCAGGCTCCCCCTGCTCCTTCACCAGGTGGCACCCCCAGATGGGTCCACCTCGACCGAAGTCGAGCTGGCCTCTGCCACTTCACCAGGTACCGATCCAGGCGGGGTCCATCTCGGCCAAAGTGGCCATGCCTCTGCTCCTTCGCTAGGTGGCGCCCCCAGATGGGTCCACCTCGCCGGAGTTGAGCCAGGCTCTCCCTGCTCCTTCGCTAGGTAGCACCCCCAAACGGGTCCACCTCGATCGAAGTTGAGCTGGCCTCTGCCACTTCGCCAGGTGTCTACCCGGGCGGGGTCCACCTCGATCGAAGTGGCCCTGCCTCTGCTCCTTCACCAGGTGGCGCCCTTAGATGGGTCTACCTCGACGAAGTCGAGCCAGGCACTCCTTTGCCAGGTGGCACCCCCGAATGGGTCCATCTCGATCGAAGTCGAGCTGGCCTCTGCCACTTTGCCAGGTGTCGACCTAGGCCAGGTCCATCTCGATCGAAGTAGTCCTGCCTCTGCTCCACCAGGTGGCGCCCTCAGATGGGTCCACCTCGCCGAAGTCGAGCCGGGCTCCCCCTGCTCCTTCGCCAGGTGGCACCCCCAGACGGGTCCACCTCGGTCGAAGTCGAGCTGGCCTCGACTACTTTGCCAGGTGTCGACACAAGCGGGGTCCATCTCGATCGAAGTAGTCCTGCCTCTGCTCATTCGCCAGGTGGCACCCCCAGATGGGTCCACCTCGCTGAAGTCGAGCCGGGCTCCCCCTGCTCCTTCGCCAGGTGGCACCCCCAAATGGGTCCACCTTGGCCGAAGTCGAGCTGGCCTCTGCCACTTCGTCAGGTGTCGACACAAGTGAGGTCCACCTCGGTCGAAGTGGTCCTATCTCTGCACCTTCGCCAAGTGGCGCCCCTAGATGGATCCACCTCGCTGAAGTCGAGCCGAGCTCCCCCTGCTCCTTCACCAGGTGGCACCCCCATACAGGACCACCTCGGCTAAAGTCGAGCTGGCCTCTGCCACTTCACCAAGTGTCAACCCGGGCGGGGTCCACCTTGGTCGAAGTGGCCCTGCCTCTGCTTCTTCGCCAGGTGGCGCCCCTAGATGGGTCCACCTTGTCAAAGTTGAGCCAGGCGCTCCTACGCCAGGTAGCACCCCCAAATGGGTCCACCTCAGTCGAAGTCGAGCTGGTCTCTGCCACTTCGCCAGGTGTCGACATAGGCAGGGTCCACCTCGGTCGAAGTAGTCCTGCCTCTGCTCCTTCGCCAGGTGGTGCCCCCAGATGGGTCCACCTCGTCGAAGTCGAGCCGGGCTCCCCCTGCTCCTTCGCAAGTGGCACCCCCAAACGGGTCCACCTCGGCCGAAGTCGAGCTAGCCTCTGCCACTTCACCATGTGTCGACATAGACGGGGTCCACCTCAGCCGATGTGGTCCTACCTCTGCTCCTTCGCCAGGTGGCGCCCACAGATGGGTCCACCTCACCGAAGTCAAGCCAGGCTCCCTCTGCTTCTTCGCCAGATGGCGCCCCCGGATGGGTCAACCTCGTCGAAGTCGAGCCGGGCTTCCCTGCTCCTTCACCAGGTGGCACCCCCAGATGGGTCCACCTCGATCGAAGTCGAGTTGGCCTCTGCCATTTCGCCAGGTGTCGACCCGAATGAGGTCTACCTCGGTCGAAGTGGCCCTGCCTTGCCAGGTGGCACCCCTAGATGGGCCCATCTCAGTCAAAGTCGAGCCCTCTCCGCGAAGCATCTACGGGACCGAGGGTGCGAGCCCCGAGGACGTTGCTGAGGACGGCGCGTGCAGGTGACGCGTTCAGTATGGCATCCCGAAGCCTGTAATGGTGCGTGGAACCTCGTTTGCACCAGTTTAGGAGGAACACCTCAATCGAGGAGCCAGATCCGGCGGGCCGTGACCAAGAATCCCCCAAAAAAGTGGACCACGGTCAGCGCCTCGAACCCAGGTACGCCTACGCGCGAATCGAGGTCCTGCCCGGCTTCCCCTTTTCGTGACAGTGAGGCGGACGAGACAGGCTCGCCGTTTAACTCCCAACCACAAAGGGAGACAACCGCTAGAGAACGAGAGGGAGCATTGTTGACCTCCAAGGCCTCCCCCAGGGGGGAGAATCGAGGCACCAAAGCATCTGACGATCTAAAAAGGGCATCATGGGCAAGAAGGAAGGTAAGCAATGAAGAGAGCAGGCCCACAGAAGAGAAGACGGGCGATTTTAAGACAAAGGTTCCGGAGGAACTTGCTGAAGCTAGCTCGGCAAGCCCTGTCGCAGGGACCGGAGTGCCAGCCTCTCTCGTTCTCGCTCATTTTCACTACTTAAAGACTCCTCTAAGCACAGAGACCCAGCAGGAATCCATCTTAGCATATCTGTTCCACTTTACCGCTCTCTAACTTGACTATCGGAGTGCCCCCGCCGGGATCCCCGACCCGGTTCTCTAATCTTGTTTTGTAGGTCCGGAGCGTCAGGATTCCGAAGCAAAGGGAATCGCAGTCCGACGCTGAATCATAGCTGCAGGCCACAGTGATAAGGTTGGCAGCACATTCTTTCTCTCCTCTTTCTCTCTCCTCCTCTCTCCTATTTCTCTCTCTTCTTTCTTTTTCTTTTCTTTTCTTTTTCTTCTTTTTCTTTTCCTTTTCTTTTTCTGTTTCCTTTTCTTTTCCTCTCTTCTTCTTTTCTTTTCTTCCCCCCTCCTTTTCTTTTCCCATTGGCTGAACAGAGGACTCCTGCGCTCCCATCCCCCTGCTCATTCTCTAATGCATGAATCCTTCGCTCGAAGGAGAGTGGCCGGGATCATGCTCCACAGCGATGCAGCCTCCGGTGGTCAGTGGTCAAGGATTTGGCTTCCAAGGAGAAAAAAAGAATGGAACCCCCCTTACCTACTTCTCAACGGCGATCGACTATGGTAGCAATGGAAACTGGTGAGTTTTCTTCGATTCCTCAGGGTTTTGAGAGGGGATGTTCAAGAATTTAAAGAGGGCGGAAGGGAGGACTTTTACTCCCTCCCGACCCTCTCTCTTAGAATCCCAGTAGGAGTGAATCGGAGAAGACTCATGTTAGAAGTCTCCCTCTAATTCCAAATAGAAAGCCCTCCTCTCTTTCGACGGGTATTACATTCCCTCCCTGTTAAAATAATTTCATCCTCAAACTAACATATCTAAAGTTCAAAGAATTGCAAATACTTGTCTTTCATTTTTGTCTCAAGTTCCTAGGTAGCCTCTCTCTATGTGAATTTACATCCTAAGATCCTACAACCTAAGCTCTAATACCATTCTATCATGCCCCGAACTCTACACCGGGATCGGCTACGCGACCGGCTGCACAAATTCTAGGTATTATCCTAGAGATCATGCTAAGTCTAAGTACACGAGATTCTCATCATTTTCAAAAATTAAATTTAATTAACCAAATACCATTAAAATAATTTAATAATAACTAGATAATCAACTCGTTTAATTCATTATCACTAAATGATCAACTTGTTCGTTACATGGGTATCAGAAATAGAATTAACTAAACAATCTAAAAAAATATTGGAACTCAAATCCCACACTCGACCCAACCCACGCTACACGTCCTGCGACTCTGAAAGAAAAGAAAAGTGGAGAGTAAGCTTTACAGCCCAGTAAAAATTTCTACATACTCTCATAATCATAATAAAATAATTGAAAAGTAATATGTAACGTCATAAAATATCATGATCATATATAACAACATATGCCGTGCGATGCAAAATATCATATCATATAACTTTCATGATCATCATAAATCAAATTTAATCATCTTAGGGTGCTCGGCTCTGGACTATCATAACCACGTTTCCAATCCATGGCGGGGCATCAATAGTTCCATATTTTCGATTTATGGCAGGGCATCAATAGTTCTACATTTCTGGCCTGTGATTGGGCTTCAATGTTATTACATTTTTTACTTGTAGCGTGACATCAATGAAAATACATTTCTGGCCTATAGCAAGGCATCAATATATGGCTAGTCCAATGCACCATCACCCATCATGCAATCTTAAAATCAGTTCATGCTCGTTAACAACTTTTATATCAAAACAAACTTTTTTTCATCCAATGGAATCATGAATATCGAAATTATCCAATCAAGATGGACAATATATAATTCATATAAAACCACATATACTGGATATATGAATATATATAACAGATAACTATCAAATACCATATATATTTAATAAATAATAATATTACATGCAATTATCACATAATATGGAGCAAAATCACTGAAGCACAAAATAGTTTTTTTTTTAATTAGATGATCGATGTCCAGAAATTCTTACCTCACTAGAGATAAACTAAATATATCCAATATTAGTCCATACCAGGAATTCACTTAGCATTCTTCTACTCAGAAACTGTCTTCCTATAATAATAACTTTTAATATTAATAAATAACTCTATAGTAATTATATATCCAAAACCTTCTACCCGAATTCTATTTATGTTTACCCGCTGATATCTTAACTTCATAAATTTCTTGGAAAAGAACTTTTAGATTCCTCTTAAATATATATTTATCTTACCTTTCTCTTCCCTCTCTTTTCTCTTCTCTCTCCTCTCTCCTCCTTCTCTCTCTTCTTTCTCTCATCTCTTTCTCTCTCCTCCTCTCTCTTCTTTATCTCTCTTCTTTTTTTTTCTTTTTCTTTTCCTTTTCTTTTCTTTTCTTTTCTTTTTCTTTTTATTTTTCTTTCCTTTTCCTTTTCCTTTTCTTTTTCTCTCTTCTTTTCTTTTCTTCTCTTCTTCTATTCTTTTTCCGTTGGCCGAATAGAGGACTCCTGCGCTCCTATCCCCCTGCTTGTTCTCCGGTGCATGGATCCTTCTCCCGGAGGAGTGGCCGAGACAATGCTCCATGGTGGCGTGACCTCCGATGGTCGATGGTCAAGGGTCTAGCTTCCAAGGAGAAAAAAAAGAATGGAACCCCCCTTACCTAGCTTCCCATCGACAATCAACTATTGTGGCCGTGGAAATCGATGAGTTCTCTTCAATTCCTCAACTTTGATGGGTTTTGAAAGAGGGATGTTCAAGGATTTAAAGGAGAAGGGAGAACATTGACTCTCTCCTGACTCTCTCTCTTTAAATCCCGGTAGGAGTGAATTGGACAAGAAGACTTCCATTGGAAGTCTCCCTCTAATTCCAAATAGGGAGCCCTTCCCTGTTTCAATGGGTATTACAGCAGTCCTTGGGACTAACCACGTTGTTGATGCCTGCCATAGGCTAGAAATATGGAACTGTTGATACTTCGTCATAGACAAAAAATATGGTTATGATAATTCAGAGTCAAGTACCCTAAGATGATTAGATCTGAGTTATGATGATTGTGAGAATTATATGATATAATTTTTTGTATTGCATGACATGTATTATTATGCATGGCCATAGTATTTTATGGTATATAAATTATTTAAAGATTATATGTTATTTTTTTATCTGTTATTATTATGATGGTGTGTTATATAAATTATTTATTTATCTTACCCTTTTTTCTCTCTTTTTCCTCTCCTCTCCTCTTCTCTCTCCTCCTATCTCTTATTTTTCTCTCCTCCTTCGCTCTTCTTTCTCTCTCCTCTTTTCTCTCCCTTCTCTCTCTTTTTCCTTTTTCTTTTCTTTTCTTTTATTTTTTTCCTTTCCTTTTCTTTTTCTCTTTCCTTTTCTTTTCCTCTCTTCTTCTTTTCTTTTCTCCTCTCCTCCTCTCCTCTTCTCTTTCTGTTGGCTGAATTGAGGACTCCTACGTTCCCATCTCCCTGCTTATTCTCCAATACACGGATCCTTCGCTTGGAGGGGAGTGGCCGGGATCATGCTCCACGGCAGCGTGGCCTCCGACGGTCGATGATCAAGGATCTAGCTTCCAAGAAGAAAAGAAAAGGAACGGAACCCCCCTTACATAGCTTGCCGGCAACGATCGGCTGTGGTGGCAGTGGAAACCAGTGAGTTCTCTTCAATTCCTCGACTTTGGTGGGTTTTAAGAGGGGGTATTCAAGGATTTAAAGAAGACAGAAGGGAGGACTTTGACTCCCTCCCGGCTCTCTCTCTTTGAATCTTAGTAGGAGTGAATCAGAGAAGAAAACTCCCATTGGGAGTCTCCCTCTAATTCCAAATGGGGAGCCCTCTCATGTTCCGATCGATATTACAGTAGTCCTTGGGACTAATCACATTATTGATGCCCCGTCACAGGCTAGAAATGTGAAATTATTGATGCTCCATCATGGATAAAAAATGTGGTTATGATAATCCAGAGCCGAGTATCCTAAGATGCTTAGATCTGAGTTATGATGACTGTGAGAATTATATGATATTATATTTGCATTGCATGATATATGTTGTTATGCATGACCATAGTATTTTATGATATATAAATTATTTAAAGATTATATCTTATTTATTATTATGATGATGGTGTGGATATGTAAAAATTCTTATTGGGCTGTAAAGCTCACAACCCTCTCTATTCCTTTTTTTATTTCAGAGTTATAAGATAAAATATTTTGGAAACAATTGGACTATGATTGAAAGAGTCAATTAGATAAAACATCTTCAATACAGTTAGATGATCAAGTTCTGTGATATGTACGAGATTTGGTATTTGTTAATGTAGAACATTCATTATGAATCAAAATTAATTATGTACTAAAAAATTAAGATTTTAATAAATTTTAAGACCTTGTATGATTTCTAGAATATAAATCTAAAATTTGTATAGTTGGTCACGTGATCAACCCGGGTACTGAATTCGGGACATGACAATGAGATCTACCTTCACTTAGCTTAATCACTTACCAAAACATAGGACCAGACTGTCACACCCCGAATCCAGCACCTGAATCGGCTACGCGATCGGCCGCACAAATCCTAAATTTTATCCTAGAGATCATGCAAGACCTAAATTTTTTTCATTTCAACTTCAATGTTCTATAATACTATTGATCATAATTCATAAGAAAAATACCTAATATAAAGAAAATAATACAATTCATATTATTACAACTCCAGTCATCTTTCAATCATCTGATGGGTATTAATAACTCTATAGCTACTCATCATTTTTTCATGAATCACGTTCATCATCAAGCTCAAATATCATGCACAACTTTGAGAAGAGAAAACAAATAGAGGGCTGTGAACTTTACAGTCCAGTAAGGTCTCCAAACAGTTACCATTAATTATAATAATTTAAAAATAGCAATGATATATTATGTCATGCAACGAACAACACAATGTCATATACGACAAATCTTTTATAAAATCATTTTTCCTTGTTATATTTCAATTTAGTCATCCTTTTTCTTCTTTAGGGTTCTGGACTAACCACGGTCATGCTCCAGCCCATGACTGGCAACCTCATATTCGACCATGTATCCGTGGTCAAGCTAGCTCACGTATAAAGCCTGTGGCTCAGGCTGTCCCACGTACTATCCGTCCGTGACCGGCTATTCTACATACAAAGTTCATGGCTCAGGTTGTCCCACGTACTATCCACCCGTGGTCGGCTATTCCATATACAAAGTCCGTGGCTCAGGCTGTGTAACTACGATACCACCATGGCATGGCTAGTCCAAATACCGTATTCTCTTAATTAATACTTTATCCTTTCACATCATCATATCAAATCATATCATAATGTCAAACCATGAGGTCTCAAATCTTTCAATAACCGGCATCACAGTCCAAACCATCAAAAGTAATTTGTTTGATAAACATGGTATCCATAAACATAAATAATAACATCAATAGTTATATTGTCCATCATGAAAAATCAACTATACCATGCAAAGATAAACCATGCATGCCCATGCTCGTGTACTCGGATCAAAACATGTCATAATAAACACATATATATAACTGGTGATCAGGTCCAGAGATCCTTACCTTCTAGTGCTAACTCAAAATACCTGATTCCAATCTATACTCGAAGTTCATCCATCATCTTCCTGCTTAGAAGGCTGCTCCCCTACAATCATAATTAAACAATCCTAAGACAATTGTAAACTCAAAATCTTTTACCTAATTTTTTCTACGATTCACCCATAAAATCCTAACAGCACAAATTTCGAGAAAAAGGCATTTCGATCTCCCCCTTCAAAATTTATATTTTTTTGTATCTTCTCTTCTTCTCTTCTCTTTCTCTCTCCTCTTCTCTTTTTTCTTCCTTTTTCCCTCTCCTCTTTCTCTCTTTTCTTTAGATTGCAAAATCTCTTCATGGCTTCTTTTTTTTTTTTTGGCTCTCTGGCTCTCTGCACCTGAATAACCCTCGGTGTCTTGGCGTCCCTCGTTAAAAAGAATAACAAAATCAGTACAAAACCACATCAAAACTTCTCTCAAAAGTCCAAAACCATCAGGCCGTCAGATCTGAGATCAACGTCTCAGATCGTGCCAAAATTTGAATTAAATAAGCCATGATCAAGCCTAATCTCAGCCGGATCAATCTCAATCATCCGATCGCTTGATCGGACGGTCCAAATCGCTCAGAAATATCGTGGACCATTGTGAGCCGCGCGAAACGGTGGGGAAATGCCCGGGAAATAGGCAAGAAACGCTCCTACGCGCGCCGCTTCCGGTCAGGCCAAGCCCATGCACTCGCGCGCGCCTGCGCGTGGGCCTAGGTCGTGCCCCGCGCAACCGCGCGTCGAGCCTGAGCCGTGCCCCGCACGCCCGCCCGTGTCCGTTTGCACCCACCTGCACCAGCGTGCCCGCTCATGCTCGCACCTAGGCCGTGTGCGTGGGTCTGGGCCGGGTCCAGGCTGGTGGGCCGGCCTGGCCTCCTTTTTTTTTTCTTTCTTTTTTTTTTTTTTTTTTGTTCTTGGGTTATTACACAGACAACTCAGGGAGGATGAGGATGTTCACTGCAATCTTGACTCAAACAATTGTTATTACCAGGCCTTCTTCCAAGAACACACCTCTTGTTCCCATCTTCCTCTTCTCCTAGGATCCCTCCCAGCCTTTGTTTTCTCCTTGCCAAGGAGTGATTTTCTTCGAGGTACAATTTCTAGCTAGATCTCATTTAGCTCCTTCTACGGTCCTTTGTTGCAGCACTCTCATGTGCTAATTAACATAGGAGCAGACATAAACCATTGATAAATGTGTTGGTTTATTAATAAATTTTTTAATTCAAAAATTCGAGTTTTTTTAAGAATCCCATAGCCTTCTCTTAGACTCTCAAATAACTTGGTTTTCTAAATAAATAGAATTTAGTATTTTATCTTTATTTTCTCTCCTTTTTCTAAAATTCCATGGAATTATATAGACACATCTCTTAATTATTTCTCATGAGATACCTTAGAAGAGTCATTGTATTTCCTCAAAATACTTCCGGAACGGATGCACCGCTTACGGACCCTTCCAAAAACTTTCGTAAATGAAAAGATGCATTATAATAAAAAAAATACCTATGGTCTGATGGTGATTTCAAGAGATACAACGGTTGATAAATGGATGGATAGGATACATTTAAAGAAAAAATATCT
Source organism: Areca catechu (assembly GCA_021397845.1). Classification (NCBI taxonomy): domain Eukaryota; kingdom Viridiplantae; phylum Streptophyta; class Magnoliopsida; order Arecales; family Arecaceae; genus Areca; species Areca catechu. Next base: position 11,687,826 of record CM038049.1, read on the forward strand.
AAGTATCCTATTATCTCATCCTTTTATATCTACAAATAGAAAAGGGAATCTTGGTTTTGACATATTTCAACGAAAAAGTTCGGAGATAAAATAAAAAATAAAAAAATAGCTCGACTCATCCCCCCTTTTTTTATCAAAAAAAAAAAAAAGGAAAGGGACCATACTTTCTATCTAACATAACAACATCTCTTTTATCCGAATAACATTAGATTAGAGAAGGGAATTGAGTGACTAATTGAATGAACTCATGTGCACTCATCAATCACTTGAGAAGAGATTATGTCTACACAAAAGAGTATGGAGAGAAATTATTTTAATCAAGTTTGCTGATTGATTTGAGTAGTTTGAGTTCAAGATTGATTTTCTTTTGTTAGAGTATATTTCAAGAAGATCATGAAGCAATTCGTTGTACCTTGGGAGTAGACCGTTATCAACTATTTTGTACATAGGGCAAATTCTACTCTAAAGGAAGTGTCTTCCAAACCATGCCTTGAACCAGGTAATATCAAACTTTAATTTATTTACTCATTACATAAAGAAAGCTACTAATTAAATATAATTAAAAATAAAATCATATTTTTCTAACAAAACGTTCCTTGCCTATTATTTGAAAACAGATACAGGTACGAGAGGGTCCCAATAATCGATCTATCAATATGGGCATTCCATCTTGGCTGGTTTTCGTTGTTCTTTTTGCTGCTTTCTTTTTGGCCAGTGCTCCCTTGCTTCCCAATTTTACCTCTCACCTCTATCCTGAGCTTAGTTGTCCTTCTAATTAGCCATCAGTTCCGGACTTCTAGTTGTTAAGCCCATCTCTAACACATACCTTAAGATCTACTGGCTCCTATGATCATAGGAATTTGAAATCCCAAATACACAGTCAATAGAAAACTCAAACCTCGATTCCTTGAAGGACAAACCTCAAGTAGCATTGCTAAATTGGACGAACGGAAATTTGGATCTTTGATACAATACAATGAATAATGAATCTGAATTGTTTTTTCTTCTACTAGACAAGTTACACTTCTTGTTTTCATTTCAAGTCCTTGTCTGGGAAAACAACTAAAAGGCAACTACAGTGAAAATATTTCATGAAACTTTAATATATCGTTGGATTATTCATGTTTTTTTTGTTGAAAAAAGTGAATAGAAATTTTTTATTTCTAAACTATTCTTTGGGATGGAAAACTATCATATGGAATAGAAACTATCCTGTAGGATGGGAACTTTTAGCCCCACATGAAAAGATTGGAAAAAGAGAAGGCTTTTTATAAGAAATCATTTTTTCAAGCTCTTGCTTCTAGGCTCACCATAGATGGAGAGCTTGAGGGTGATACGAACATGCGCGTGTGCGACGGGCGACAAGGATACAATGGGCGCTTTGTAGGTGCACTCACTTTGCACGTATGCATCGTCGCGAGGAGTTTGAGGAGCCTTTAAATTTTTCCTGATCAAATAGATCAGACGATCGAGATTGATTGGCACCACATCAGGGTTGTAGGGAAGAGAGTCGACTCGAGTGGTTCAAGCCAACTCGGTTCGTATCATGCAGTCTGGACGAGTCGACTCGACCAAGGTCGAGCTGGCTCGGATCCATAGAGCCGTATCATGCGGTCTGGACGAGTCGACTCGAGGGAATCGAGCCGACTCGACCAGGGCACTCTCTACAACAAGGAGCCGACTCGAGGAATTTGAGCCGACTCGGATGACGGGATTTCAAAATCGTGAAACAATGGATCATGCATCCGGAGACGTAATCACACATCCATTCACGGATCAACGTCTCTTCTAAGATCAGGGGTGCCATCGAATCGTGAAACGATGCATTGAGAAGCGCACTGATCGTATGATCTAGAGATCACAGTACGAATCAGCATATCATGGCATCCGATCGCGATTGAAGAAACATATTGATCGCGTAAAGACATATCTCACTATGAATCGACATCGAAATCTCCCTCCGATGAAATCAGAATGTTGCTTCCAAGGGGACCTTAAGGCTATAAATAGTCCCCATTCCTCATTCATTTTATTCCATTCAATCAAGTTTTTCCTTCCTTCTCTTAGGCATTTGCATATTCTGAATAACAGAGTATATTTATAGTGCATCGTAAGTCTTTTAGGCATTTGAATATTCTGAAAACAGAGTATAGCTATAGTGCATACAAAAAGAGAAAAGCATTTCTGGTTCGAATTTCTGGTGAATTATAGTACTGCTTTCATCAGAAGAAGACCGTTGTATCCTGGGAGACAATCATCATAAAACCGTAAGCACCATTGCGGGACGAAATTGTCTTAAGGGCATAGAGTGTAACTCTAGACTCGGTCTTGTCAATTTAGGTAGCCATTGTTCATATACATCCAACAATACCAACAATCTTAAGACAAATTTCGTTACTGAAGTGCTGCTCAAGTGATGGCAACAATGGCTGCACCAGTTCAGGCCGAGAAGCCAGAGAAGTTTGCCGGCACTGACTTCAAGAGATGGCAACAGAAGATGATGTTCTATTTGACAACTCTAAATCTGGTAAGAGTTATCAACGAAGATCCACCAGTCCTAAAGGAAGGAGAGAACGACAAGCAAATTGTTGCTGCTATCGATGCATTGAAGCATTCAGACTTCCTATACAAAAACTACATCCTTAATAGATTAGAGAATACTCTGTACAATGTGTACAGTAGTATAAGCACGGCAAAAGAGCTGTGTACATCCTTGGATAAGAAGTACAAAATCGAGGATGCATGCCATAAGAAATTTATGATCGGCAGGTTTCTTGACTACAAGATGGTAGATTACAATACCGTCTTGGAGCAAGTTCAAGAACTGCAGATCATACTGCATGAGATACATACAGAAAGGATGTCTCTGAGTGAGTCATTCCAGGTAGCCGCTATAATTGAGAAACTACCTCCATCATGGAAAGACTTCAAGAACTACCTGAAGCATAAGCAGAAGGAGATGGGACTTGAAGATCTGATTGTCCGTCTGAGGATCGAGGAAGATAACAAGAGACATGATAAGAAGACAGGAGGACATCATGCTGATCCTAAGGCCAACCTCATGGAAGGAAAGGTCAATAAGAAGAAATGCAAGTTTTCTGGTGAAGGCTATAAATAGAAGAAGGACAATCCTAAGAAGTTCAAAGGAAAGTGCTTCATGTATGGTAAAATAGGCTATAAATCTAAGGATTGTCGTTTCAAGGAAAAGAAAAGAAGGAAGTCAATACTACTAAAGATACCCTATTCCATGAAGTGTCAGAGATGATGTTGTCAGCAGTTGTGTTTGAAGCAAACATGGTTGATAAACCAAATGAATGGTATGTTGACACTAGAGCTACTTGACATGTCTGCTCTAATAAGAGTATATTCTCATCATATACTCCTATCAGAGGTAGAAATCTGCTAATGGATACTCTGCTACATCGAAAATAGAAGGAATTGGTCGCATTATTCTAAAGATGACATATGGCAAAGAGCTTCTACTGAACGATGTACTGCATGTTCCTGATATTTGTAAGAACTTGGTATCAGGCTCCCTCCTAAGCACACATGGATTTAGGATGATGTTTGAATCTGATAAATTTGTACTTACTAAAGAGGGATCTTTCTAGGTAGAGGTTACTTGAATAATGGATTATTCAAGATGAATGTAATAACTATACATCGCAACCTTGAAAAGAATAAAGATGTTTCTTCTGTTTATATGGCTGACTCCTTTTATTTATGGCATGATAGATTAGGTCATGTGAATTTTAATTCATTACGAAAATTAATGAATTTAGAATTGTTATCTAATCATGAAATCGATCCATATTATAAATGTGAAATATGTGTTGAAGCTAAACTAGCCAAAACATCATTTCATTCAGTAGAAAGAAATACTGAACCTCTAGATCTGATCCATAGTGATCTATGTGACTTGAAGTCAGTACAATCTAGATGAGATAAAAAGTATTTTATAACATTTATTGATGATTCAACTAGATACTGTTATGTGTATCTACTAAAGTCTAAAGATAAGGCTTTAGATATGCTTAAATGTTATAAAAATGAGGTTGAAAATCAGCTTGGTAAAAAGATCAAGGCTATAAGAAGTGATAAAGATGGTAAATACGATGCACCGTTTAATAACTTTTGTCAAGAACATGGCATTGTTCATCAAACTATAGCTCCTTATTCATCTCAATATAATGGACTTGCTGAATGCAAAAATCAAACATTGAAAGAAATGATGAATGTCATATTGATAAATTTTGGTACACCACAAAATTTATGGGAAGAAGCAATTCTCTTGGCTAATTATATTCTTAACAAAATATCTCTTAAGAAGAAGGACATCACTCCATATGAGTTATGGAAAGGAAAAAAGCCTTCTTATAATTATCTCAAAGTATGGGGGTGTCTAGCTAAAGTAGCTATTCCAGATCCCAAAAAGGTCAAAATAGGGCCTAAAACGGTTGATTGCATTTTCATTGGTTATGCATAAAATAGTAGTGCATATCGCTTTCTTGTACATAAATTAGATATATCTGATATACAGGAAAATATAATTATAGAATCAAGAAATGCATCATTTTTTGAAGAGATATTTCCTTGTAAAGGGATATCTGGTACAAGTTCAAATAAAAGAACTTATGATAATTTGGCAAGTAGTAGTCATTAGGAAAAACATCCTGAAGATGAACTTAGACGTAGTAAGAGACCTAAAGTTATAAAATCTTTTGGTCCTGACTATGTTACGTACATAATAGAAAATGTACCTCAGACATTCAAAGAGGCAATGTCTATATCAGAAGCACCCTTTTGGAAAGAAGCTATTAATAGCGAAATTCAGTCCATCATGCATTATTATACCTGGGAATTGGTATATAATCCATCAGGTATGAAGCCTTTGGGGTGTAAATGGATTTTCAAGAAGCAGTTAAAGGTTGATCGATCAATTGATAAGTATAAAGCCAGATTAGTAGCTAAAGGCATTAAACAAAAGGAAGGTCTAGACTTCTTTAATACTTATTCACCTGTAACAAGGATAACATCCATAAGAATGTTAATTGCTATTGCAGTCATTAACAATCTTGAAATACATCAAATTGATGTAAAAATAGCTTTACTTAATAGTGAATTAAAGAAAAAAATTTATATGGAACAACCTGAAGGGTTTGTGGTTCCAGGCAAAGAAAAGAAGGTGTGCAGACTTGTGAAATCTTTATATAGATTAAAACAAGCACCTAAATAATGGCATATAAAATTTGATAATATTATGTTATCCAATGAATTCAAAATCAATGAATGTGACAAATGTGTGTATGCCAAAACCATACTTACAGGATATGTGTTAGTCTGCTTATACGTGGATGATTTGTTAATCATAGAAAGTGATACTGATATGATTAAACAAACAAAGAAAATATTGATTAAACATTTTGATATGAAAGATATGGGTATCGCAGATGTTATACTAGGGATTAAAATCACTAGAATGTTTGATGGAATAATATTATCTCAATCTCATTATATTGATAAAATATTAGATAAATTCAATGAGTATGATACCAGCCCGCTTAGAACCTGTAGATGTTAATCTACATCTTGTTAAGCATACTGGACAACCCATATCACAATTGGAATATTCACGTATAATTGACAATTTAATGTATGTCATGAATTGCACCCGTCCTGACGCAGCATATGCTGTTAATAAGTTAAGCAGATTTACCAGTAATCCAGATCCAAATCATTGGATAGCACTAGTAAGGGTATTATGATATCTACGATATATCCTAAATTCTGGATTATATTATACAACATATCCAGCTGTACTAGAAGGATACAGTGATGCTAATTGAATATCTTCTTCAGAAGATACTAAATCCACTAGTGGATATGTATTCACCTTATGAGGAGGTGCAGCATCTTGGAAATCCTCAAAATAAACTTGTATAGCTCGGTCCACTATGCAATCAGAGTTTATAGCTTTAGATAAAGCTGGAGAAGAAGCAGAATGGCTTCGAAATTTTTTGAAGGATATTTCATGTTGCACAAAACCTGTGTCTGCAATATGTATCCATTATGATAATCAATCAGCTATTTGTAGAACACAGAATAAAATGTATAATGGTAAGTCTAGATATATACGTTGCAGATACAATACCATTAAGCAATTACTTGAAAATAGAATAATCTCTATTGACTACATTCAGTCAAAGAAAAATCTTGTGAATTCATTGACAAAAGGTTTATCAAGAGATCAAGTAAATTATTTATCGAGGGGAATGGACTTAAAGCCTATAACAAAGTAATCTTCATAGTGGATACCCAACCTAGTTGATAAAAGGGACAACTAAATTATGAAGATGTCAACGAAGCACTAAGGATGTAAAATCCTACTCATTCCTATGATAATCAGTGTTACCTGCTAAAGGTACTAGGATAAGCATATCTTTTAATGATTCTTATGACATGAATATCATATGGGGTATAGCAGGATACTCTTAATAAGAATCACCTATGTGAGTGTGAATTGGGCCAATTTTATGAAAATTTTAAAGGCTTTAATTTTTTAAAGCACTCATAAAACCAGAAGTTGTTCAGGGCTAAAATGAACACAATCATGAAAACCAAAAAAAATGCTTAGAAAAAAGTGTGATTATTATTGTCTTAGTTTACATCAAACACTAAAAGTTCAAGACATCACATTCACTTTTAGCAAGTAAACTCGATAACAAAATATTAAGGAAGGTTCAAAGTCACAAGCTACCTATCCTGATACAACTTCATTTCACTTCTTTCTTTAAGTGTCTGCATATTCATTTGCATTTAAAACTCTATGTTTGTGGGGGATCGCCTTAACTGATCTTTGATCTTAGTCCAAAATTCCATTCATGTGGGGGATTGTTGGAAAAAGTGAATAGAATTTTTTTATTCCTAAACTACCCTGTTGACTCTGTCTTGATTTTGATGATTGACAAAATGTTTAAGTATATATGAGTACTAATTATATTTTAAGTATATTTGCCAGATCTTAGTACTCAACCATGTTGGATGAATAAATGCTTGTATTTCAGTTAAAAAAGTTCTTAAATTAATGGAAAATCAAGTATATGGACTTTGGAATTAATATGGAAGAACTTGAAGAGGTTAAAATTTCAGTTTGAAGATGTTTCAGCAATGGCACAGGAAAGTGTCGACACCTGGAAATGAAGTGTCGACACCTGAGGATCAAGTATCGAAACTTAAAAAGTGAAGTGTCGACTCAAGGCCTGAGACAAACAGAAAACTTCAGAAAGCACTTTTAGACAAGTGTCGACACCTGGAGCTGAAGTGTCAACACTTGGAAGTGAAGTGTCGATACTTGGAGAATGAAGTGTCGACACTTGAAACTGAAGTGTCGACACCTGGAGGTGAAGTGTCGACACTTGAACAGTAACGGCTAGTTTTCTGGGCTGCAGAACTTCTCCAACTTGGCTCCAACGGTCATATTTTCCTCCCTAACGGCTATAAATGGTCATTTAAGTATTGGGAGGCTATATAAACATCAAGAATCAAATGGAAAGTAATCCTTTGGTGAGTTTCTTGAATATTCTTAAAGGATTCAATAGTTGAGTAATTAAAAGCCTTCAAGCTTCTAAGTTTCAAAGAGAGCATTCAAAGTCTACATCTACAAGCATCAATCAAAGGCTTCATCAACTTGAAGACAAGATCTTCATCAACAATCAAGGGCTTCAAAGAGATATTTGCTTTATTTTAGAAAGCTTTTATTGTATTCATTTATACTTGCTCTTACATTGTTTTACATAAGATTTTTGGTGAGCCTTGGAAAACCAAAGAGGTTTTTGGTAAGCCTTTGAAAACCAAAGTGGTTGTTAGTGAGCCTTGAAACTAACTAGGGTTTTACTTGTGAGCCGAAGCCAAAACAAGTTGTTTAGGTTCTTAGTTATCCCGTAAAACCAAGAGTGGTTGTTGGTGAGCCTTGAAACCAACTAGGATTTGACTTGTGAGCCCGAAGACAAAACTAGTTGTAAAGGTTGTTGGTGAGCCTAAGTTATAAAACCAAACTTAGTGAAATTCCCAAGGGTGGCTTAGGGAGTGGATGTAGGTGCTTGGTTGGTACCGAACCACTATAAATCTTTGTGTTTGTGTGATTGTTCTCCTTATGCTTTTATTTCTTTATTTCCGCTATATTTATTTGAAATACACAAGCACTTGAATTGCATTAGCATATACTTGCTTTAGTTCATAGATATTTCAAATAGTACAAAAGTTTTATAAAACCCAATTCACCCCCCCTCTTAGGTTGCCTACGTGGGCCTACAATTGGTATCAGAGCGAGTGCTCTGTTTGAAAATCTAACGATTTTGAGCTAAAGTTCATGGTAACCCTTGTAGGTATTAGTGTTAGACTATCATTTTTCAATGGCATAAATTATACATTTTGGAAAACTCGCATGCGCATCCATATTTAATCTATTAGTTATCATCTTTGGAAAATCATTGTTAGTGGTCCTCATATTCCTTCCATTTTGGTTAATGGCATTTCCATTCCAAAGCTTGAAGAGGATTGGAATGAATATGACATTAAACAAACTAAACTCAATGCTAAAGCAATGAACTTGCTTTATTGTGCATTGAACTTAAATAAATTTAATAGAATTTCTACATGCACATCGACGAAGGAAATATGTGATACACTTGAAGTTACTCATGAGGGTACTCTTCAAGTGAAGAACACTAAAATTAATTTGCTTGTACATTCTTTTAAAATTTTTGAAATGATGCATCATGAATCTATATCTGATATATTTTCAAGATTTATGACTATTATTAATGTGTTAAAAAATCTTGGCAAAATCTATACTAATACTGATTTGGTGAACAAAATTCTTAGATTCTTGCCAAAATCATGGGATCCAAAGGTGACGGCGGTCGAAGAAGCTAAAGATGTAGAAATCTTATCTTTGGAGGAGCTTATCGGTTCACTCATGACCTATGAGTTGAACTTATGGCAAAGGATAGTGGAAGCTGATACAGAAAAGAAGATAATGGCTTTCAAAGCCAAAAAGAAATTCAAGACAATGATGGCAACTTGGAGCGATAGCGAAGATTCAAGTATGGATGATGAAGTTGCCCACCTTTGTTTCATGGCAAATGAGGATAAGGTATGTACTGAAAATGATTATAATTTTACCTTTGATGAACTACATGATGCATCTAATGATCTTGTGCATGAATATAAATTGCTAAAAATTGAGCACAAGAAATTAAATAGGCATGTAGATTCATTTTCTCTTGACAACACCAATCTTGCAAATAAAAATGATGATTTAAATGCCAAGATTGATATTTTAAAAAAAGAAAAGAATAATTTTTCAAAAGAAAAAGAATTTTTAGAAAAAGAAAATATTGTTTTGAAAGATTTATGTGATAAAGTTTTGAATAAGAAAAATATTTTGGTTGAAGAAAAGAAACAAAAACTTTTGAAAAATTTCTCTATTCCTGCTTCTTTCAATTTATCTTCTAAATGTAGTTTTAATGCTTATCCTTCTAGATTAAGAATAGTTTGGGTTCCAAAAGGAACCATAATTACTAATCATAAAGGATCCAAGAAAGTTTGGATACCAAAAATATCTACTTAATTTGTTTTGCAAGAATGTCTTGCAACCCAACATGAAGAAAGGAAGTTCTTGAAAAGAGGTTGTACAAGACAATTTAAAGAAGTGGACAAGCTACATTTTGAACTAAATGGTAAAAGGAAGGACTTTGTATATTGATAAATTCTAAACATCTCCTTCCATAATTAAATATGTAGATTAATTTTTATTGCATCAATTACTTTGAAAAATTATTTTATATAGTTAATTAGAATCAAGTTTGGACTTATCATCATTGACTATGATCATAAACTTTTTGGTGTTGATGAATTTCATGCTATCATGATTAAATTTATGATTGTAAGACCTTCACTTGATTTTGATTAATGTATTTCATGAAAAATACTTTTAAAATTGCATATTGATTTGAAAAATATTTTAATTGATTAATTAGAATCAAGATTAGACTAATAATCATTAGTTGTGATCGTGACTATTTGGATGTAAATGGATTTCATGCTCTCATTATTTCAACTTATGATTATTAGACTTTCACTTGACTTTGATTAATACAGTTTTTGAATTATTTCTAGTTAAATGTTACGATTCATGTGCTTTCATTATTGGCATCTATGCTTAAGTTAGAATTGATTTGAATCAAGTATAGAACTGGTAGTTAAGGGTTACTTTTAAGAAGAAGGTATGCATATTGACAAACCCTTGCTATAATAGCTAGACTTATATCATATTACTTCTAGCATTTGTATGGATATCAAATCATCTTAAAATGAATTTGAAATCATGCTGAAAGTTTTTAAGTGGTATAAATGCCTTGTATTTTGAAAATCATGAATATTTTGAAAATTTCAAATCCTTGGTTTCAGACTTAGAGTTTATGTTCCATTTAAAATTGTCTGAAATTATGATGCATGTGTTTTCATATTTTATTCCTCAAATGAATGCATATTTTTAAGGGGGAATAACATTCAGGGGGAGCATCTAAAGATTTGTTATCATATATTTGATGCTTTGAATATTTTGCTTGATATCATGCTGTACTTATATTGCTCTGATACTCTTTCTCCTTGTTTTCAAATCTAATTTTTTTAGGGAAGTTACATTCGAATGGTATCATATTTCAATCGGTATCATGTTCAATTTGTATCATATTCAATTGATATCATAATTATTTGATTTCATGCATTGATTTTGATGACATACTTACTATTCTTTCCAACTTCATTCCCACTTTGTATTGCCTTTCACCCTTTTTCATGATGTCAAAAAGGGGGAGAAAAATGTTAAGTATGAAAAGGGAAAGATTGGATAAACATGAAAAATCATTTGAGAAATGAAAGAAAGTGCAAAAGGGGAGAATAATATAAAATATTTTTATTTAAAGGGAAGAATTAGTACGAAGAAGAAATTTTAAAAATTTGAAAATTTTATATATTTTGAAAAATATTTTTTTTTTTTTTTTGGATCATATTTTGAGGGGGAGCTTGGTGCTTATTGTTTTGAGTTTATATGTTTATCTTATTGTTAATCTTTTTAAGCTTACCCTTTTCATATACTTAAAGGTTTTGTCATCATCAAAAAGGGGGAGATTGTTGACTCTGTCTTGATTTTGATGATTAACAAAATGTTTAAGTATATATGAGTACTAATTATATTTTAAGTGTATTTGCCAAATCTTAGTACTCAATCATGTTGGATGAAGAAATGCTTGTATTTCAGTTGAAAAAATCCTTAAATTAATGAAAAATCAAGTATATGGACTTTGGAATTAATATGGAAGAACCTGGAGAGGTTAAAGTTTCAATTTGAAGATGTTTCAGTAATGGCACAGGCAAGTGTCGACACCTGGAAATGAAGTGTCGACACTTGAGGATCAAGTGTCGACACTTGAAAAGTGAAGTGTCGACTCAAGGCCTGAGACAAACAGAAAACTTCAGAAAGCACTTTCAAACAAGTGTCGATACCTGGAGCTGAAGTGTCGATACTTGGAAGTGAAGTGTCGACACCTGGAGAATGAAGTGTCGACACCTGGAGGTGAAGTGTCGACACTTAAACAATAACGACTAGTTTTCTGGCCTGCAGAACTTCTTCAACTTGGCTCCAACGGCCATATTTTTCTCCCTAACGGCTATAAACGGTCATTTAAGTATTGGGAGGCTATATAAACAGCAAGAATCAAATGGGGAAGTAATCCTTTGGTGAGTTTCTTGAATATTCTTAAAGGATTCAATAGTTGAGTGATTAAAAGCCTTCAAGCTTCCAAGTTTCAAAGAGAGCATTCAAAGTACATCTACAAGCATCAATCAAAGGCTTCATCAACTTGAAGACAAGATCTTCATCAACAATCAAGGACTTCAAAGAGATATTTATTTTATTTTAGAAAGCTTTTATTGTATTCATTTATACTTGCTCTTACATTGTTTTACTTAAAGTTTTTGGTGAGCCTTGGAAAATCAAAGTGGTTTTTGGTAAGCCTTTGAAAATCAAAGTGATTGTTGGTGAGCCTTGAAACCAACTAGGATTTTACTTATGAGCCCGAAGCCAAAATAAGTTGTTTAGGTTCTTGGTTATCCCGTAAAACCAAGAGTGGTTGTTGGTGAGCCTTGAAACCAACTAGGGTTTGACTTGTGAGCCCGAAGATAAAACAAGTTGTAAAGGTTGTTGGTGAGCCTAAGTTATAAAACTAAACTTAGTAGAATTTCCAAGGGTGGCTTGGGGAGTGAATGTAGGTGCTTGGTTGGCACCGAACACTATAAATCTTTGTGTTTATGTGATTGTTCTCCTTATGCTTTTATTTCTTTATTTCCACTGCATTTATTTGAAATACACAAGTACTTGAATTACATTAGCACATACTTGCTTTAATTCACACTTTGTAAATAGTATAAAAGTTTTATAAAACCCAATTCACCCTCCCTCTTGGGTTGCCTACGTGGGCCTACATACCCTTTGGAATGGAAAACTATCATGTAGGATGGGAACTTTTAGTCCCACATGGAAAGATTGGAAAAAGAGAAGGCTCTTTATAAGAAAATCTTTTTCCAAGCTCTTACTTCTAGGCATCACCCGCACGCGCACGTGCATGTGCAACGGGCGATAAGGGCGCAATTGGCACTTTGTAGGCGTACTTTGCACTTCGCACGTACGCATCGTCTTGAGGAGCCTTTAAATTTTTCCTGATCAAACAGATCAGACGGTCGAGATTGATTGGCACCACATCAGGGTTGTAGGGAGGAGAGTCGACTCGAGTGGTTCGAGTCGACTCGTCCACATCAGGATCGAGCTGGCTCGGATCCATGGAGCCGTATCATGCGGTCTGGACGAGTCGACTCGGATGACGGGATTTCAGAATTGTGAAACAACGGATCACACATCCAAAGACGTAATCATGCGTCCATTCATGGATCAACGTCTCTTCTGAGATCAGGGGTACCATCATATCGTGAAATGATGCATTGAGAAGCGCATTGATCGCGTGATCTAGAGATCACGGTACGAATCAGCGTATCATGGCATCCGATCACGATTAAAGAAACGTATCGATCGCGTAAAGGCATGTTTCACTACGAAACGACCTCGAAAACTCCCTCCGATAAAATCAGAATGTTGCTTCCAAGTGGCACCTTAACGCTATAAATAGGTCCTCATTCCTCATTCATTTTATTCCATTCAATCCAGTTTTTCCTTCATTCTCTTAGGCATTTGCATACTCCGAATAACAGAATATAGCTATAGTGCATCGTAAATCTCTTAGACATTTGCATACTCTGAAAACAGAATATAACTATAGTGCATACAAAGAGAGAAAAGCATTCCTGATTCGAATTTCTGGTAAATTGTAGTGCTGCTTCATCAGAAGAAGACCGTTGTATCCTAGGAGACAATCATTACAAAACCGTAAGCACCATTGCGGGACGAAATTGTCTTAAGAACATAGAATGTAACTCTAGATTCGGTCTTGTCAATTAGGCAGCCATTGTTCATATACATCCAACAATACTAACATTTTTTATCCATAGACAAATAATTTTCAGAATTGTTCCCGCATATTCAAAGTTTATGCAACATTATCCAGTAAATTACAGCTTTAACAATCTTTTCACAAATTGTTCGAGAATTTTTTTAAACAACAATCTAGTGATGTTGTTTGTTGTTGTTCTGGCGTTGCTTCTTTTTTTCCCCCCGCTTGTGACCCATTGTTTCTTCTTCCATGCTTGTCTTGCAAGATGAATAAATATACAAACATGCGATTAAGTTATTAACTTATTATTGTTGGCTTCTTTCTAAATTGTAATTATTATAGTATTTTCTACCAAATTCTTTGCGTTAATTTAATATTTTAATTATTCCTAGTTAAGTTGTTCCAAAACCCAGACGTGCTACTACGGCTGTAAGCGCTCAAAAAACGGCCACCTTTCAATCGTTGGACCAAATTACAAAGCAACAGAACATTGTTGATATGAATCCGGTATCTTTAGTTTACTGCAATTGATTTAAGTTAATGATCGGTTAATAGGTATGTGATGCTGAAAGTTTATGATCTTCCATAACTTGGGCTTCAGGAGGTCCAGGTTAAGATAGACAATAGTCGCAAAATTTGATCAAAATGTCCGCAGTTTTAAGTATTTAAAGATATACAAAGTAAACACTAATGGGCTATGGCCTATTAGAACATCTCAATAATGATGGAGATATGCCTTGGAGACAAATTTGGTCCAAAGGAGCTGCTCTTTTTTTTTTTTTTAAAAAGGTTGAAACGGGCTGCATTATAAAATTATGGTATAGATATACCTACAAACATCCAACATAATCAAGTCATGGAGATGGTGAGGTAGTTTTGATGCATATGCCTGGATATACTTTGCAAGTATATCCTACTGCTATGCCCTGAACTTGGCACCTAGATCGGCCATGCGACACGGTTCTATAAATCCTGGTACATGATCCTAGAGATTGTACTATGTCTAAAATGCACAAAAATCTCATCATCTTTAAAAAATAAAATAATAACTAAATACTATTAAAATAAATTTATAGTAATCAAATGATTAAATTGTTCAATTACAAATAATTCAGTATCCATTGGTATCAAAAATAGAACTAACTAATCTGTTTTATAAGTCTTGCACTCGAATCCCATGCTTAACATGATCCATGCATCTTGCAACTCTAAAAAGAAAAATAAATGGGGGATGAGCTTTACAGTCCAATAAGGATTTGAGGATTTTCATATAGTCGCACCAATAATAGTATGATTTAAAAATAATAAAGAAATAATAATTGAACAAGGAATCATAAAATATCATGTTATACAACCAAAATAACTCAACCACCACATATGACAAAACTATGTCTCATTTTTATATTCTAATTTAATCATCAGTCTTTTTTAGAATTTTGGACTAATCACAGTCATGCTTCAACCCATGACTAGCAATCTCAAATGCCATATCCTGCCCGTGGTGGGGCTATTCTCGGTGCCATGCTTCAGCCCGCGACTAGTAGTTTCAATGTCACGCTTCAACCCATGACTAGCAATCTCAACACTACTTTTTAGCCTACTGAAATATCACATTTCAGCATGTAACCGGCAATCTTGGTAACTATGGTCTTGCCATGGAGTGGCTAGTCCAAGCATCCCTTTTATTGATTATCACTTTATCAAATCTCAAATATATTGTCAAATCATGTTCTTTCTAAGTTCTTCAATAACCGATATCACAATCCAAATTATCCAAAAATAATCATATTTGATAATAACATATCATACGAAAAATATAAATAGTAATACGGGCAATCATAAATGTCCATCATTAAAAATCAAAATATATAATACAAAACATCATGCATGCCAATGCTCATGTTCAAGGATCAAAATTATACCATGTAAAATATATTTATAAACTGGTGATCATATCCTGAAATCTTTACTTCTATTGAAAATAGATTTACTATCCCAGATACCAATTTATACCCAGATTCTAGATCTAGGTGCTAAGGAACTTGTTGGACATTCTCTGTCCGAAAAATTATCTTCCTACATAACAATCTTAATATTAATGAATAAATGTCATAATATAACGATTATTGATCGATAACTCTCTATCAGGGTTTATCAATGATCCACCCATCGATCCTTGATTCCAACTTCACAACCTTCCTAACTCCCAGAGAGAAACGTTTTAGAGAGAAAGTAAAAAGAAAAATTAAAGAGAAAGTGGAGAGGAGACTAGAGAGAGAAAGGAGAGTGAAGAGAGAAACTAGAGAGAGAATGAGAGGAGAAAGAGAATTTATTTTCTTTTTTTTTTCTTCTCTTCTTTCTTTTGGCAAAACAGGGGACTCCTCCGAGTTCCCTTCTTCCCCCCAAGATCATGAGGGCATCTCACCAGGAGACCATGACTAGGGGTGCAGTCCATGGTGGCACAGCCACCGGTCTGGTTCAACGTTCAACAACGATCAATGGCGTCGGAATTAAGAAAATAAAAAGAGAAAAATAGTGATATTTCTTTTCATGAAATAATCCGACAATTGTCGGTCAGAAACAAGCTGTAAGGTCATGAGAAGAAGAGGAATGGAAAAGAATGGAGGGCCGGAGCTTACCTTGGCTTTCTATATATGATGCCAACTGCTTTGTTTTCGCTGTGCATGGTCGGAAGTTCCGTAAAAATTGCAGACTGTTTGGCTTCCATCTCCGATGGAAAAATCGAGAGAGATCTTCTCTTCCATAAATCAAATCACACGAGAGGAGTTAAACTCCCTCCTTGTCTCATTCGGGACTCTGATAGGGAGTCTACTATCTTTTTTTTATACTTTAAAATTTATACTTGGCCATTTTCTTTTTAGATTGGATTGGGTATTTCACCTACCACATAAAATGCCACCAAATACCATAGCCTTTCCTGTAGATATGCTTAATCAAGCAACATCAACCAGTGGAGCTTCTTTGATTGGTTTATAGAGATTTCAAACGTGAACATTTTGAGAGAATAGAGCTAATTGTTTTCTATCCTCGTGTTGTACTAATTAATCTCCGAGATGAATAATTATAAAAAAATTCAATAATAAGGAGAGCATAATTTGTGTGTCGGACGAATCTTCGCTATAAATAGAGCAAATATTAGAAAGAGAATCAAAGATGTCCGTCTCTCTGTCTACTAATAATCATACA
Source organism: Areca catechu (assembly GCA_021397845.1). Lineage (NCBI taxonomy): Eukaryota > Viridiplantae > Streptophyta > Magnoliopsida > Arecales > Arecaceae > Areca > Areca catechu. Next base: position 11,704,598 of record CM038049.1, read on the forward strand.
CTCCTAGATATGGTTGGTTGGATTGGATGAAGCATGACTCATCCATTAGCCTGGAAGCAAGATCTCAACCACTACAAGTTTGTCGTGACGAGGGGGAACCTCTGAATCTCCAACACCACCAAATACTAAAGATGCGGTCAGGAGGTAGTAGGGCGGCTGTTCACCTAGCACATGAATGGGAGAAGGTTGAGGACCTCCACCATGTGCTGCCGACTTGTTTAGGTATTTTGATCAGAAAAGTATTGCAAATGAGATCAAATACTATTTAATATGGCCAGGTCCACCACCACCACCTAGGCCGGGAGGCCTGCCATCGCATGTGCCCCAAAGCTATCTGTAGGATTTTTTGCATGATACTCCCAAATCTTGAAGAGACTTGGAATATGACCGCGGTGATGCGAAGATAACTTCAAAACCCTTCAAATATGCCGATGTTAAATGTAGTTTTAGGTGTGGACGCAAAATCCATGCTTGACTAGAATTTGTGTTTCCTCGAAGAAAAAGGCTACTGCTTTGAACCATTTCAAGCTTTTGAAAGTGACCGCATCCCATTGGAAGTTGCCATGGCTGTTACAAATTCAGTATATCAAACACCACTTCAAAGACTCGGAGGAAAAAAAAAAAACAGCACTAGCTATCATTTGCTCCTACTCTTGTCTCCCTCACTCACCCACCATTGCCACATCCGACAAAGATTAGTTGGCTAATGAGTGCAATAGATCACATTTACTCAAAAGACACTTAAAGTAGGCCTAACCACCCTGTCCTAAAATTTGTCAAGTTTTCCAAATCAAAATCCATTTTCTCGGCTTAAAAATTACGAAATCCATAATCAATCTCTTCCCCTTGTCGTGCTTAAATCCGACTCATGGTCCAATCAATCAATGTAATGTCCCCTCATGACAATTTCAAACAGAGACCATGTAACTATTTTCTAATGACTACATTCAAAACTAGCGATGGAGCAAAAAATTATTTCTAGGGATAGACCAAACCAATCCTAGACTGGTCTGTAGATAATTGTTCCGGTTTATTGTCCTGTTCGGTCTAAAAATACTGCTAGGTGGAACGAGTTTTAATAGACTTAAGCTGGCCCGGGATATGGAAGAAGACCCTCGTGAAGCTGCTGGTGATGGAGATAACTGATAACGACGAAGGCCGGCAGTGCTGCTGCCGGTCGGTATTTTTTTAAAAATAATATATTTTTTAAAAATATTTATAAAAGTAAGTGTTTTATTTTATATCCTAACGGCTCACCGTCAGACTGAATCGGTCCATTCCTGCTGAGATTCGGCCTACTGCTTTTCATCGGAGGTCCAACCCACCGGAGTGGAGATCCGATGGCCCGTTTCTGTCGAGGTCCAGCCCACTGCTCTCCTTCGGAGGTCCGACTCACCGGAGTAGAGGTCCGACAGCCCGCTCCGGGTGAGGTCCGGCCCACTGCTCCCCATCGGAGATCCAACCCACCGGAGTATAGGTCCGACGACCCGCTCCGGGTGAGGTCCGGCCCACTGCTCCCCATCGGTGGTCCGACCCACCGGAGTAGAGGTCCGGCCCGTTCCTGCTGAGATCCGGCCCATTGCTCTTCTTCGAAGGTCCGACCCATCGGACTTCTCTTCTCGCTTGGTGTCCGACGGACATGCTTCAGAGCCGAGAGGGTTCCAGAAACCCCTTTCTGTTACAACGGACTCCTGCCACATCAGCGGTACTACTCCATTACTCCTATGATGCTGCCCTATCCGGATGCCACGTGGCTACTCCCCGATTCCTCTAAGGGCAGATCGATCTTTTTCGGACTCCTCCCTAACAAATTTTGGACTGTTCCGCGCCTATATAAGGTGCCTAGGGGACCCCATTTTGAGCTAAGGACTTTCTTCCATCTCCTTACGCTATCCCTTTGATTCCTCCATTCTGTTGTCTTCAAGCTCCTGCTAACTTAGGCATCAGAGGGTCCCTCGCCGGAACACCACCGGCTCCTTGAAGATTTTGTTGCAGGTCTACCGGGTGAGGAGAACTCCAGCACAGCCTACCGGACCCGATTTAGGAGAAGTCGTCGCAACATTGATAATATATTTATCAAATTAGATACGAAGGATGATGTGGAGGTTGAGTAGGATGAAATCATCCTTGGCAAAGACGATTTCAAATCATTTTTTTTTGAAATTTGATTAATAAATTTTAATTTAAAGTTAATAATCATCTTTATCTCAATGTGAAATTTTCTTTATCAAAGACTATTTCAAAAGTTCTTAGTTTTTTTTCAAAATTTGATTAATAAATTTTAATTTAAGATAACTAAATAATAAATAAAAAAATATTATTAATTAAAATTTTATATATTATTTTTTTGACAACATTAATTATTATATTATTTTGAAATAACATCAATTAAAAATAGCATTAATTATATGATATTATAATAATATATTATAATATATTTTATATTATAATAAATATGTTATATTCTAAAATATAATAAATATATTATAATTTATTATATTACATATTATACATTATAATATAATATAAAATTAGAAAAAAATAAATAATAATTACTAGGTCGATACCATCCGGTCGCTAACCCAGTACCAGCTCAGTCGATAGCGCGGTGTCAGTCCGATCCCTTGCTCAAGACCAGCGGCTGGACCGATGGTCAGACCAACGGTAGGATTGGGGGTCAAATCGGTGGCAAGACCGACAGCTAGACCGGTGGCAAGACCGGCGATCTGACCGATGGCCGGACCCTGGCGTCCGGACCGATGGCCGGACCCTGGCAATCGGATCAACGGCCGGACATTGGCAGCCAGATCGGCGATCGGACCAGTGTCAGGATTGGGGGCCAGACTGGTAGCAGGATCGGTGACTGGATCGGTGGTCGTACCTTGATGATCGGATCGACGGTCAAATCGATGACAAGACTGGGGGCCGGACCAGTGGCAGGACTGGCGGCTGGATCCTGACACCGGACCGGTGGCAAGACCCTTGCGATCAAATTGATGGCAGGATTGGGGGCTGGACCAGTGGCAGGACTGCGGTCATACCTTGACAGCTGAACCGGTGGCCAGATCGATGCCAAAGACGATTTCAATGGAGCAAATTTTTTTTATTCACTTAATTAGAATTAAATATATATTATTTAAATAATAATTAAAAATTAATATAAATTAAAATTATAAATTATATTAAAATTACTATATATAAAAATAATTTTTGAGTTTATTAATTAATTATATTAAATAAAAATAATTTAATATATATTATTATATTAATTATTGTTTCGAGTTCAGGTGTGTCCTGCATCTTCACGTGCCCTCGCGAGCCCAGCGTTATGTTGTAGCGAGACTACAGTCGGCCACTAGGATCGGCCATCGGTCCAGCCCCCAATTCTGCCACCGATCCGATCGCCAGTCTGGCTGCCAAGGTTCGGCCATCGATCTGGTCGCCGGTTCGATCGTCGGTCCTGCCACTGGTCTGGCCCCCAGTCTGGATGCTAGGGTTCGGCCATTGGTCCGATCGCCTATCTTGCCACCAATCTGGCCCCTAGTTTTGTCGCAGGACTACGGTCGGCCACCAGGATTCGACCACTGGTCCGACCTCAAGTCCTACCACCGGTTCAACCGCTGGTTTGGTTGCAAGGGTCTGGCTGTCGGTCCTGCCATTGGTCTCGACCGATGGCCAGACGTCGGTTCGGCCACCGGTCTTGCCATCGATCCGACCCCCATTTTTGTCAACGGTCCGGTTGCCAGGATTCGGCCGCCAGTCCTGCCACCGATCCGGCCTCTAGTCCTACCATCGATTTGACCATCGGTCCAGCCGCCAGTCCTACCACCGATCCAGCCTCCAGTCCTACCATTGGTTTGACCGTCGGTTCGACTGCCAGGGTCATGCCACCGGTCCGACTGATGGTATGGCTATCCATCCGACCATCGGTCCTACCACCGATTTGGCCACCAGGGTCTGGTCGCTGGTCTTGCCACCGGTCCGGCCCCTAATCCTATCACCGGTTCGACCGCTAGTCCAGTTGCTAGGGTCCAATTGCCTGTCCTGCCACCGGTTCGACCCTCAGTCAGTCTGACCGTCAGTCGGCCACTAGGGTCCGATCACTGGTCCTGCCACTAGTCCAACCCCAGTTCTGCCACAGATCCGATCGCCGGTCCGACTGCCAGGGTCCTGCCTCCGATCCGGCCACCGGTTCGGCCGCCGGTCCTGAGCAAGTGATTGGATTGATACCGAGCTGTCGACCAAACTGGTATCGGACTAGCGATCGGATGGTATCACCTGGTGATTATTTTTTATTTTTTTATATTTTTCTAATTTTATACTATATTATAATATATAATATATAATATAATAAATTATAATATATTTATTATATTTTAGAATATAAAATATTTATTTTAATATAAAATATATTATAATATATTATTATAATATTATATAATTAATGCTATTTTTAATTAATATTATTTTAAAATAATATAATAATTAATATTATCAAGAAATAATATATAAAATTTTAATTAATATTATTTTTTATTTATCTTAAATTAAAATTTATTAATTAAATTTTGAAAAAAAATTAAGATCCTTTGAAATCGTCTTCGATAAAGACGATTTCAAATTTATCTTTACCAAAGTTGATTATTAATTTTAAATTAAAATTTATTAATTAAATTTTATAATAAAAAAATTTAATATCTACTTTGACAAAGATGATTTAGAAAAGATGATTTTAAATTAAAATTATTTTTATCAAAGATAATTTTTTTCTACTTAGCCTCCACATCATTTTTCATGATAAATATATTATCAAATATTTATTTTTATAAATATTTTTTTTATAAAAATATATTATCTAAAAAAAAATTTCTGCCGGTCCGTAAAGTACGAGGACGGCTGGACCGGTGCGGGCTAGATTCATTGAATGGCCCCCATGAAGTCTGTGATTGCCAGCACATCTTCTAGGTGGAAGTACCAAGGGTGGATGCCGGGAATAGCGGAAAGACCTTGTTTAACGCCCCCCCGCCCCCCCCCCCCCCCGTCCCCGCGGCAAATTTTTCCACGATATAAGTTGGCTAACCTTATCAAAAGCATTATTAATGTTAAATTGATATCAAGTTGGTGATGATATTGAAGCAACGTGGAAAGATCATGTTTAGCCCCCTCCCATTTTTCCGCGACGTGCACGCATGGGAGGCTATGGAGTCCTCCTTCTTTTTTTTTTTTTTTTTTATCTAGAATTCAAATAAGACTATTTTGTGAGTCCTATCATAATATTTTTTATAGAGTCGGTATGCACCGAGAGATCCAAGAAAGGCTTTTCTTAAAAGAGAGATAATATATATATATATATATATATATTTTATTAAAGTGTGAGAGTTTCTTGTATCTCTTGTTAATTATATATTTTTTGTACTATAAATTTAATAAAAAATTATCGAGGAGATCTTGTCCATAGATGTAGGCCAACGATTGATAGGCTGAACCATGTTATATCTGATATGCTTTCTTCTTCTCCTATTTTATATTACTTGATTCTATCTCTTTTGTATTCTTCGCTATAAAATGATCATGTTTCGTTTGTGCTTATATGCCATGTGGGTTGAAATATGCTCGTTATCTCTCGATCGATCTTTTCAGTTTAGCATCAAAGTAGGAAGATCCTTTTATAATTATTTGATTTAAAATAATGATGGGCAAGGTAATAACAACAAAGTATGAGATATCGTAGTTTGATGAATCAAACTTTGCAGTTTGGAAGATGAAGATACAAGTAGTATTGATTAAGAATGGTTGTGAAGTTACTTTGCAAGGAAAAGAATACAAATCACAAGACATGTCGAATGCGAAATATGTGAAAAAGATAAGTTGGCAAAGGTAATCCTTTATTTGGCATTGGATGATTCGGTATTATTTAATATCAAGACCAAGACTACTATAAAAGGGATTTGGAAAAAAATGAAAAACTTTTATGAAGGGAAGACTTTATAAAATAAAATTTATTTGAGATGACAAATATACAATCTGAATGATGGGGTATTAATTCAAAAGCACTTGGATGTATTCAATTTCATTGTAAGCAAGCTTACGGCCCTATATATGAGAATCGAAGAAGAAGAAAATGCTAGCATTCTATTTTATTCTATATCAGGATCTTGTAATAATCTCATTATGAACTTGAGTCATATTGAAACCCTCAAGATGGAGTCAATTATTATATCATTGCTAACAGAGGAGATGAGGCAAAAATCCAGCCAAGGAAGCTCTTTGGGGGAGGCTATGGTAGTATGAGAAAGATCTTTCGAGAGGAAAAATGGTAACCAAGAAAAGGTAAGATCTAAATCCAAGGACAAGAAGAAGGTAAAATGTTAGAATTATGAAAAATTAAAGCACGTGAAGAAAGATTATGTGTTAAAGGAGTTGATATAAAATCTAAATTGAAAAACTTTCAAGATAATATAGTAGAAGGTGAAGCTAGTTCAGCTACTTCAGAAGACGGGGATGTATTGACAGTATTAGAAAGATTCAAACTTGTATACCATTGGATTTTAGATTCGAAGGCATCTTTTTACATGACTCCTTTTAGGAAGCGGTTTCATATATATAAACCATGAGATGGTGGAGTTATCTTTTTGGATAACAATATAGCTTGTCTTATGGTTAGAGTGGAAGATGTTCGGAATAAGATGCTTGATGGTATAGTTCAGATAGTTTCTAATGTTCGGTATATTCCTTTACTTCGAAAGAATCTACTATCACTTAAAAAGTTTTATAAGCAAGGCTTGAAGTTTGTTAGAGAGAAAGATTAATTGAAGGTGAGCAAAGGGTGTTTAGTGGTGATGAAGAGATAACTTATAGGTGGTCTTTATAAATTGGTGGATGAGACTCAGGTGGGAGAGGGGGTAGTACCAAGTACGAATATGGTATTTTCGATGGTTTGGCATCGTTGTTTGGGATAAATGAGCGAGCACGGGCTACATGTATTATCAAATAAGGAGCTTCTTTCTGGATACAAGTCAGTGCTACTAGAATTTTGTGAAGATTACATCTATAGTAAGCAAGAAACTCTTTCTTTTTCTTGTCATAGCAGTAGAGTAAAGAATTTATTGAGCTAATTCACTTAGATACTTGGGAGTCACTTGATATGTTGTTGGGCAGGTGTTTATACTTCGTCTCCTTCGTTGATGACTATTCTCGGAAGGCTTGGACATATATTCTAAAATGAAAATCCAATATCTTTGAGACCTTCAAAAAAATTAAGGATCTAGTAAAAAATGAAAAGGATTTGAAGATGCAGTGCCTATGTTCTGATAATGGGGAGAAATATTGCTTCAAGGAATTCGAGAAGTTTTATGACTAGCATGAAATTCGATGGTACTTCATGGATTTCAATACACCGCAACAAAATGGTATAGTTAAGAGGTTAATATAATATTCATGGAGAAGGTTTGAAGTATGTTAAGTACTGCAAAACTTGACAAGAGATTATGGGTGGAGGTTATAAGCACGGTCTGTCACTTGATCAATCGAGTGCTGACAAAATCACTTGATTGAAAAATCTAGAGAACATTTAAAATGGCAAGCCTATAAATTATTCACATCTTCGTGTTTTGGGATGTAATGCATATACATGGATCCCAAAAGAGAAGAGGATAAAATTGGACAAGAACTCTCGAAAGTATATCTTTCTCGGCTATGCTAAAGGAGTGAAGGAGTATCGATTATGTGACCCTACTACACATAAGATTATTATTAGTCGAGATATCATTTTCAATGAAGAATCCTTTCAAGATACCAAGAAGAAGCAAGATAATGATGATAGTATTCCTATTGAATTCTTTGATGCACGCGATAAGGTGCAAACAGAGCAAACACATGTTGATGATCAAGGAGTTGATGATGAACCGAGCACAGTCTCTGTAATCATCTAAAAGTGCAATCTCATAAGAAGAGCCACGATCGATGTTGGAGAGGCTTAGGAGAGTCATTAGACCTTCCATCAGGTATGATGACTATATCACTTCTTTCATTCCTTTTGCTAACCATGTTTGTGCTTATGTTGTTTTGGTGGAGGAGGAACAGCTGACTTCATATAAAAAGGCTTATGAGTCCACCAATGCTGGAAAGTGGCATTGTGCTATGGAGGAGGAGATGGAGTCACTTCGGAAGAGCAATACTTGGAAACTTGCAATTCTATCGAAGGAGAGGAGTTCGATTAGATGTCGATGGGTCTATAAGAGGAAGAAGGATACAGATAAAAATGTGGAGAAGTTTAAAACACATTTAGTGGTTAAGGGTTATGCTTAGAAGCTAGGAATTGACTTTGATGATATCTTTTTATTGATGATTTAATTAAAAACTATTTGGATTGTCTTGGCGATCGTGGCAATCATAGATTTAGAGCTCAAGCAAATTGAAGTAAAAATAATATTCTTGCATGGTGACTTGGAGCAGGAGATCTATATAGCATAACTTGAAGGTTTTATCGAAAAAAACAAGGCGCAGTTGGTTTGTTAGATGAACAAATCATTGTACATCTTAAACAGGCATCGAGGTATTGAGATAAGTGATTTGATTCTTCCATTATGAGTTTGAGATTTGATTAATTGGAGGCAGATCATTATGCATATTTTTGTGGTTATGATGATGGAAGCTTTTGTATTTTACTGTTGTATGTCGATGATGGTCAGGGGAATAGCAAGGGTCGGATATCAAATCTGAAAACTTAATTGGTTGGGGAGTTCAAGATGCAGGACTTAGGAGTAGTAAACCAAATACTTGGGATAAAAATGCTATGAGAAAGGAAGAATGAAAGGTCTGGCTTTCACAAAAGGGATATGTAGAGAAAGTTCTGTGGTGCTTCAATATATAGAATACAAAGTTGATTTCAATCTTGTTTCCTGTTCATTTAAAATTATCGATCGAGCAATCACCTAGCATGGAAGCGAAAAAGTTTGACATGGCTCGAGAACCATATTCATCAATAGTAGAAAGCCTTATGTTTGCCATGGTATGCACAACACTGGACATTGCACTAGTAGTAAAAGTTATGAGCCAGTATATGGCAAATCCAGGTAGGATCATTGGAAAGCAGTGAAGTGGATCCTTTGGTATCTGAGAAGGATGTCAGATTATTCACTTTACTATGCTTTTATAGGTTTGGTGTGCATTAGGTATGTGGATTTTGATTTTGTAGCAGATTGGGACAGGAGGAGATCTACCACAGGTTATATATTCTCCATGGACAGTTGTGCTATTAGATGCAAATCTAAGTTTTAGTCAGTGGTTGCACTATCAATGACAGAAGTAGAGTATATTGCAGTGAAACAAACATGTATAGAAGCTATCTAGCTCAAAAGATTTTTTAGAGACTTCAAGATGAAGCATGATGTAATAAGGATGAATTGTGATAGTCGAAGTACAATGCACTTGATGAAAAATCTAGCATTTCACTCTCGGATAAAGTATATCGATATTCACTATCACTTTGTGAAGGACATGGTAGATGATGGCCTAGTTAAACTATTGAAAATTCATATCAATGCAAACTAAGCAAATGCATTGACGAAGCCAGTGACTCAAGAGAAGTTAAATTATAGTAAAGCTTCTCTCAATCTTGGAGCTACATGAGGAGTGGTGGTTGGTAAGCCCTCCAAGGAGTTCTTTGAAGTTCGGCACGTCTTTAAGTGGGAGAATTGATGTCGTTGAAACCATGTGGAAAGCGCATGTTTATCCCCCATATTTTTCTACGATGTGTGCGCATGGGCGGCCATGAAGTTCTTTTTGATTTTGGTTTATCTATAAACTAAAGTCCAAACAAGACTGAGTCTTGCCATGGTATTTTTTAAAGAGAGTTTAAGACGCAACTATAGATATGTATTGAGGGATCAAGGGGGGCTTTTCTTAGGGGGAGAGAGTTAATATAACAAAAGAGAGCCCTTGTTAAAAAGTGAGAGTTTCTTGTATTCTCTTTCAATTTATACTTTTTGTACTGTAGATTTAATAAAAAATCATAAAGGAGGTCTTGCCCGTAGACATAGGCCAACGATCGATAGGCCGAATTACGTCATATCTGGTGTGCTTTCTTTTTTTTCTATTTTATATTATTTGATTATCTCTCTTTTGTATTTTTCAGCTTGTTCAAATTTATTTTCTCTACAAAATATCATGTTTTTACCATGCTTGTGTGCCGCATGGATTGAGGTATGCTCGGTTTCCTTTTGGCTAGTCGTTTCAGCTAGCAAAGTTAATCATATAGTTAATAATCATACTTACTTTTTTATCATTCTTTCTTATTGATAACGACATATAGCTCAATTTTAATAAGATTTTCTAATTTAATAATGATAACTTGAATTTCTAATAAGGAATGCGCCCCACTGTCTAATATCACTTTTCATGAAAAGTAATTCTTAGAGATAAAAGATTTTCCTTTTTTTTGAATTTATTCCAAAATTTTGTTGAATAAGTGAATAACAAGGTCATAGAGCATTAGCTTTGAGATTATCCATTTTGAAATATATAATTGCAAATTTAGAAGAAATCCAACACATGGAGATATAACTAGCTACATTAAAGTAGATTTCTAGGTAGATACAATTAAATTTAGATTGAATGATGGGGATCCATATTGTTAATAAAATATATTGAATGTGATCTACCATCTCTAAACTATTTATATAACAAAAATCATGTGATTTAAAAATTTCTAACCTATGCATCAAGTGATAAAAAAATGTATTTCATATTATTTAAAATATCTAATATTTTCATCAAATGATAAATAAGCTAGAGGTTTCAAAATCACTTTTGTTGTGTAAGTAGTTTAGAGATTATAAATCATATTTAATAGTTTGGATCATTGGAATGAAACTCCTATTGTCTAGTCTAAACATGACTAATCTGGTCAGGGACCAACCCTAGTATAGCCAAATCATATATTATAACATGTATAGCAATGGATAGCTATTCTTTTTGAGAAACATTTACATAACTAAAGTGTATAAAATAAATCTCGACATCAAAATTCTTATATCCTTTGAGTATAGGCTAGTGATGGTGATAAAAATCTAATGCAATAAATTAAAAACATTTATATAAGATGCTTACTTTTGCATGATATTGTTCATCAAATGTTCTTTTGTATAATCATTTATATCCATCTCCCTCTCCATATGTGTGTGATTACTATATCTTAGCCACTAGGGAATCATTTTTTAATAAATAATTTTTTAAAAATTTTAAAATAAGTTTGCTAAGATAAAAAATTGAAAGTAAAAGGTCTCTGATTGAGTACTTCTCTTTCACGGTCAATCTTCGGCAAGGTTGCCCTTTGTCCCCTTACTTATTCATTTTATATGCTGATGCTCTCTCCCGGGCTCTAAGGGTGGCTGTCCAAAGGTCCTTATTAGTCCTTACTGGCCCGCCCTTGAAGCGTAGTATCTTTTTCATCTCCTTTTTGTAAATTATTGTCTTCTCATTGAGAGGGCCTCTCTCCAAAATGCAAGATGTTTGGTATTCATTGTGGAGTCCTACTGCCATGACTCAGGTCAACTGGTCAATTTACAGAAGTCGACGATCATCTTCAACCCTAGGATGAAAGCTCGGACAAAACATTCTATCCTGGCTATGTTGGGGATTTCTGAGTAGGTGGGGATCTTGACTTACTTGGGAGTGCCTATAACCGGTGGAAGATTGAGGAGGTTGGAGTGTAGACCCATGGTACAGCGGGTTTGAGATCGGTTGGAGGGATGGCAAGCTTTTACCTTATCCATGATGGGCAGAATTACTATCATCAGATCTGTTCTAAGCTCAATCCCTGTTTATCTTCTAACGAATACTATGCTGTCCATATCCTGCATGAGGGAGATGGAGCAACTCTTCCAAAATTTTATGTAGAATTCCAGGCAGCATAGTCAGGGAGTTCACTTGCTTTCTTGGGATACTGTTTGCCAGTCAGTTAGGGATGGAGGACTCGGGATCCAGTCCCTTCTGTTCAGGAGGGAGGCGCTCCTTGCTCGATATGCAGTGAGATATCTTTTTTAGCCTAATTATCTGTGGAGTAGAATGATGAGAGCTTGCTATGAGATTTGGACTCAGGGGCTCTAGATTCATATCTCCCGTAGCTGCTCTATTATTTGGAGAGAGATCTGTGCCCGGGGTCCCACTGTGATGGCCCATATCAGGTGTGTGCTTGGTGATGGGTCCACTATTGATGTTACTCAGGATGCTTGGATCTCTTCTTTATCTCTATTCGGTGGCTGACCTTTGTCAGCATGGAGGCATTAGACAACCTTTGAGTTTGTGACTTGATGATGGATGATGCCAAGACTTGGAAAGTCCAGGAGGTTACTAGACTATTTGGGACCTGCTGGGGGATCGGATTCTTGCTATCTCGATTCCTAGTCAGCATTGTCAGGATCTGAGAGTGTGGGATCATTCTTGCTGGTCCAAGGTTCCTTCAAGTACCCTCTATGATTTGTGCAAGGGACTATCGAATAGGAGTATAGCAGCGGATTGGATCTAGAGACTGCTTGTCCACCCGAGAGTGCGTCTCTTCTTTAGGAAGATGGCTTGGGACCGTCTCCCGACAAGGATCTTGCTCAGGCATAGAGGCATGGACATTACCAGGTCTTGTCCACTTTGTGGCCTACAGGATGAGTCTACTGAGCATACCATTCTTACCCACTCTAGGATGAGGTGTATCTGGAGGCTTGTAGGGAGATGGCCCTAGGATGAGGATGACGAACCTTGATTTCTTTGATTTTCTTGGACAGTGCTCGCTTGAGGATCGACATCGTTGTGCCTATATTGCTTACCACATTTGGCTGTCCCAGAATGCTGTGGTATTCGAGGCTGTGACAACTCTGCAACATCGAATTATCTAGAGAGTCTTGTTCATGGCGATGGAGTCTCATCATTTCGGCACTGCTTCGTCCCTTGCAACCCCGTATTCCTAGGACTCCCATGCTGCCTCGTCAGTGGCCCGAAGAACTTTATATATCTCCTGGAAGCCCCCTCCTATGGGATTTGTGAAGGTAAACTTTGATGGCAGTGTACGAGGTGCCTCTAGTGGTGCATGATATGTTATCCGAGATGTTGACGGCAAGCTCTTAGCGGCAGGAGGTTTCTTTCTTCATGAACTTTCAGTCTCAGAAGTTGAGCACAGTGCAGCATGGGCATGTATCAGAAGAGTCATTCAGGAGCTTCATGCGGAGAGGATTTTTATTGATGAAGACTCTTTCACTGTTATGAGTTGGATTCAGGGCAGGAGGGAGCATTGTGATGGCCACTCTCTCCTTCATGATATATGGAGCTTCTTTTAGCCTTCTAGGACGATTTTGACTAGACATCTCTACCAGGAGGCGAATTGTGCAGCCATCTGGATCGCATCTTTTGTTGCGCAGTACTTTGGCGATTGGTCTTGGCACCAGGATGACTGCATTCCGGAGGCTTTTTGGGGATTCTTTTCTCTTGATCTTTTGAACAGTTCTCGCATCCGTCTAACATGACCGTCCTTCTGTATAAAAAAAAAAAAATATTAAAAAAATACCAAAATCATCGAGTTTGAAATATTGACATGATATGTCTACCTCTCTGCATTTTATTCTTGCCATTTCGGTTAGAACAAAAAGTAAAAATACAAAGTATAATAAAGATGAAAGTGAACATTCTGAAAAATATATGCTGTCCCATTGAACAGACTCAAGGAGCATGTAAGAAAAGCAATGTAAAATATTATTTTATATTAATACTTACAAAATTATAGAAAAAAAACTTTTGCATATAAATTTTCATGTCAAAGAGTGGAGATTTAGTCCGGGATAAGATAAAATAATAATAATAATAAAATAATCCTGGAATCCCTGTTGGTTGATGGTAGTGAAAAAGTTAGAAATATATATAATAAATCATGTTCACTTGGCTGATGCCAGTGGTAGCCAGGTTGATGTACTCATCTTCGAGTACGTAATGGTTGCAGAAAAATTAATATGCGCCGTGTATCGAATATTTCCTGACTAGGATTGGAAGACCATCCGGGAATAGCCACGCCCGAGATCTAACTCCTTCACCTATTTTTTTTTTTAATAAATAAAAATAGAGATATAGAAACTCCATTCTCTCTCTAAACATCTCCCTTCGAATAAGTAAATGGATATGTGAAAAGATCATGCTTTCTTTTTTTTTTTTTCCTCTAAAAATATCTCTTCCAAAATTTCATTAATTTAAAAAAATTATCTCTTTGAATCTACTATGGATAATTCCCTCTCCATGTCCACTTAAATGCTAAATTCTTTTATCTACCATAGTCATATAAACCATCATCAAGAAAAAATCTCAATCTAAATTAATTTTAAAAAATATTTTTTTATTCTTGTTGATAAAAAAAGAATTAGTCTTGATGTAGCTATCCTTACATACTCCGTCCCGTCAAAAAATATTCGATACTAAAATATTTTTTAATTTAAAAAATATTTTAGTAGACGATGTTCCTCACTAAATTATATAAGTAATTTCAAAATCAGAATAGAATTCTTTGACATGCCAAAAAAAAAAAAAAAAAAAAAAAAAAAAATTGGAGGTACATGCGGGAGGATTTGGCTAAAAATATTTCAGGTTAAAGTTTTTAACTTCTGACCTTCGTATATTTTAGAATTCATGCATATATTTTAAAATCTGCAAAATTATCTTTCTTGGAAAAAAGGAAAGTTCAGGACACTAATCGCCAAGAAGAAAGAAGTTCAAAACGCTAAACAGGTTCACCAACTCCCCTTGGGCGTCCTGTTGGCGGGAAGAGAGAAAAGTCGCATCTAATACTTCCGGTTTTAATAACGACAAAAGAAACTAACCACGGTTGGCAAGAACCAGTTAAAAGAGAGCAAGCTGGTGGCCGGTGGGTGTTGGTGGTGGTCCGGTCCGGTCCGGTTCGGTTAACAGCAGGAGGATTAATTTGAGAGTCGAAATGCGAAGGAGATTATATTAGCTGTCGTCGGATTTTGTACGGCACCAGTAATTAAATTAGTAACTAATTCGATGATTTCCAACTAATAATATTAATATGTAGATATTAATATCTCACCGGGGGCTGCGACCGCTTCACCGGCACCCCTCCCTCCTTCCCCTGCCTCCCTGCTCTCCCATTCTCAGCGCGGCGAAGTAGACGGGGGGGGGGAGAGACAGAGAAGCGGGAGGGAATTTCCCTGTAGATCTCATCGCCAGCGGCTTTATATGGGGTTAGGGTTTTTCAATCTTCCGATTCTTGGTTTTCTTGTGTCCTTTTCTTCTTCTTCTTGATCTCTGGGAGGGTTTCGAAGGTAGTGGACGGGGAATGCGGGGGCTTTTGGAGGGGACTTGTGGTTTGTAGCGGTCGAAGAAGCAAAGAGGAGGGAGATTCTGGGTTTTTCGTGGTAGTTTGGGGAGATCGGGGGGAGGAGATGAGCGCGTCGAGGTTTATAAAGTGCGTTACGGTCGGGGACGGCGCCGTCGGGAAGACCTGCATGCTGATTTCCTACACAAGCAACACATTCCCCACGGTGAGTCCTCCAGTTTTGAGCTTTTCTCGCCGTTAGGGTTTCATATTCTGGGCGATTGGTCTTGGGGAATGAGAAAAGTGTCGTATTTTTAGCGTTTTGCATTGGCGATGGAGAGATGTCTGGCAGGAAGTATAAACGAACTCAGGTTTTGCGTTGTTGGGGAAATACCCTTGCTTTTTATTTTTCGTCTATCTGATGAATTGAAATTGTTTGTTCGAAGGCATAATTTGGAGTTTGTCTTGTTTTGTGTCTCGTGTTTTGGTTGTTCAAAAGTCGTAGATTTGTGCCATTTTAGGGTTTGGCCTTTTTTTTTTTTTAAGTCTTATTATAGGTAGATAGTCATAGGAAAAAAACTTAATGTTTCGGAAAAAATGAAATTAGAAATTTTATTTATTAGGTTTCCGGCGTCTGTTGATCAATGTTGGAAAACTAGGAACATTCCTTCTTAAGCCACCTCTATACTTCCTGATGAATTGAAGTGATTCATGTAGACTCACCGATTTTACTTTGGCTTTGTGTAAAGTGTATTGTTCTTTTCTTTTTCCCTTTCCCCTGCTATAATTTTGGGGGAGCAATCGGGACCATTTAAAAAACCCACCAATTTAATGTTTTATGTGCTGGTTTATTTACTTGGAAAGATGATCATAGAGCAATCAATATGCTTGTAATTATCTTCTCATCGACTTGGAAAGGTAATTGTAAAGGATGTGCATTTTGTTTCTTATTCATGGAATAAGGATTGTAGAGGAGGCAGCTTTTTTGATTTTAGGATTTTCTTTGTCAGCAAATTTTTGAAAAAAAAAGATTTCACAATATTTGTCCATGCAGATATGGATATACTCGTGAGGCAGAAGAAAAATTTGTTGTTTATGATTTTGTTGTGTTGAATCACTGCTTAGGTCAAATGCTTTACCTTTAGTGATTTATATTATTTTGGTTTTCTGTTGCTTCCTATTGGAAATATCTGCTAATGCGTGCTAAATGAAGGACTGTACCTAGTTGCAACCCTATGTGTCAGTTTTTTTTTTTTTTTTAATGTTAGAAATATGACTTCTTTTCAAGTTGCTTTGTTGGATTTAAGTGTTCTAGCCCGGGTTTGCGATACCATCCCATACCCCATCCGGTACGGGGCGTACCATGCTGTACCGGCCAAGAGCTGGTACAGTTTACCTATAAAAAATGATCCGGCCTTCGAACCATTGAAAAAAATAAAAAATATATATTTCATACTGGTACGGTATGATTCAGGTCTCGGTTGGTTCGGTTCAGGTTTGGTTCAACAATCCTTGCATGAGAGGGGGGAGGAAGAGAGTTTTTTCTCAATTTTTTAAGACCAGTACATGTACTGGTATGGTACGGACCGTACCATACCATACGGGTCAGTGACCGGTACGGATCTCGGTACTGGTTCAGCGATCCTTGGTTCTAGCCATCTTTTTTTAATGTTAGAAATATGACTTCCTTTCAAGTTACTTTGTTGGATTTAAGTGTTCTAGCCATCTTTTTCTAGGGTTTTAGAAAATAATCTGTCGATAAATTTCATGAAAAAAATATTTTGCTGGCAGGACTATGTGCCAACTGTCTTTGACAACTTCAGCGCGAATGTGGTGGTAGATGGGAACACTGTGAACCTAGGGTTGTGGGACACTGCAGGTAAGTGCTTTTCCGCTCTGTGCCCCTCTTGGCCTTGCCTCTCCTCTCCAAGTTTGTGGTCCCAGTCTGAAATTGTTCTTTGCTGTCATAGGCCAGGAGGATTACAATAGACTAAGACCTTTGAGCTATCGTGGAGCTGATGTCTTTCTCCTAGCCTTCTCCCTTATCAGTAAGGCCAGCTACGAAAATGTTGCTAAAAAGGTGTGGAATTTATTATTATCTTCTTATGTACTGCACTGTTTCTTCTCGTTCTTATTTTTCAATCACTAATCATCTATTATTACCTATTTGTTTTTTATTCACCTTCCAGTGGATTCCTGAATTGAGGCATTATGCACCTGGTGTTCCTATAATTCTTCTTGGAACAAAGCTTGGTAAGTCTTCATAATCTTCTTTAATTGTTTTCATCCTTGTCATTTTCTACATTTCTTGTGCTAAGTGTTTCCCTTATCAATTCTGCATGGAAATCAATTTAGTGCTAGAGGATATGGGTTCTGATGATTGCTGAAGTAATTTGACATCAAGTGTACTGGGATTGGTATTTGTTATATTTTTCAATTTCATGTTTATATCTAGGATATGTAAGTGGCTGACTGATTTATTGGACCTGATGGAAGATAGTAGGTAGGATCAATGGCTTTAATTAAAATTCTTGAAATGCAACCAGCATCTCAACTCTATCAGAATCTAATTATCCAGGTTAAATCAACTCAGTGGTTCCACATTTTGTGATCAATATTTAAATGTAGTTGTATATTTGTCAATGTCAATGTCCTGGTGGTCATTTTGAAGCATCTGAAATGCTTAGCTGGTTATGTGAAACCCTGATATGCTTGATGATTCATGCTTTTGTTTTTGGCTGCTGAATCAGTATGCTATGGTTGCTTCAGCATTAGTCTGTTATATGTGCTGCACTGGTTCTGTAAAAGGGGTCTATACTTCTCTTCTTGGTTTAGTTTTGAGTCTTATTGTTATTTTACTCTATGAGCTATCATTTTTTTCCTCCTTTTTCAATCCAAGGAGATTATAGTACTCTTACAGGTTATCCAGATATAGGTCTAGGTATATTTTGATGATGTTGCAATACGTTGCACCATGACCATATTGCTTGATTTGTAAACCATTATTTCTAGGAGGTGGTTGATGAATTTTGGTGGACATCCATGTCGAGGAACAGGATAGTATGCTAAAATTTGTAACTGCTCAATGATTCAGTGTATATAAATTCACAGCAACAGTTGATAACAAAGTGCTAAATTTTGAAAGCTGTTCATCCCTTTTCTTTTTTCTTCATGTACTGTAGATAGAAGCAGAATTCATATGTTAAGTGTGTATTTAACAGGAAGTTACTTGTAATATCTCTAGCATGTGGCAAGTTTTATAGATTCAATCTCACAATTGGCTTACATTTGAATGTTTTTTTATTTGTATCTGATTCTCTTGTCCTTATTTTTTCTTTACCATGATGTAAATTTGCCATTCTTTTAGATACGGTAACAGGAATCATTCATTTGAGACCTCCCATGACATGACTTCTTCTTTGCCAGTGTATGTTTATGCAAATATGTTTAATGTTCCTTAGGATATGATTTTAGACCTAGTCCACTGGTGGCAGCCAAAGAGAACCTCCCCATGAGTTGCCATAAAACCTCGGTACAGTTTGCAAGTCTTTGTTGGTGTGGCATTATGGGTGGACAAAGATATTGTAACATATAACTTAATTTGTTGAGTGAGATTTTGTTGGATTGATAAATGTGCTGCCTGTGAGTTGGCTTTGATTATTAATTAAAATGTGTTTTTTGTTCAGCTGAGGCTTTTCTTCTTTCTTTGGTCTGGAAATTGCTGAGAGCTTTCTTACTTCATTATTTTTTGGTCTGTCTTTCCAAGTCCATATGTGGATACTTTTTCGATAAAATTGCAAGATACATGTTTCCTGTTATATCCTAGATTTTTTTTTTTAAATCCCACTATATGTACATTCTTTTCTGTGCTATTCTTCTCCTGCTTATTGGTGATTACTGCTTACACGGTGGCTATCGTCTAGCCTACAACGATCAAAGGCATGGCAGCAACCATTAGACTTCTGCTTACTAGCCCTGTTTTGCATCCGTTACATGAAACCTCATGCAGGTCCAACTGAATTTTCTTTTTCAAAGGCGACTGAGAATGATGAAATGATCATTATCCTTGTGACCATAATGAAAGATGAAAGCTACCTTCTTAAGGTCAACTATTGTAATCAATAGGGTGATTTATGAATTTAACAAGGATCAAGAGGTGAATGGGTACCTGACCTTTATGAGCTAGATAAAATGGTGAAAGCTTTTTAACTTACAAGTATACAATTTTCCATCGTGCATATCTATAAAACATGGTTATGGGAGTTAAAATTCTAAGCAAGATTGTCAAGGGCTTCTGCAGTCACCACCACCATGTGAGGACAAATCAACTTAAAGGTGGAACCAAATTGGTCTTATTAATCCTAAATTTTGTATTCTATGGTAGTAAATAAATAGAGGATCTACCATCTCTTGACTTTTGTCTCAGAGCATCTGCAGTGGTGGAAATGGTTAAGAAGGTACTCTTGCGAGCATCATTTGTAAAGAAATATGCCCAAAAAGGCAACCATTAGATTGATATAATTTCTCTGTTCATTTTTGTTTGTCTTATGGTTATAGAGGTGTTTAGTGCTTACGTAACTTCTTTCTCATTGGCAAGTGAAAATTGTTTCTTACGATTTGAGGTGCAAGGGATATCCTTGCTGACGATGCAAGGATCTGCCATCTGTAATTTGTCATGCAGATGAAACATCTATATTGTTAGAATTTGAGTGAATTACAAAAACCCCATTGGGGTTTACATTTATTTCACTTTCACTTGATAGTTTGTAAACCTATCCTTAACCTAGTTAAATAAACAGCATTAGTGAAACGATTTACTTAATGTGAAATATCAAAATTGTCCTTGGGTGGGGAGGATGCATACATTTTCTTAAGTCCTCAGGTGGATGTTGTCACTTAAGTTTATTTTGGTCATTTTCATTATTATTTTTTTCTGATGTGGTATTTGGGTTTCATTTGTGATTAATGGTTTGACTAACATTTTATTAAGTTATGGGTTAAAGTGTTGGATAAAAATAAACCTTGGGGGGTAAATGTAGGTTTTTCAAACTATTAGCTGTAAATATAATTACCTTCTAATGTCAAGGGGATTTTGTAATTTACTCTAGAAATTTTTGTCAAGGGCAATCTTTTTCGAGCACTTTAAGTGAAACAAGCCAAGTGCAGCATTTTTTAAGACATTAGTTTACACATCAGTGTTTTAAAAGATGATCACCTTTGCTACCATGGTGTCCACCTTATGTCGTGTTTTGAATATTGGCAGATGAGATTGATTAGTGAATTAGTATTTGATTTTGCCAAGTTAGTGCTTCTCACTGACTTGCTATATCTTATTTAGTATGTGCATAACTATATTTAATATGCTATATCTTATTTAATAGGTATTCCCCATGACTTGCTATATTTAATATGCTATGTTTCATTTTTATGTACATAACTATTTTTTTAATTTTTAACTTTAGATTTATTCTTTTTTTTTTGAAATTACTGTTTTAGCTCCTTGACCTCCGGGAGTATTTGGAAAACTATGGAAAGACCAGTAATATTGTACTGGTGGTGTTAATTATTGAGAAAACATTGCAAAATATTGGGCATTGTTTTCCATGTCCATTCCTCTTTCTTCTCTAGGTAATCATGCCACACATCTTCAGCCTTTTTCCAGTTTTCTTTGTATATTACTCTTTGTGGCAATTATAATTTGTATTGCTAACCCTACACTTTTTTGAACTGTAAGTTTAGCATCCTTGCCTTAGATTCATGTCGTTCCTTGTTTTTAACCCATTATTTGATTTATGTATATTTTGCAAGAAAAATCTACCGCATTTTTTTTTTGGCAAAAATGGCTCTTTTTCTCTGTAATCAATTTATTGTGGATTTTGCTTGACCATTCAGTAAGAACCAAGGTTTTAAATCCCGTGGGACGAGGCTGTCCCAGTTTTTCTATGGAACGGGATGCATTGGCGTCCTGTCCCGTCCCGACACTCGGGACAGGGGATGTCCTGATTGGGATGCTGGGACGTTGATGGGATGTCCTGTCCCAACACATGAGATAGTACCCCGTCCCGGTGTCCTGTGGGACGTCCCGAGACGTCCTGCAGGAACCTGAATCCTTGGTAAGAACCATGTTGCATGTGCAGCAACTTGTGTTTCATGCACATCTGTTACCAATTGTGCATGGACTAATAAGTGAGCAACTATGAGCTAAATATGTCTGTAAGTTTGAGGGTAGGCTTTACTGGTCCGGTGAAACAAAAAATGGATCATTTTTGAAAAAAAAAAGAAATTGGATTTTTTATGCAAATTACCCCTGATCTATTTATCAGATACATATATGGTTGGATTGCTTTTGGTATAGTACTTTACATCTTATAAAAAATATAATTGGATATAACATGATGTTGATACAATAAAACTTGAAAAAATAGTATATAATATAACTTAGAAATAAAAATTTGAACAAATGTTAGGGATGGCAATTTTAGCCGACCCATTAGATACCTGACCCGATCTGACCCAATTAAAACCTGGTCTAGGTATAGGTTCTAGAAAAAATACTGAAGCAGGTTTAGGTTGAGTATGAGTAATGCTATGCTCTACCTTAAACCTGATCCAATATAACCTTAATGTAAATCTTCCTTTGAAAATTATAATTATGTTATAATATGCAATGATGAGTTCCTTACCCGACCCGAACCAAGCCCTCTTATTTACCTGATCCGACCTGCACCTCTACTTGTCCTTACCAAAGATGGGTATAGGCTGGGTATGGGTATGGGGTTTTTAATTGCAAGGCAGGTATGAGTGTTGACTAACCTGACCCATACCCAACTCGTTGCCATCCCTAACAAATATATTATTACATACATGTAAAAAAGCACAATTACTTCTCACATTGTCAAGGCCCATACTCCATAAATTTACATCAACATATGCAAACTCCATTGGTCATTCATTACTCATTGTTTGAAATCCATATACCATAATCCATACTCCATATATGTTCAGATATCCATTCCCATTTTTCTGCACCAGAAAGCAGATAGTGGAGAAGCCTTCAGAAACTTTATTTGTTCACCTTGTTATTCTTGTTATGGTTTCCTCTAATTTTCTATTGTTGATCTCTTCATTTTGCATCTTCTTTTGCACAGTTTCCCAACTTTTTCTTTTACTATGCGTGACTCTTAAAATGTACTTGTTTTATTGATCTTAACTGATAAGACTTACATCATCTATTTGAATTCAATTCTGATATTTGTTAAGAATTGTTTCATAAGTCCAAAGGGAAAATTTTGAATTCAATTCTGATATCTGTAAATATATCATTGAATCCATTTAATGTGTGATACATAGGTAACGGCACTGTTTAGTACGACAACTTACGAGAAAAATATTCACTAGATTTGTGATATAATCAGTTAATCGGTATGTTATACATTTTGTTCCTGCACGCTCTCTTCTGATTGGTGAGAACATACTGCTCCAACATGTATCATAGGGTTGGTACTTGGTAGCATGCCTCATGTTCCGGTCACCAGATGTTTGATTTGTTCTGTCAAAGACATTACACAAATACACAATGTCATACCAGGATGCAGAATTTCTTAAGTTGTTGCATACCATGGTGGTTGAGTCATTCTGACCATGAACTTAAAGAGGAATTCTTTTCATGCATTAGAACTTTGGTTTGGGAACCTTCTCTTGACGTCCATCATGCATTTGAAAGTTTGATGTAAGAAACTTGGTTCTGGTTTCCTCTGGCTCTAGTTTGAGCAGTTCTGGTTGAAAGGTTAAAGAGAAAATAAAAAATATTAACCAAAATCAGGTTAAAAATCACAAAACAGCAAACAATAAGTCAAGAATATCAATCAGATGCAATCTTTAAGCGTATTATATTTGTTTTGGACCCTGGGATGTACTTTTCCTCTTGGTTTTGGAATTAGATAATTGAAAAAAAAATAAAAATACAATAAAAATTATATTGAAGCTTGATATAACTTTTCTCGATTTGATTGCAAGCTGACATGTGACAATTTGGATGCACGTATATTTTAGTTCTAGGATAGTCAAACCTAAGATAGAAGGTTTACTTGAAATCTATTTGTAACACAATATTGCAATGGTTCCAAATCTTGTCAGAAATGGGGAAATCTTGGTTTTATCTGTAAAGTACTTTCATACATCTAGAAATGATTAAAAAAAAAGACAAAATCAGCATAGATGGCCGATATATACAATGGATTTGGCCCAATTAGTTAGTTTTGGTTGGAATCCTAGGATCAGCCAGGGTTTCAAATTGCTTTGAGCTGTAATGAAATGCCTCAGTTTTGGTGTTGGATTTCAGACAAAACATCAATTCTGGGTTTCATTTCTGACTGCGTACCTTCTTTGACTGTCCACCTGAATATTAGGTGGCTTGATGAATGTCTAGTGAGGTGACCTAAGAAGGTTATCTTGTTTAAGGACACTGTTCATGTTCTTTAATGTACCATTTTTATTGAATCGTTCATCATGATGATTATTTTGAAGCTTAAGGATGGCCTATCTAGGATTCCACATTCATGTTATTTTTGTTTACAGCTGGCCTATATTACAGATGCTATTCCTGTTATGGCTAGTTTCTGAGGGCCCTTAGTTTCAACTGCCTTATACTTTTTTCTACAACATTGGTGAAACCATTTTCTTTTTGGAAATTGTATGTCATCGTCATGAAATTGGCTTATCCTATATCAAGCTCTTGCACTACCCTTGGTCCCTTTGATCTTTTGGAAGTTCCATGCTTCAAGTCTTGTTTTGGTTGTTGACAACGTGAGAAAAAATTGCCTGGAGGGAAATCTTCGGCAATGAAGAGATGTTTAAGGAAAGAAAATTAGGAAGATATGAATTCAAAATTTTTTCTCAACTGGTTTGATCAAGGTTTAAACTTTCGGCTGAAACTGATCCATTTTAGTTGAGGCTGCTGCAAAACTAACTGAGAATTTTCTTTTTTTGGTTCTCACCCCTTCCAGTTTGCCAAAATCAACCAAAACTACTGTTTTTTTTATTTTTTAGGTGGCTTAACAACCAAACATGTTTAATGTTTTTTAATTCATACATGTAGTCAAATCAAATATCTATTTAAGGATCTAATGTTCTAATCTGTGCTATTTTCTCTGTAAGCTTTGCTAATGTGGGTAACAGTTCTTGAGGCTGCGTATGTGGTCCCTTGACTGCACGGTGTTCCCTATTTTCAGCCACATTATACACAGTCAGGATATATGGGCCGAAAGGGTGGTTCATTCAGCACTATGCAGACATATATGTGCACATGGGATGAAAATATGGCTAATTAGCACTGTGTAGGCATGTATATGTGGCAGGATTAGCATCATGTAGTTGCATTCATGGCTTGCTTGTCATTGTCCAGTTGCACGCATAGTCCGTTTTAACATTGTGCCACTGCTAATATGGCCCACTCCTATGCAGGCCTACATGAGGGGGATAGGTTCAAGTTGATGGTTGGGTTAGATATTTGTTTTATGCAAGGCAGGTAGGTGTATATTAATAAGTTAATGTATTAATTATTCTATAGTTACTGCTATTAAGAATTAATTACTAAATAGTTGGCACTGATCATCAGATGTTGTCATGGTTACTTCAAAAGTATCA
Source organism: Areca catechu (assembly GCA_021397845.1). Taxonomy (NCBI): domain Eukaryota; kingdom Viridiplantae; phylum Streptophyta; class Magnoliopsida; order Arecales; family Arecaceae; genus Areca; species Areca catechu. Next base: position 11,729,550 of record CM038049.1, read on the forward strand.
CTATTATTATTGTATTTAATATGTATTATTCATTTAAAATATTTTTGAAAAATTAACTGCATATGCAGCTGCATGTGTGGCTTGCATAACATATATGTGCTTGCAGTCCCTTGACCACTTGCAACTGCAGCTGCCTTTTAAAAATTAGTTAGGATGTAATCTTAATGGTGGATAAGATGCAACCTGTCATCGTCATTAATACTCATCAAAACTGTGATGGTGATGTTATGTGATCCATCCTGCAATAGCATGTGGTAGTGAATAAGTATACATGATTCTACACTCTTGTATTTAAATGATTTATGCTTTGTTAAGTTATATTTGATATTTTAATTAATAAGGTAGTTACTCATGATATATTTAATGCATTAAGCTTCAGTGCTGTGTAAGTTGATGCTGAAAGTACCTAGGCTAAATAAATTTTGATCTTAAATAACTTAGAACACAATAAAATGATGAGAAGAAAGTTGGCTTTTTTTAATTTTATTTTTAGTTTTTCTGATTTTTTTTTTTGCTTCTTTATGTGAACTCTGAAACGCAGAGCAAAATTGTTGAAACTGCCAATGCTGCTGAAATTAAAATTTCCTTGGTTGACCCAAAATTAAAATTGAGTTTAAAAAACTTGGGCTTAATATTTTATTCTTTAATATGTAGTAATAGAGTAAGTAAAAAAGATTAAATGAAACAGGATAACTGAATCATATCCTTGCACCATATGTGGCAACTTTTCTGCACTTTTCTCAGTTGACTTGAGGATTTCTTTAAACTCTCTTCTCTTTTCTTGATTTACTTTTTTTCATTTTCTGGTCAGCACCTTGACTGTTCTGTGGTTCCATACTTAATTTTGATATTGTCCAGCTTTTTTGATGTTTCATGACTTGTGCACTGAATTTTGTGCGATCTATATAGTTATGTTTTGGTACTTACAATACCATCCACAGTTTTGGCTTCTAGCTAACACCACTAATGAATTATGCTGGAGTTAATTATTAGTTCATCCAAAATCGGTACTACGTTGGTTTGCTTCATGCTTTAACTTTTTAACATATGGACCAGATGTGGACTTCTAGTTAAATCCTTAAACTGGATATATGTTGGAATGCTTCTTGAAGTGTACATTATTTTTACATGTGTATGGCTTCATTTTTTTTGGTGCCGCTTTACTTTCAAGTTTGCGGTTATACACACAAATGCTGCACCACCTTTTTTTTTTTGGTTGGTTTTCTATACAGTGGGTCACTTAGATGAGATATATAGCGATATTGTGACACAGGTAACTCATGTTGGTTTGTCTTTGCCTTTTAGTCCAGGCAAATATCAATGCTTTCAAAAGGTCCAATTCCATGTTTTTTTTTTCCCCGTATCTGATATGGCTACTTAATTGCTGGGTTCTGTCCTAACTGCCAAGTTCTTGTCTATATTTCTTTTTACCTTACATCTTATGCTTACTACAATGCCTAATTGTTCCCTGCTACTCCAATTACATTGAAGACACTCGATTTGATTGAAAAGGCAGTGACTTAAAAGTGATGTTCCACAAACATGCTTTTATAAGGTGATTCCAAATTGTTCAAGTGCATTGCATGTGGTTGACATTTTGGTTGGTCTCTGTTGAGCGAGCTTAAATGTTGTGAAGTAAGAGTTAATTATAGTGCTTATTTGTAATTAGGAGCATTAGTGTTTCTGTCGGGCATGGATCTTTGACTTATATCAGTATCATTAGATGAATAATCCTTCATGAAGAAGGTTTATAATGTTTTTTTTTTTTTTTTTTGATAAACCGAAAGGAGAGGGGGAGGATAAATCCCGGTGTAGCTATCCCCTTCGGGCCCCAACCCTGCCAGACTATGTTCGATTCGAACTGCAAGTTTACGTGTGCTCTTCCTACCATTGGTGAGTACGTCAGCCTGATACTACTAAGACGCCGGAGTAGTGCGCTCTCTCACCATCCCGATCACGTGCTCCAAGAAATTCCTTTATTTAATCGAGTCATCCCGTAGGGATCATGCTTCGAATCCATGACTGGTGGGAGGCGAGTTTAAGCCTCTACCAACCGGGCTACCGCCTTAGCGGTAGGTTTATAATGTTTAAATCGGAAAGTTACTAAACTATTATGAAAATGAAAAGACACTATATTTTGTGAACTAGTGGTTTTTTGTGCAAAAGGGTATTGATATTTGGAATAAAGAAAATATGTAGACAACAAAAAAAGTACCCACTTTAATGTATAAAATTAGATGGTAGTCCATCTAACTCTTTATAAGATTGGAGCTCACAGATCTTGCAGGTTCAATCTCAAGTCGTATTCTGCTCTCATGGGTGAATAGAGGGGGCAAGATGCCATTTTTCAAATTAAACTTCTGATTTTACCCATGTTCTGTTAAATTGGTTAGATATTGGGAGTCTGAACTATTACTGAATGAGTAAATTGCATAGATGGAATACTACGGTGAAAATTAGGGCCTCTTATTTTATCAATAATATGAAGATGAACCAACAGTGATACTAACTACTCAACTATGGGCAAATAACTGAAGATATAATCTTGAAGCGGCACAAAGAAAACCAAATAAGCAATATATATGGCATTTGTCATCAATTTTGGTTAGTTTAGGGTGGAAGATTGTTTTCAGGCAAAAGTTGAAACCTTAGTCTCAATGTGCTCTATTTGTGTGTACCTTGGTTCATTACAAAGTGATGCACTGATGCAATTTTTGGTTTCCATTTTTGCAACTCTGGATCTTCCTATTTGTGTGCTTAATTTCTATGAGCACCGTGCCTTTCATTTCAAATGGTGATTTCTCTGTGCCTACAATCTCCAGATTGCAGGATCATCTCTCTCTCTCTCTCTCTCTCTCTCCCCTTCTCTCCTGTTTACTTTAGTTAGAAGCCTTGAACCTAGGGTCCAAAGTTATGTTTCATACTCAATTATGGTATGGGATATAACACATGTATGTAAGCAGGCATCCAAACATCCCATTGAAGTCAAGTAGTCTATAAATGGTAGTGAACAATCGTGCAATATTGTGGCTTATATAATCTGCATATTATGTGATGCTCTGTTGCCAGCAAGTTGTCAGGCTCTCTTGTAAATTGTAATATTTTGTTTTGCATCTGGCATTATTTTGATATTGTGGTTTGTTTACTTGTAATAATCTTCATATGGTTTCTAAATAGCTTAATGTTCATTTACAGATCTCCGGGATGATAAGCAGTACTTTATGGATCATCCTGGTGCTGTGCCTATTACTACTGCTCAGGTAAGAAATAACACTTGTAAAGGATTTGAAACCTGATCTTTTTCCATCTCTGACATTGTTTTTAGTCAGCACCATAAGAGCACTGCATATGGTTTGTTTGCTTTTTGTTGTTAAAGGGAGAAGAGCTGAGGAAGCTAATAGGTGCTCCTATCTATATCGAGTGCAGTTCAAAGACACAGCAAGTATGTTGCTTATTTTGTATGTGTCTACCATTTGGATAATACTTCATTCTTATCCAACAAGGTTTTGTGCGCAGAATGTTAAGGCAGTCTTCGATGCAGCCATTAAAGTTGTACTTCAGCCTCCTAAGCAAAAGAAGAAGAAAAAGAGAAAGGCACAGAAGGGCTGTTCCATTTTGTGAACAAAGAGAAATAGAGGATTGAGGACCCACTGGCAATCACTGTTGCATTCTCTTGCTCTATCAAAAGAAATAGACCTTGGTTTATAGTCTGCTGACAGCATTAGAAAGCTATGCACGCATCAGGTGATGATTTGTTTTGCTTAATCTGGGTCTGTGGTGGTCTACAACACTCTTGTTGGTAACATGCATTCTTCTTACCGATGGCTTCTTCCTAGTCGTATATGGGCGTGGAACAGGTCATCTGAGACTTTCTCGTGAATGGACCCTCCTATACGATATCATGGTGTATCTTTTATTTAAATCACTGGAAGGTTTGGCTGTGTTGCTTGTTGTGCTTCTGGTTGACTGCTATTTGACACTTGTTCGTGCAAAAATTGGTATCTGACAGCGTCTGTATAATCATTAAAAGCTTGTTTTAGATTGCCATTTATCAGTTGCTTTAAACTTGTGTACATAAAGCTATTGGGTTGCGAAATTTAGGCAGACAAAGGTCATGTTACTGCTGGCGAATCTAGAATGTTTGGCTGAGGTAGAAAGGCTGATAGATAATAAAGGAATTTTGCCTAGAAGTCGGCAGGGAATCGCTGGCCTTGTCATGTAATAGATCGAATATAATATTGCGGTCCCCTTTGATGATCATTTTCTTGCATATATTTGTGGCCGTTCGTAGCATGTTCCGAGAACCGAAAAAGGTCACAAGCTGTTTGGCTAAGCACGAATCATATGCGTTCATCGGTTGTCGTGGCCTTAAAATTGAACGGTAGTTGGCGTCGGTGGTTTGCCCTCTAGATTCTCTACCTTTAATGAATGCGCGAGGAGACCGATCGTGGCCTCTCATTCCTCCTTTTCTCATTAGGATCATTCCTCCTTTTCTCATTAGGACAGACAAAGAAGGAGATAATGCCTTCGAGATCACGTTTTTAATTAGTGAAAGCCGCCGCCCTCCCCCCCGCTCTCCAAAAAAAAAAAAAAAAAAATTTAAAATTAAAATAATTTTTTTTTAAAAAAAATTAGGCAGACTCGGTCGATATGGACGGTGAAGGAGAAGAAGAAGTTGATATTGCTAGCTCTTTTCTATCAGCGTTCGATAGATTCTTGTCCTTCTACTTTTCCCACCGCGCCAGATGCATGCCTATATATGCTTCTAATGTCCGTCCTCCCACGATAACCAGACGAAGGCTCTTCGCATCCTGTGGTGTGTCAAATAGTTGTGAAGCATCCTAGCTAGGTTCCAGATTGCCAGAATGGCGTCGAGAAGAATCATCAAAGAGCTTAAGGATTTGCAGAGAGACCCACCTCCATCTTGCAGCGCAGGTAACCTTTGGTGTCTCCATATCCTTTGACCTTCTTATAAAGCATTCATGTCTTCTGGTGTGGGTGTGGCGTCTTATTGGGTACCTTCGATTCCAGGTCCGGTGGCTGACGACATGTTCCACTGGCAAGCTACCATAATAGGACCAAACGACAGCCCCTACGCTGGGGGCGTCTTCCTCGTGAATGTCCACTTCCCGCCGGACTATCCATTCAAGCCTCCCAAGGTATAAGCAACTTTATGATCCACCTTCACCACCTCTTCTGTACTCAAATAAAGAAGAAGAATAGTTTCTTATGCTAGCTTTGGCACAACCCAAATATGTTACAGGTGGCCTTCAAGACCAAGGTCTTTCATCCAAACATCAACAGCAATGGTAACATATGCTTGGACATTCTTAAAGACCAGTGGAGTCCTGCTCTAACCCTATCTAAGGTACATCGTTCATCATTTTAATTCAAGCATGGATGCAGACGAAATGGAATTGGTTTTATGGTCCAACGACTCCAGGGTCCGCTGTCACGTTGGATAACAGGATCCATGCTCCATTTCTGCCAGGCACTGGACCCCGCTATCGGGTCACCCAGCTAAGAAGGGCCAGAGTTGCATCAGGATCGGGTCTGGATCTGTCTGATTCTGGCCAGTACAACTAAGATATCACATTTGTATTTACACCAACAGCTCGCTATCCTGGCCAACCGATTCACAGCCATCCAGACTTAATAAGCCAAAGATCCTAAGATAATTCTAACTACATAATAAGTTTATTCCACGGTTCCAAATCAGGGACCCACTCGTGGGATATAGCCTATGCTAAATCAAACTGAATTTATCTGATCCATTCCAACGTTCGAGTAACCAAAAAAAAAAAAAAAAAATTACTTATAAAATTCTGAATTCTGAGTTCTTATAGACGTGATGGGGCCAGATGAGTTTGTCTAAGTTGCATTATTTGGATTATGTGCAGGTCTTGCTCTCCATTTGTTCACTGCTCACAGACCCAAACCCAGACGACCCATTAGTACCAGAGATCTCCCACATGCTCAAGACCGATAGATTCAAGTACGAAACTACTGCCCGCAACTGGACCCAGAAGTATGCCATGGGCTAAAGCTGGGCTGCTTAAATCGTTCCATCATCGATCCTTATTTAGCTCGATACTAAAAGTAACCGTCTCCATCCACTATCGATTCATGGAATAAGTGGATGACCTTCTTGAGTGCTCTCACCTTTTGTTGTCATACACGACGTCGATCTATTAAAATAAGTAAGTGATTGTTCTTGGTGGTCTCACCATCTGTTAGCATACATGTTTACGTCGTTCCATCAAGGTGTGCGCCTCTGGTTGCTGCGAGGGGAATGCATGCATCTGATAGATCTCATTACACCCAGAAGGTGTGGAGTTAATTCATCATGCTCATCATGCCCCACAAGCGAAGTCAGAAAATTGTTAGCACAGCTCATAAAATGTTAAACCAACAAGTAGAGCTCCACGGGCAGCTTGTTGTATGAAACGGTACTGGTGCCCAATTAAGCATGATTAATTTTTGTCAATAGCTTCCCCGCTTTATACGAAGAAATTATACCTTACATGTATGGTGGTTGTGGCTGTACACCATGTCAATCATCTCGTCTCCTTTTCGTGAGCCTCGATGATCGTGCATTCATCTAGTTGATCGCCCTGTATAACGAAATCAGATGATTGGCATGGTGCATGACCACATTGCTGGATGCGGTGTAGGATATAAATTTCTCTTTATCGGTCGTATCCCGAGTCACTGCGAAGAAAGGTCAAAAATTACATCCCTTGATTGCTTTTGTCATTTCCATGTAAAAAGAAACATATCTTTAAAGTGCATGCATGCCTTGATAATTAGAATATTAAACCGAGTTTAGAACCTCTAACTTGTGCATGAAGCAGAAAAAAAAAAAAAAAAAAAAAAAAAGATAGTTTCCCAAACCCATCCATTCATGATTGGTGTGGCGGCCATGATCGGATATATAAAGTCTCATGCAGCCCATCCAATCATGCTTGTTCCATCCAATCATGGATGGTCATGATCGAAGAGTTTTAAGTATAAATTGGTAAGGATATGGACTTGGTCGGTCCTACAAAAAAATTGCTTGAAACTTATTTATTATTGTTTATATATCATTATTTCTAGCATTAAATCAATTTTTTTCTACTATACTGGATTCCTTAGATGATTATTTAGAAATAATAATTGCATGACATTGAATATGTCTGTTGTCAAGCAAATACTTATCAATGACATTAAGAGATTAGCATTTTTGTCTACTATTATCTCGTCTTATAATGTCCCGTAGTATGCTTTACTTCTAACATATCTTCTTTTCATAGTTATTATTTTGATTTACCTATTGTACCAAAATGAATAACACCTTTAGATTTATTAAAACTTGCCCATATTTAAAGAATAGCTACTTTTTTTAAAAAATATATTATGTTAATTATGTGCATGAGTTAAATTTATATAATATATAATTCTTTTATTAGATAGAAATCAGAGTCAAATTTAAAGATGGGTTGGCTAGATGGTTGATCTTTGCATATTATATCTGTAAAAGTGGTTTTGACATACACGGTGTATCATGTGAAAGTGGCATAGAAAGTATACTTTTTAGAGTAAGTTATGTTTAATCGAGCATCTAGCATGTTTAAAAAAGTTGTGTTAAATAAATTTTATATTTTTAACAAATTAATTATAATGAGGAAAAAAGAAGAAGAAGAAGAAGAAGCATAAGCTATGGGCATTTCCGATTTTTTCTTTTCTTTTCTTTTCTTGATTCCCGGTCATGAAAAAGTGATTTTCTTTGTCCCATATGGATTTTTATATTCCATGAAAGGTGTAAAATTTATTCTCATCGAAAAGCTATTTCTCTCTCTCTCTCTCTCCCCTGCTCTACAAATTCTAACCAAATATAAATAATATTATCGTTTTATATCGACCACGCTTTCCCACCCCCCCCCCCCCCATCCTCTTTGGACGGTCCATGGAAATCCTTCTGCACCGCTAAAATAGGCGTGATTTAAAGCTGACCTAAATTTGGGGTTGTCCGTCCTCTACCATAGTCGGCAACCGAAATAATAGAAGTGCCGAGAGAGTTCCCCCAACACCCCACATGCCCACAATAAAACAGCACATTAAAATATCACCGGATTATCTGACCGTATTTGGCCAAAGTGAGGTGAGGAGGACCACCTCTCTCTCTCTTTCCGATGCTTAAAAGGTATCGACTCTAAATTTTATTTTCTAAAGTTAAGTAACATTAATTTGATGCTCACCACTCTATATATATCATTGCTGCACCAAACACTGGCAAGTAGTTAAAGATGGAAGCTATCTCGTTAACTATACTTCAGGATCGACCTTCCAATAACTCGGACATGGATGTATGATTGCTAGTGACAAACAAGATTCTTGATTAGTTTTCTATGAAGGCCTACAATTTGCCTTGAAAAAGAAAACCTGAAGCAATGGTGAGCCGCCAACAGTAAACAGAGCTTAAACTTTCTTTTAGAATAATAGGTTGGTGATGAGGGAGCTCATCACCTGAAGCAATGGTGAGTCGCCAACGGTAAACAGACATCAAACTTTCTTTTAGAATAATAGGTAGGTGAGTAGGCCAGGATCTCAACTTACCTATCTAATCCGCTGAAACGGATCAGTCATAAGCCTGCGTCGTTCATTCTTAGCTGATGGAAGAACTCGCGACCAAAACAAATGGTTAGATCTATAGGTCAGGTAGGGAAGATCTTTTGGTCCAGCAACCATATTATGGAACGCATAATATTGATGGCTAGCACCCAGGGATTTCACTAATGGCTAGCTACCATAAAATAACTCATCGTGATGGCCAATTATTTTATAGGCCTGATTGTTGAGAAAGCACCTTGGTGGGCATCAAAGAGTTCTCTAAAGAGAGAGAACGGAAAGGATTGTCTAAAGAAAACTAGTCTTAAAGGTCAAGGCGGTTAACCACCAAGGAGGTAATTAGGTGATGCTGGATGGGGTTCCATCACCGTCATCTCTAAGATTCGAGCCAGGATGGATCCGAGCTGATTAAATAAAAGAATTTATTTGAATGCCTGAATATGGATGTATAGGATTGGTTATTGAACTGATTGATGCTTTAGTAGGGCTAAGACGATGTACTCATCTATATCACCTAGATATTTAAAGAATTGCCGAGCCATCTTTGTTGTCCCTCGTGCTTAAAGGGAGAAACTATACTATAACGGCCCCCACCATTCATTTTTTTTTAATTAAAAAAAAAAGTTAAGGTGGTTCAAAATGGCTCCTCTGCATCTAAATAATGTCACCAAAACCTAATCCAAATGCATGGCTTACAACCCATGTAAGCAACGAAAAATTTGATGAATACTTTCCTTCAAAAAAAAATGATGAATGGTAATATAACAAGGAGCAACCTCTAGAATAGCAACATAGGCAGGAGGTTATGTGCCTGGCTGGCAAGCCTCCATTATTCAGAAATTTTGAGTAGGCCAATCCTTGTCTCTCTCTCTCTCTCTCTCTTTTTTTTCTTTATATAATTTTTTTAATGAGAAAAAGTAGGCTAACCTTGTTAAATATGTTTTTTGTTTCTAAAAAATAAAGGGGCATTGCTCTAACTTTATAGGTAACACTGCTGCTCATAAAATCCTAAAAGGATAACTGCTATCACAAACACGAAATTTTTATAAACAAAACTCGGTCTCGAAACACGCCAGGTATGGTTTGTATGAGGATTTATAGTTTAGTTCCATCCACATTTGCTATGCAACGAATAAATCTTGAATTCTTATGCAGAATAAAAAATTAAATAATATTTTTTAACTAATCTATTTTTGATGAGACTGTGAGTTGTTATATCGTGTTATTTCTTCTATTCACCAATGTAACATTGTTGGTCGAAAGCATATTTTTAATGGTTCCCTGATTGCATGCTCTGAGTTATTCCCAGATAAGATCTCGTGAGATTCTTCCTCCCCTGGCGTTAATACACAGCCTTCCCTCAAATTCCGCCAAAAAATAGGACAGTTTATCAAGGGCATCCAAAAGAGGCTCTAGAATAATTAGCAACAACATTTGGAATAGCACGAGGTCTCAACTTTGGGAGACGTGGAGAATGCGAATGTCAATAGCATGACCTTCAATGTTTATACTCCCCTAAATAAGAAGAAGCGATGAAGACCGCTATCAAATGGTACATATAGTCTTTGTAAAGCTTCGGCTCCTGCTTTTACTATCTCTCTCTCTCTCTCTCTCTCTCTCTCTCTATATATATATATATATATATATATCACTGCGACCCTGCTAGAGTTTTTCTATTGAGAACATGGTACCCCTTGTCATCAAGCATCAGCTCCTTTGGATGAAATAGATTTGCAGTAATACATAGTTAAAGAATGTGTCGAGCCAGTTAATAGCATGGCCAAGCAAAATGCAATCTGGCCCATAGGGATATCCGATGAATGACCAATAGTTACAAGAGGTAATAGAATCAAAATGAATGCACCAACCCTTTTTTTTTTTTGATTCAAAGGAACAGTCAAGCAACAGTCCTGAAATAAATACAACCAAGAGAATTAAAAAGTAAAAAATCCCTAAATGATTCAGGCGTGTCCCCAATATGAGACCAGGACATATCAACAGAGTGATTGGTGACAAATGAGACCACCCAGTCAGTTGCTGTGTTGACCTCTCGAAAAACATGCATAATCAGAAGCTCGGAGCATCCCTGCAACAAGCTGACAATGTTCCTGATAAGAGGATGGACGGGAAAGGATCGAAAGGCCTGCCGAATCCAGGAGATGATCGTGTAGGAGTCACCCTAAATAATGAGACGGTCAAGGTGAAGGATCCTCCTGGCGAACCGAATCCCGACCCAAGCATCCTGAAGCTCCACCATCAGAATAGAGGGGTCTATGAGATAAGACCCCCCCGCAGTCAAGAAACCCACTCTAGATCCCTGAATAACAAAGGTAGCACCCCCATGTCTGCCCCTGGCACTCCCATCAAAACTCACAGTAGCAAAAATCAAAGGAGGGGGCTCACAAGAGAAAAGAACCCGGCGAGATCTTGAAAAGCAGAACCGGAATCCCAGATCTCCGCATTCCCCACTGACTAGCCCTGATACTCAATGGTATGGGTCTTAGTTTTCTCAACTATCAGCCTCGTCGAACAAGTAGAATAGGTAAAGACAACAACATCCCATGAGAGCCAAATATGATAAGCGAGGTAGGCCAGAAAACTCGAGCCAGGCAAGGTAGAATCAGTGCGACTAAAACGAAGGAAGGCGTCCGCCACATCCTCCCCCTTTGAAAACATACCACTACACCCAGCTATGCACCAGACCTCTAAAGCTCGCGAACATGAGGACAAAACATGGATGAGATACTTCTCATCCGCCCCACACAGCGGACATGAAAGTGGTAGATGAAGATCTCTAGAGCACAGGAAAAACCTAGTGGGCAGCCGTCGCCATGCAACCTTCCAAATAAATAGTCTCACCCTGGGATGCACTGCAAGAGACCAAATCCAACCACTTGGATTTCCCTTTGAGGCTCAAGGCTGTAGATAGAATAGAGGTCAGCGAGGGGGGTCTTTGGGGAAGCCGAAGATCTCCACACTCTAACATCGGCATAAGAAAACTCCGGAAGAGTAATGGATAAGATCCTAAGAAGTAGACCTTTGTCACTCTCATCCCGAAATGATCGGAGGCTTGTGAGCCATCCCATCCCAAAATGAGATATCTGGAAGCAGACCTTTGGGAAAGCCGAAGACCTCCACACTCTAACATCGGCACAAGGAAACTCCGGAAGAGTAATGGATAAGATCCTATGAAGCAGACCTTTGTCACTCTCATCCAGAAATGACCGGAGGCTTATAAGCCATCCCATCCCAAAACCCAATATCTGGAAGCAAACCTTTGTCACTCTCATCCCGAAATGACCGAGGCTTGTGAGCCATCCCATTATAGACCCATCAGTTTATGTAACACTCTTTATAAATTATGTGCTAAGCTGATGGCTAACATGATGAAATTGATTATCCCTCATCTCATCTCTCCGGAGCAAGGTGCTTTCATAGGTGGTCGTTGTATTTCTGATAATGTTCTGTTGGCTCTAGGAATTCATGTTTGATCTTCACAGGGCCCCTATCAGGTGAGGTCTGATGGCTATCAAGCTTGATATGGAAAGAGCCTATGACCGTATACAGTGGAGTTTCTTGGTCAAAGCTTTGGGAGACTTTGGTTTTCAACCGCTCTAGATTTTCAGGATTATGTCATGCATCTTCAGATCCTCATTTTCAATTCTTATTAATGGCTCACCATCGGGCTTTTTCTATTCTAACACCAGTCTACGGCAAGGTTGTCCCCTCTCTCCTTATCTATTTATCATTTGTACTGACTCTCTTTCGCAAGCCTTACAGGATTCGGTGCGGGAGTCAGCTATTTAGCCATATTTTATAGCTTCTACTGTATCCCATTCTCGCATCTCTTATTTGTAGATGATTGTCTACTCTTGGATAGGGCCACTGTGACTACGGCGCCGAGCTTTAAGGGGGTGCTACACTCATATTGGTTGGCTTCGAGACAGCAGGTCAATCTTCAAAAATCTGAGGTTCACTTCAACTCGAAGATCCCTGTCCGTCAATGGCACCTGATTATGAGCATTCTGGATATCCAGGAGAAGGAAAATACTTTGTCTTACTTAGGGATCCAGATCTCGGGTGGTAGGCTTTGCAAGGAGGACTGTTCTATGATGGTGAGGGCTATTCATGATAAAGTGGAGGGTTGGCAGGGTCGGGTTCTATCCTCCATAGGGAGGATTACTTTGATCAGGTCAGTTCTCGTTTCTCTCCCGGTGTACATGCTCTCTGATGCTATCATTCCCAAGTCTATTGTTCTTAAGGTGGAGTAGATTATTCGGGCTTTCTTGTGAAGGGCTAATGCTTCTTCTCGGGGAGTCAATCTTTTGCGGTGGCCTCTTGTCTATCATCTTATTGCTGAGGGAGGTATGGGTATCCACTCTCTTATTTTTAAGAGGGATGCCCTATTGGCGCGACATGTTACTCGGCTCTTTCTTGCTCTGGGTAGTATGTGATCTTCTACTATGATTGCTAGATATGGTCGTCCATCTATTACTTTGGCGGGCAATACTATGCAGGGTCGTTGCTACTCTGCTATCTGGAGGGAGATGGTGGCGAGGGTTCCTAATGTCTTGCATCATATGAGGTGGATTTTATGTGATGGCCGATCGGTGGATTTTATATATGATCCTTGGATTTTGGATATGCCTCTCGACAGGTGGCCTACCTTTATCTCCATCGACACTCCAGACACTATATCTATTGTGGATCTTTTACTTCTTGGGGTTTCCAGGTGGAACCCAGTGGCGATCGCCCGTTATTTTGGAGAGGTGTATGCCGAGATATTTTGAAGTTAAGGTTGTTGTCTTTTTCTGTTAATTTCTCCACTAAAACCTTTGCAATTAAAATGACAAGATTTCAAGAAAAAATAATGAAAATGATGATGTTGTTCCTCCGAAGTCCAGCTTTTAATTAGATTCCACCTTGTCATTAGCTGTTGGTGCTGAAATCCATCGAGTACTAAGTTATTGAAGCTGGTGGTATGGAAAGGTCTCCGAAAGGCGAGATTTGTAAAAAAGCTTTGGTCGGAGCGTGCTCTGCTATGAGCCATCCAGTATTCAAGTCAGTTTTCTAGTACGACAATAGAATGAAAAGTATGAGACAAGAATCTTTGCATACTTTTGAGGGCTCCCTAAGGATCCTTATATGTAGATGAAGGATAAGGGTATTTTCGAAATGATAAATATCTCGGTGGATCTAGTAAGAAGTAATAGAATTTATCATGCTGGCTATTAGGGATTTTTCATTTGTAGGAGACATCCACTTTTTATTAATGAAAATTGTCCTATATATGAAAATAGCCATGCACTTTAATTATGATGTCGACTAGTATATAAAACCATTTATATTCCTTGATTGCCAAGATATGACAATAATTAGTAGTCATGGAGTATGACATGACCTTTTGGGTATGCAATATAGGACGTGAAGATGAGCATCAGTTGTGTCATCCTTCGGACGATCCAAAGGGGTGTTGCCTAAGGGCCAATTCACCGTTGGACACAAGGATCTGGGTCGGCCCAAATGTCTCTATCGAAGCCAAGAGATGATCAGGTTGGGAGATGCAAGGCATGATTTCTGTTGCTGCCCAGACCTGCAAAACAGAGGAGACCTGAGTCGGAAATGATCCAGTGGGGGCACTCCGATACTCAAGTCAGTGACGATCCAGAAAAATAGATCTTCCTGGTCGAGCCCCGTGGATGGACTCTACTATAGAAGAAGAAGATTATGTGCTTAGAGAGTGTGAATGGGTTGAGAGTAGAGCGGGGGTAGTGGCAGTGGAGGAGTGTTTGAGCTGGACGGCTGTGTCCGTCGAGATCCTTCCGGTGAGTCTTTGGTAGCCTAGAGCATTTGGCCTCTCAGTTGCTCTCCTGTATGCCGGTCTCTTTGCCCGTTTATTTTTTACTTACCTTTTTCTTGGAACCTTGAAGAACTCTTTTAAGCCAGGATGGCTACACGTCGCCTACCTCGGGATCTTCCCCTCCTTTGCAGGCACCGAAAGGTCAACGTGCGGCAGCGTTCCGTGCCGTGCGCGAGGTGCCTTTCCCCATTCGTGATAGGGAACTACATCGTGCGCTCTGGCCCTCCCTCTGGTCCTCCACTTCAGGAAACCTGGCAGAGCCTCGATCGGGGGTAGCCGTCCCCTGGATTTGAATCTCCTGAGATGATTTCCTCTTTTGGATGGTACAGACGGTCGGTCGGGAGCGCAGAGCCTCGATCGGGGGACCCCTTCTTTTTCGGTGTAAATGGTAGCATGAAAAATTATTGTGGCCCGGCGGGCGCCCCTCTGTGGTCCTTGGATGGCTCATTGCCGCTCAAGGAAGGCGGCGACGTCCCCCAGCTGCTGGTCCTCTCGCCCGAAGTGGGATTGGTTCAGGGAGGAGGAGCTCGACTTCGACTGGGGTGGACTTGACCTCGAGGGAGCCTCCCGGCGAAGGAGTTCGAAGAGGGCAGAAGCTCGACTTCGACCAGGCGAAGGAGTCCGAAGAGGGCAGGAGCTCGACTTCGGCCAGGACGTCTCGATCTCGAGGGAGCCGCCTGGCGAAGGAGTCCGAAGAGGGCAGGAGCTCGACTTCGGCCAAGGCGTCTCGATCTCGAGAGAGCCACTTGGCAAAGGAGCCCGAAGAGAGCAGGAGCTCGACTTCGACCAGGGCACCTCAATCTCGAGGGAGCCACCTGGCGAAGGAGCCCGAAGGACATCCGATGTGGCAGCTTCCTTCGACATGGCATCTGACTGGATCTGATATGGGCTCCACGTCAGTGATCCCGCCACATCAATTTCATTTTACCCAGAGGATTGCGGGTCCTAGCCATTAAAGATAAGGTTCGGCTGGCACCGAGATCTTAAACAAGAATTGATCATTAAGCCGATGCTAAAAGACTTGGTCGGCTTAAAAAGATTTGGTCAACTAGAGAAGACTTGATTGGCTTGAAAATACTTGATTGGTTCAAAGAATTGTGGTCGGTTCGAAGAGACTTAGACTATCTGAAAGCTTTGATGAGATCATAAATGTCCAGTGATATTGGAAAAAAAAAGGAATTGTAATCTGTCAATGTTACTATCAAAACATGAACTCCTGATGTTGAAACCAACATAATACTGCATTCTAAAATTATACAAGCATTTTTTTTAAATTTTTTTTTTCTTAGTTTATTATTTCAATCAAAGGAACAGTGAAAAGATCAAAAGGGTGGGTTCGAGCTGCAGAGCAGGGAGGGTCCCTTCTGTACTTGGAGATCCACCAACCGGCATGATATTAGAACTTGGCACCCCTACAAAAGGACAGGGTAGAAAGTAATAGGGGCCGGGTTCCACGGAATATAATTATAACCATTTTGTACGTGGCTCTTGGGCGGTGGTACTCCTCCGTGTCGGTGGAGGCCGGCTGATGCAGTGACCTCTGAGCGACCCTCTGCAGCTGGCTGGTATTATTGTTCATAAAGATCTTTCTGTGACCAGGGAAGAAAGGGAATCTGCAGCCATGCATGAGCGGGTCATCGCGCATAACGCCATCATTGGATCGAGGAGGGCCGTCCACGAGAAAAAAAAAAAAATAATAAAAAAAATTAATTCTACCAGATCCACCAGCTCAACGAATCAATCTAACCGCATAGCGATATAGACGAACATCCTTGTATCGCTTCGATTTTTCTTCCATTTTTTTTTTTTTTTTTTTTTCATATTTGCATTTGTTACTAACATGGTTAAATATATATATATATATATATATATGGATCTAGCCCATTTTTAGGTATTTATGAGAACAAAAAGAATAAAAAATTATTATAAGAAAAAGAAAAAGAAATTAGATTTGACAGGGTTAAGCTTTTTGGTTTTTAATTTTTGAGGATGGTAGATGATGCAAGCTTAAGGTGGTAAGTTTTATACGAAAACAATCCCCGTATATGGAGCATATATTTTAAGAACTTTATCATGGATAGCATTCTACTCGGTGGACTTTATCAATATGTATAATATATTTTGTTATTTTGCAATTATTTTGCTCTTGTTTTGATGAATCACTTGTAATAAATCAATTGACACGATGGTTTTTGATATGGTAGGATCGTTGACGTGGAATACCTGTCAGTTATCATGTCAGAGTATGTCGTCACGATGGACACCGCCTCTCGGGTCGAGCTCATTCGCCGAGCTAAGCTCCCTCGGGTAGCCGAGATCGCTCGCGAGATCGGATACCGCCCTCCGCAGGTCGGATCCCGGGAGATTGGACCGCCCAGGCCTGGGCCGGGCGATCTCCCAGGTCGACCCCCCTCGAAGTCGAGCTCCACGGTCTGGAGTCGAACTCAGCCCTCCGACGCGTGAGGCGCCTCCGAGATCGAGCCCTCCAGCCTGGGGTCGCGTGCCGTCCACTTCGACCAAGTCGGGCCGCCCGACGTCGAGTCCCGTGGACCGAGGTCGAGCCCGGCGGAGCCAAGTCCCGCAGTCCAGCTCGGCAATCACCTCGGCTAGGGCGCCAACCGCCAAGGGAGCAGCATCTCTTCTCCAAGAACGACGGTATGCCTCCCGAGGACCACGAGGCAGTGCCCCCCATACCGTAATAACTCTCCGCCGCTGCATAATTCGACAAGTTTCCGGACTTGATTCTTATTCATGGATTCCATCTCATCTTTCATGATATTTAACCAAAATTCAGAATTATCACTATGACATCTTTAAATGAAACCGGATCATCCTTAATTTTAATATCGTAATCACATTCTTGTAAGTAAATAATATAATCATCTGGAATAGCCGATCTCCTAATTCTAGCAAATCTCCATAATACTTTAGGTTCAGTATTATTATGATTATTTTCAATCAGGTCAGGTTCATTGATAGCCTATTCGAGAGGTGGTATATCAGTAATTTGTTGATGTTCCACAGTCTCAGGATTAATAATTTCATGTAGATATCTCTAGGTGTTGCTATAATACAAAAAGATTCTTTTATTTTCTCTAACACCATATCATGTGATTCACTACTTCTACTGTTATCACCATCTTCAATGAACCTAGCTATTTCAATTTCAATAATTCTGGTGGTATATGATGGATAATAAAACTTAAAATCTTTTGACCTTTCTAGATATCCAATAAAATAACAACTTATAGTTCTGACATCCAATTTCTTTTTTTAATAGATTATATAATCGAGCATTTGCAGGACAACCCCAAACATGTATATGTGCTAAATGTGGTTTCCTACCTATTCATAACTCAAAACAAGTTTTAGAAATGACCTTACTAGGAACATGATTTAGGATATATATAACGATTTTCAAGACTTCTCCACATAAATATAAAGGTAATGATGAATTACTAATCATATTCCTTATCATGTCCATCAATATGCGATTACGCCTTTTAGCCATACCATTTTGTTGAAATTTCCTGGCATAGTGTACTGTGCTATAATGCCATACTATTCTAGCAATTTGGCAAAAGGTCTAGGATTATGACTAGATTTATCATATCTACCATAGTATTCACCACCTCTATCAGATCACATAACCTTAATTTTTCTATCAAGTTAATTTTCTACTTCAGTTTTGTATACCTTAAAAGTTTCCAAAACTTAATTTAGACTTTTCATGTATTAGGAAAACATAACCATAACGTGAGAAATCATCAATAAATGTGATAAAATACCTTTGCCCACCAAAATAAGGTAAAAAATAGCCATAAATATTGGCATTTATCAATTCTAAGAATCCTTGACTTCTAGTGGCATGCTTTTTATTATTTTTAATTTATTTCTTTTTAATAAAATCGTTGCACATACCAAAATTACTAAAATCTAGATTTGATAAAATATCTTCCTTAACCAATCTAGTTATCCTTTTTTTTGACATATGACCAATCACCTATGCCACAACATCAAATAACTCTCATTTATAATACCGTGTTTCATTCCGACATTGACATTTAAAACAACTAAAGACTGTAAAAGAAGAATTCAGATTTATTTTATATAAACCATTGCACAATATTCCAGTACCAACTAAAATAAAATTTTTTATTAATTTAAAACTTGAATTTATAAAAGTAAATAAAAAAACCTTTTAAATCAGGTTTTGCTAATGATACTAAATTTCTAGATACTGAAAGAATATAAAATATATCATATAGATCTAACTGAAAATCGGTGTCTGTAATAAGTCTGTAGATCCCAACTGAAATAACCTTGAACTTTATCTAGTTTTTCATAAAGATCCACCGCTCTCTATCATTTGGTTTCCAACTTGAAGGAATCCCTACAATGAATTAGAAACATAAATTGAAGCACCCGAATCAATCCACCAAGTATTAGAAGGAATATCAATGAAATTGGTTTCATAACAAATAAGTGATAAGGGAATACCATTCTTTTTAAACCATTTCTTCTTTTTTTACAATCCTTCTTGACACGTCCCTCCTTGTTACAGAAGAAATATTTTAATTTATGTGAACCTTTCTTTGGTAGATTGTTCTATCCTTTATTTTCTTTCTTTGCCTTCTTTCTTTTAGATCACTTCTCAAAAACCATGTGAATAATTGGAACCCCTTTCTATCTTAATCTCTCTTTCTCTTGCATACATTGTGATATAAGTTCATTCATTAATCAGGATTCTTTATGTGTAGTATAGTAGATTTTAAATTGAATAAATTGTGATGGAAAAGAGTTGAAAATAAGCAGGACATGAAAGTTTTCAGATATTGTTATTTCCAGGTCATTTAATTTTTTAGATATATCACGTATTCTATAATATGCTTTTGCACTCCAGAAATTCCATCATACTTTATAGAGGTTAACTTATTCATCATAGTACCAGCCAAGGCTTTACTTGATTTAGTGAATTGTTGCTCTACAGAGGAAAGGTATCCAGAAGCTAATTCATTATCAGGAATAGATCTCCTTATGTCTCTTGCTATAGAGCTCTTAATTATCATGAGAGACAATATATTAGAATGCTTCCACTTTTCATGTAATTCCTTTTGATCAGGAGAACTAGTAGGAGTTAGTGGATCAAGCAGAGGTTTACGTAGAGCCAAATCTAAGTCTAGGCATCCTAGAATAATAAGAAGCTGCTCATGCTAATTAGAGTCATTTGATCCATTCAGTGTGGGAATATTAGTTAGATACGATGAGAGTGAAGCAGGGATCATAGATGTAAATAAAAAAATATCTATACAGTTACTTTCATGATGCAGATTTCAAAAAATAATAATTATATCAATAACACTTATTATATAATCATAAAATATCTTTGAGCAAGAATTATAGCATACAATAAGTGCTGTAACTAATTCAATCACAAATTTAACCATAATAATGTCAAGATACTCATTACATAAATCACAAACAATATTAATATGAAGTATGTAAGCAACAATAGTAATTATAACATAAAATATAATTTATATTTAAATTATGATCCTTTTATATTAGTTGCACCTTCAGTGATTTAACCAACTATGATTACAAAAATCCAAGATTATTCTCACCTTTGGGTGCAGAACTCCCTATCTTTATATAATTCAAGTCGGTCAACCTATAACTATTAATTTGTATCTTATTACAATCACCTTTGGGTCAACTATAATAGACACACCTTTATGTAATTCTAAAATATAATGAGAGAGAAAATTATTAGCTCTCAAGAACTCATCTATCCAAAATCTATAGAGTGCTCCGGGTCCTTTGGGGCTACGTAAAAATATCTTGAATAATATTATAGTGAGTAAAATTATAAATAAATAATTTTAAAAAATATTTAAATATTTTATCATTATGAAGAACTCAACCAAAATGTTTTTCAAGTCATTACAAGTCTAACGATTTAAAAATCGCTCAAATCGGATGTAAAATGAGCAAGTTATAACGATTTTAATAAAATTTAACAAAAAAAGGACTAAACTGCAAATAATACAGGACTAAACTTTAAATAGCAAATAATACAGGGGGATTACTATAAAATAGAATTAAAAAAATTGATAAGGACTTAAATATAAATTTTAATTTGGACTTATATGTAATTTCATCTTTTATAGGAGCTAAATTGTAAAAATCTCCTGATCCAAATTAAAATTTGACTCAATTTGATTGGACTTTGAGATGGGTTTAAACGTCCATTTTCGGTGGGTTTTGGCCACCTTGAGACCGACAACAGAGTCATCGACGATCGGAGAAATCCCAAGCTCAAAGCCGCCATTAATGTCGATTTTGAGGTTCGATTGGAAGATAAGACGGGAGAAAAAGGGGAAGAATAAATATGATTCGACTACGATCTTCGCCCCATATTTATTTATTTATATATATTATTTATTTATTTAAACTATAAATAAATAAATAAATATAATATAATATTATAATGGGTGTGGTTGGATTAGAAAAGAAAACTTTGATTTTTTCCATAAAATTTTATTCTTTATTTCTTCCCACTGCTATCTGCTGTTCATTTCCCGATAATCCACCGACCGATGAGAATATCTTCAGAGTCCAGAATTTGACAGATTCCGGCACCTCCACCGGTTTTCGGGTTTTCCTTTCATGGGTGGAACCGGGCACTTATTGCCAGTTTCCGGGTTTTTCAGTTTCAAATAGTAGGGAAAGAATTTTTAACCAAAATTTATCTTAAATTCTTGCATGAATATGAAGCATGAAACCAGAGCTCTAATACCACATGTTGGAAAACTTTTAATCCTTTATGCATGGATCGTGCATTTATATGCATCAAAACTATAATTATGGAAGACATACCTTCAGCCATTATACCGGTCTGTAGATCGTGCAGTCCTTGAGATGTCCCTTTTCTCTACGAGGTGACTGGTCTTCTCTCTCATCACTCTCTTCTCCTTATATGGAGATCGATGAGGAATCGTACACCACTGTTATAAGAGTTGAAGAAAAGAGACTAGGTAGCCTCTTATTTATAACTGCATGTGTTACGGTAGTAACCAACCCATTCAGCACTGACACAATGGTGGGTCCACTTGAAGAGATCAGCCCCTGTGGCGACCAGGTCGGCACCTCAGCCAGCCTGGTTCGACTGTGCCTGAAGCCCAGCTCGGCATCTGTTACAATAGTAACCAACCCATTCAGCACTGACACAATGGTGGGTCCACTTGAAGAGATCAGCTCCAGTGGCGCCAGGTAGGCACCTCGGCCAGCCCGGTTCGACGGTGCCTGGAGCCCAGCTCGGCTGGGCTGGCACCTCGACCAGATCGGCAGCTCGGCCAGCTCACTCAGCCATGTCTGGAGCCTAGCTACGCATGCCGGGCAGCCCACTTCGGCCCATGAAGCTCTCCGGCTCAGCCCTGCGAGCGCCCACATGGCTCCGTCCACCTCAACCCATGCCAATCCAGTTTGGCATGTTGGGAAGTGGCGTGACCCGGCAACGAGGCAAAGTCCACGTAGGGTCCAGTTTCGGCCGCATGGTGGGACTCCCCAGTTCAGCACAACCATAGCACACCCACGCCTCGGTCCGCGCGGAAGGGAGACGCGCGACCAAGGCCACGCCTCCGAGCCCCGGCTCCTCCTGCCTGGCGCCCATCCGACCGAGGAAGGCCTCCGTCCGCACCTTGGTCCGGCTCCCTCGGCTCGTGCTCCAGCAGTAGGGGAGGAGTTCGTCCGCCCAAGTGTCGCTCGGAAGCAGTCGCATCCAGTTCGGCACCTCCGAGCCCGGCGCGACATGCCCAGGGCATTGCGCCCCCGCGCCCCGCTCCGTCCGGTCCACCTGCGGGAGACCGAGGCCACGCCTCCGAACCCCGGCTCCTCCGGCTCCGCCCGACCTAGCCGGCACGCCCCAAATCCGCCCGCGTCTAGCTCCAACCGGCCGCGGCACGCCCCAGCGGCACGCCTGCGCGGCACGTCCGCGCTTGGCTCCAACCGCTTGCGGCACGCCCCCGGCATGCCTGCGGTGGCCCCAGCTCCTTTCGCGCCTGCTCCGGCGTCCAGCCGACCTCGGCACGCCAGCTCCCGGCTCGGTACACCGTGGTACGCCTGCTTGGCGCACCCACGACTCAGCCCGGCACGGTCCCCACTCCGCTCCTGGTAGGATGCCACCTTGGCGAGCCCAGCTCCGGCCGGCTCCGCCTCGGTCATGCTTAGCCCGGCTCTGCCCGACCTGGCACTCCCGCACCCCAGGTCCGAGCCTACCTCCCGCAGCGGCTCCGGCGCGCGCGGGCACGCGTGGCGCTCAGCTCGGCATGCCCACGTGCCCAGTCTGGCACTCCCACGCGATGGCCGGTCCGACACTCCCGCATGGCCACATCCGTATGCACCTGCTCCGCGTCCCAGCATGCCCGCGGTCCAGCTCTGCTCTCCCGTGGTCCGGCTTTGACCGGGAGCAGCGCGTGGATTCGCACCCGCATGTATAGAGCCTCGCACCTTGCCTTCACTAGCATGCATGAAAGCCTCTACGGGCCTTCTCTCGATCCACGTGCCCGCATAGCAACCTGGAGTAGCACCCCAGCTAGTCCGGCACTTTGGCATCTCATCCCAGCTCGGTCACTGGGTGCATCACATAGTTCGGTCCCATTCATGTGGGCCTGCGCATTTCTCGAGGGGCTATCCATATAGGCTCGGCACTCTTTCCTAGGATCCCCACCCACGTGGGTCCTATGGCACGCCACCTGACACGCCGCCTGCAAAGAAGGTTTGCATTTAAGCTTCCCAAGCAATTGCTTACACTAACCAGGAAATAGTACCCTATCCAAGGCACTGTACCTTTGTACCAACTTTCTGAACCACCCAAAGAAGGAAGGTTCACCAGCCCATTATAGCCTCACCGACTATCCTAGCCTGACAAGTCTACATCAAGACCAGCATGCCTCCCCTGACTGACAGAAGCCATTCGTCTACATAAAGACCTGCATGGAGAGGTAAGGAAAGGTAAGGGACAGCACACTCTCTTCATTCTTACATTATCGTCCATTTTCTATCACCCTCTGGCAGCAGAGAGTCCCCCAAGCTTTCCGCCTCAGAGGTTTCTTATTTCCTTCGATCGTCCCACTGACTTGATCGTCGGAGTGTCTTTGTCGGAATCCCCGGCGCAGGTCTCCCCTGTTTTGCAGGTCCGCCCGACGGAGGGACGATATAGAGAAGATTTCTCTCGCCGGAGAGGCCCACGGAGGACCACAGTATAGTATCGAGCCCCTTCATCCCTATAACGACCCCTCCGAGCACGGCGGCTCCACCAAGCCTCGTGGCGGAGGGTATGTTCCCCTTGATCATCTCCGACCGACGAGCCCGGTGATGCTGGCAGGAGTCCACTCACTCAGGCCACGGCGATCTAGGCGGCAACAGCATGTGTCTCTCCCATCAGAAGACTAATGAAAGATTAAAACCTCAGTTAGAGTTTTATTCCAGTTCCAGTCCAGTTTATTTAATTTTATTGGGAATAGTTCTCTTTAATCAATTGGGCTCCGATCCAGTATATATGATCGAGTCAAAAATTGATCAGGATAAGATGATAATTAGATCATATATTAAATTTTAAATCTATCAACGCAGTCACTCTCGAATATAGTATATTAAATGGTTATAAAGACGGAAGAGGATTGGATCATCACATGTGATGACCGCCCTTTGAACTTGGTGTGAGGATTGAGAGGCACTGATCAATTCCCCTCCTGCATAATGTAATGCATTTGCTCCTCTTAATGCAATTCATAGGACCCTTCACCTTCATATTTTTCTATATTCACATTGCAGCGGCCATACATGGAGACACAAATACATAAACTTGAAATAATAGCATGTCAAAATTTTATCAATAATATTTTACATTAACATATTTAATTATTTTTGTAATCCAAATTTATAAACATTTATAATAAATAATAATGTCATCATAAGATAGTAAAAAGATAAATAAAAAAATTAGGCGCGATTTTTTTTTTTTTGAGGTAGTGAATCCTTCAACGAGAAGTTATAAAGGTTCCTGTTAATTAATTTCCAGGTATGGCAGCTCGATAGCAAACACGCCATGATCTAAATCTAAGATTGCCAATATTTCAAAATGTTACAATCCCTTTGTTACATGACTTATTTCAAGCACCATAACCTAGGTCTACCTATGTTTCTTAGCTAGGTTCTAATTTCAAGTATTTGTATGGTGAAAAGAATAATATTAAGCGAACTAATGTGTGGTTTCTCGCACAAAAAAAAAAAAAAAAAAAAAAAAAAAAAAAAAAAAAAAAAGCATGATTACGTGGAATAAGCATGAAGGAGAAGCCGAAAATAATGATTACGAATCATCGGAAAAGAAAATGGAAGATGAATTTATACAAAAATATGACAAGATTTTTATTTTTCCAATCAAAAAGAAAAAAATAAATAAATTACCGCTTTCTGGCATTTGTATTGTATTATTTTTATTTATATTCCTTAGATATACATTTCATTCTTGATCGTTTCAACAAAAAATTTGAATCGAATCTGTTCTCCAAATGTGCTCGAGAACCCCAGGTGGAGACTCGTCTCCTGGAATATTCCCATTCTTCGATGTAACGCATGAGTTGGCGGTAAAAGTTATCACGCGAGAAACCACGTGAAACGTGTCGCGTTGCAGGTGAGAATTTTGGTCAGCTTCGTCGTTCTCGACGGCTCCTGCGGTCAGTCCATCTTGGATGGATTTGGCGTGCCCAGGACCTATCACCTAACTCCACTCCCCCCGATCGGATCCCGTTAACTAAATAGCTGTCGGAAGGAACATCAGAACAGAACCTCGCATGGTAGCCTGATGTCCAAGGCGACTCCCGAAGCATACTCGGAAAACTCTTCTACGGTAAAAATCATGGATTCGAAATACGATCTTTTTGTTTAAATCTTAAATTTTTTTTAAAATTCATAATCATTGATATGAGTGAAAGGTCAGATCTCTCTTTATTCCCGTTCTACTAGCATCTTTAGATATATAAAAGCTACAAATCCGAGTATCTTGTATGGATAGAATGGAATCTTGCTAGATAGGTACATCGAGATTTATCTTCCTATAAAGCCATGAAACCAGTATTATTTAGAGATTATTGATGAGTGCAAGGTCTATAAGAATCCAAGTCAACCTCAAATTTGATCCACCACGGAAAGTCACCTTAAACGCACGGCCTCATACAAAGACCACAAAAACATGGATCCAGACGTCAGTCTTGGACGGGAAAAGGACAGCCACATCCAAAATAGCCTCCGACCGACCTCATTCTCCACTGGCTCTCTCTATATCTCTCCTTCTTTTTGGTAGAAATCCGGATGCCAATGTTCTTATCACCGGATTTTTTTGACCGCTGGCAAGATGGTGCGTTTCAAAATCAAATTCTCCAATGACCTTAATATATTGTGATGTGATTATGCTGACTAATTCCGAACTGGGTTGGTAAATTACCATTGTTTCTCGAGAACACGTCAACAAGTTGTCATTTATTTTTATTTTTATTATTATTTCCAATGATATCCTCAAAAAAGCTATTTTCCATGATAGGGGATATTAATATGAGTAAAAATGTAGGTGGCCCCGTTATATGCAAAATAGACAATTTTGTGATCAGACCGTGAGATACGGTGGATGTAATCCACGAATTTATTGTCAAACATTATCGGCTGATAACAAATGGCCAAGTCAATGGTTGTGGGCTGGAGAAACATTTCGTGCACATATAGTAGTGATTTAAAGTATTTTTGTATCAAAAAGATGATAGATTTTAAATGTATATGTGGTGCAAAAATGCAAGTCACGAGTAAAGCAAGCTTTTACCATGGTTGGTATCTTGGTACCTGAGGTATAAGATGAGCTATTTAAAGTGGGTTAAAATTTGAAAATATAGATAAAAAAGGGAAAACTTGTAATTATTCAAAAATTTGTTAACTAATCCTTTTATACTTAAAAAATAAGGAAACATGTTTCATGCTTCCCTGCCAATTCAAGCAACTAGGTTTGTTAATGGCGTTGACAAGCTATCTAAAATTGAGGTGATACGAAAATCCTTTCAGTGAGACAAACCTATGTTATTTACTTTTCTTTATAGACCTAGATTTAGAGTTTTGAACATATTTTTCTTGGTATCATAGTTCTTTCATGTTATTGTCAAGGACACATCAGAATCTAAACATAGGTTATTTACTTTTCTTTACATATCTAGATTTAGAGTTTTGAACATATTTTTCTTGATACCATAATTCTTTCATGTTGATGCCAAGGATACATCAGAATCCAACTTGTTATTGAATTAATCTATGATGTTGTTGCAGGACATATCAATTATATTTTATCTGTGGTCCGTGGTCTTTGAAGAATATGGAAAATTAGTTTATAAAAGTTTTTCTTCTTGAAATATTTCTTGTATATATACATCATCTATGGTGAGAGTCATTTAAAAAAAAAAAAAATCTCATGCATCCGGCATTTAAATTATATTATCCTGACACCAACCAAATCATTTAGCATGCGCATCATCTTTAACTAACCCAAAATTCCCAAAGAGTGCGATCACAAATGGAAATATATCTAACATTATACGAGGCCCCACAGCCGTACCCATGACCTGATGTCCCAACGTTGCAACAGATACTGATGCGTCCCAGGTTCTCAACTCCATTCAATGTTTCGAGTAGCCAACGTTTTTACCGATCACTCTTTTTAACGGAATACAATTTTACCGTTGGGATGCAACCCGCTGTAGCCGGTACCCGAATCCTTAATCGCCGTGTCGGTCGAGATTGGCTGACCGGTTATTGCGGGTTTCCCGCGAAAAAGAGGGCCGGTATTTTGAACCGCAGGCATCGAACTAGCACTCGCCCTTCCCCTGCCACTTCCCCACTTTCTCTCGCCCCTTCGCCCCCCCCTCCCCACAACTCCCTCGGACCCTGGTGCTTGTCCACTATTCACGGAATCTCTCTCTCTCTATCTATCTATCTATCTATCTCTCTATCTCTCAATCTATCTATATCTATCTTTCTCTCTCTGGTTTTTTTCACGATCCGATCTTCTCTTCATTCTGGTAACAGAAAACTGCAGCAAGCTCCATCGTCAACAAAGAGCAACCTTAACATTGTTTCTTGACAATCCGATCTTCTTTTCATTCTGGTAATAGAAAAGTGCAGCTTAACGAGGCTCCGCCGTCATCAAAGAGCTACCTTGACGTTGTTTTTGGTTACTTAATGGAAGGGTTTTGAATGTGATTATAGTTGGAGTAGGTGGGCTGATGATATCTCCGGCGGCCGTTCCATTTTCATAGAATGTCTGGCTGGACGCAAAAAACGAACAAGGTTTAGGTAGGTTTCAGCTAATGCGTCTGTGATTTACTTGCAAAATTTAAACTTTTGTTTATAAATTTCTTTATTATATCGATATTTGCTCTAACTGAATGAGGTAAAGGAACCAAGTTATTTTGCTTTAATATTTTCAGAAGCCTTTCCCCCCCCCCCTCCGATTGATTATTATTTTTTTCTTTTTTTAACTGCGCATGCTGTGTTTTAAAAATTCACAGAGGAGATGATTTGCGACTGAGTTCTTCTTATGAATTTGAGACTTTTGCTGCTGATGAGATATTATATGCCTACACAGTGAAGTGGATTTGGCAACCCGTTGCAGCTATTCTCCGTCTCGTATTACAGAGAATAGAGCTTTAGGGTGAGAGGAGCATGTCAGTATCTCCCAAATTCTAGAAGGATTTGAATCCATCGATGGTTAAATACTCGGAACCGAAGATGATCATCGAGAAGGTAGCATCTGAAGAGAAGAAGGGTGAGGGTAGTTGCATATTGGTAGGGATCCCATTGGATGCCAATGGCAGGGAGTTGCTCGATTGGGCACTCAGCAAAGTTGCCAAGCAAGGGGATCGCGTTGTTGCAGTTCATGTCTGCCGCAAATCAGGTAATAACATTCATTCCACCAGAACTTACTTCCATAATTTATAGATTTGGTTGGTTTGCTTATGTTCAATTATCCTTTCAGAACTCTGCAACACCTCTACGTTTTCTCTGATCAAAGTTTTAGATGACTACTTAGCAGTATATGAAGGCTTATGTAATTTGAAGAAAGTGAGTCATCTGTTTCTCTTGACCAAAACCTATGGAGTAATTTGATGATAACTTGGCTTAGTCTTGCAATAATTCATGGCTTGCAGGTAGTTCTTGTTGGCCGGGTCTCTCCAGGAAGTTCTATCAGGAGAGTCCTAGTGAAGGAGGCCAGACTCTGTGCTGCCATGACAGTGGTAGTTGGAGTTAACAATAACTATTCATTTGGGTAGGTGCAACTCCTATTTACATTTGGGGCCATGTCAAATGCTCTTCTAATCGGATCATAATTGTCATGCAGCGGTTCAGCTTCTCTTGCCAAATATTGTGCCAAGAAACTGCCTCCAACCACTACTTTGATTGCAGTTCACAATGGAAAGGTGATCTTTCAAAGGGAAGCTACCAAACCACCTTCAGGTCCTATTTATCAGCCTCTCAACTATCCCAACTGTACATATGACTTTAGCTTGATGATTATGTTTTTGTTTCAAGTCCTTAATTGGTTCTAATTTTTGACATTAGGAGGAGACCCGAAGACGACTCTTAGTAGTGTGTTACATCCAAGTGTTTGCAAGGATGCCAAAACAATTGCCCCAAGTTCGAAGGTTATGCTCGACAAAGGAACCCCTCGGATCTCCGATGTTGGATATAGATGTGGACTAAAGGAAGAGGCTTCAAAAGATCACAGCCTTCTTGTTCATGGGAAGAAGACAGAAGTTGGTCCTACCTCTATTTCAATTCTAGTAAAAAGGTTGCCAGAACAGAGGCTTGGTTGGCCCCTACTGAAAAAGCAGTATCAGAAAATCTACAAGCACCAAAGAATGATGAAGCCCGGAAAATGTCAGTAGTCCAATGGGTTATGAACCTACCAAAAAGAGTTTCGCCATCTAATCAACCGCAGATGGACCTGATCAAGGAGTTGAAAGTTCTCCTAAGAACAAGTGCCTCTGCTAGCAAATGGTTCCAATACGAGGAACTCCAGAATTCAACTAATCAGTTCTCTTCAGGTTCTTCTTCGATGCATAGACTGCTTTCGAAGATACTTACATGATGCTTCTAATAAACTTTCTGATATAGGTCCTGATTTCATTTATGATTTCGACTTTGAACAGAGAATTTGATTGGAAAAGGAGGGAGTAGCCAAGTTTACAAAGGATGCCTTCCCGATGGTCAGCATGTGGCTATCAAATTATCCAAATTATCCGCAGAAGCATCAAGAGATTTCCTTTTGGAAGTTGACATCATGACTAATTTACAGCACAAGCGCATGGTGCCATTAATGGGCATTTGTGTGGTGGACAACCACCTTATTTCTGTGTACAGCTACTTCCCCAAAGGAAGTTTAGAGGAAAACCTCCATGGTAACCGCTCCAAAAAAAAAAAAAAAAAAGCGCCTTCTTTTGAGAATCTTGAATTTGTGCATGATACTGGTATTTTTGTTATTGTAAAAATACTTGATCTTCATCCAATTTAATTCAAATTTTACTAAGATTGGCATCATGTTTATCCGCATGTCCTCGTTTTTATTTTGTCATTTAAGTTCCTAAAGTTTTGGAATAACATGCATGCCTGAATTTTTGGTTCTTGTCAAACTAGCCCAAATAGTTCATTTCATGGCATTGCTTTTTAACCGACTTCGATTGAAAAACAGTTAAAAGAGCCAAGGCACCACTACCATGGGACATGAGATTTAAGGTGGCGGCCGGGATCGCCGAGGCTCTAAGCTACCTTCACAATGGCTGCTCTCGGCCGGTAATTCATAGAGATGTCAAGTCCTCGAACATTCTTCTCGATGATGAATTCGAGCCTCAGGTAATATTCCAGACTCATATTTATCGGCATCCGAAACTTTTGCACTAGAATTGACAAAATCTGGTGTCTCTCTATGACAGTTATCTGATTTTGGCTTGGCTATATGGGCACCAACAACTTCAGCCTACGTAACACATAGCGATGTTGTTGGAACTTTTGGGTATGCATCTTTTCCATTAAACTAAGCCCAATATGTGGTGATTTTGTGTGATATTCTGTAAAGAAAAATGCATAATTTTGTGATTGCCTCCATAGCTACCTTGCTCCAGAGTATTTTATGTATGGGAAGGTCAGTGAAAAGATCGATGTCTATGCCTTTGGAGTTGTTCTACTTGAACTGTTATCAGGAAGGAAGCCGATCAGCGATGATAATCCCGAGGGCCAAGAAAGTCTGGTCATGTGGGTAAGGCCCTTATCTTTCAGAGCACAAAAAGAGTACTTCTCCACAAAAGCTCCATGCTATGTTCTTTGTTAGAGAAGTCACAAGCAAGCACACCATTATTTTTGTGTTGTTCATAAAAATTGTAACCCTGCCTTCGAGGGATTTGTGATCTCTTGTAGTTAATTTGAGGAATTTGCTATGTTACTCTGCTGCTTGCATGCGAAAAACTTCTGAATCTGAACTAACCCCGAATTCAAGACTACTTTCCTAATCGAGTGTTACTTTCTTCGAGTAGGCAACGCCAATACTAGAGAGAGGGGATATCATGAATTTATTGGATCCCAATCTTGATATGAAGCATGATGAGGTTCAAATGAGAAGAATGGTTTTAGCTGCATCTCTTTGCATTACAAGGGCAGCTCGTCTCCGACCTCAAACTAGCCGGGTAATTTATACATATCAGAAAGGTTCTCTCTGTTCTTTACATCATGCAAAGTTAATAATGTTGGGTCCTTCTAATTTACAGATTCTGAGCCTTCTCCAAGGAGAAGAAGACATTGACGCATGGATGAACTGCCACACTGATACTACACTCAATGAGTTGGATTGTCAAGATGAGGAAACCTATCCGGCTTCAAGCATTGGGTCGCATTTAGGCCTTGCACTGCTTGATGTGGAAGACGATGCATCGGTCACTAGCTTTGAACAGAGCCAACTAGGTTCCTTGGAGGAGTACCTACGAGAAAGATGGAGCCGCTCTTCAAGTTTTGATTAGCTTCTCATCAAATAAATATGATAAACAATTCTTTCTTTTTAACTTTGCAATGCTTTTGGGCGTATTTGTACAGTATTAAGGCCAGTTGCTAGACTAGAATGTGCTGCTAGGGATTTTGCACAAGCTTCCAAAGAAGATAACAACATGATAACAAGAGACGTCAACAGGGCAAAGAGTAAGAATAATCCATGTAAACCTCTTCTTTAGCATCAATTGCTATCATGATGTGCTTATGATGTCAAACATGACTCGTTGTTAGTTTTGTTATTTGCGATGCATAAGATAACGCTTTCAAACTAATGAACCACGCCATGATACTGTGAATAAAATAAAGCATACAGATTGACTATCTGCAGGGCAACATGAATCATGGCGATCAGAGGATTTTTCAAAATTAATGACGAGGGTTCACGTTAAGATTTTAGGTATGCACACGTTCGTATGATCCTCCGCATGTATTCTCCACATAAGGCAACGGAGGGCTTGGATTGGAGACTTCAATGAGATTTGCTTCATAATACTACAACCTTTCCGCATTGACGGTCAAAACTGGTTAACGGTCTAAAAGAATTTGGCAGTGGGGGCTTATGCTGGATGCTATGGATAAGAACTCTTTTAGACGTCTTCTCAACGCATGCGGTGATCAGTATATTCTAATCTAGTTGATGTCATGGTAATCCAGTACCAATTTGACCTTCTCTGTGTCTTTTTGCCTGGTCTGTTGGTCCTGAAGCTAGGACAGAGCAGGCTGCTGACAGGAAATTCATTGTTATTATAGTATGGATCGCGTGGACAAACAGCGATTCAAGCCATTATCTGATATATTAATTGGTGTTATGTCAGAATTATTAGTAAATTGGGAACACCTCTTCTCACCCACATAGATTGATTCTCCATCTCCAGCTTCCCATAGATCTCTCCTTGCCTCTGTGTCTCAGTGCATAAACGTAATTACCCTTGTCATCACGTCTCCAAGTATCCGGGTCAACTCAGGATGCCATCAGTAACGTGCACAGATATTTTTTCTTCAGCCACCTCTTTTGACAAATGTTTCATGACAAACCAACCACATCTCACCACAAGCACTTCACCAAAAATACCACCGCAACCATGACTCGATAATATCCTGATAATGGATTCCTGAAAAAGAATGAGCTATTGAATCGATCATATATTTTATTGATGTACCGCCCAGCTTAAAACCTTAAATACAAATCACTCCCCAACAGCACCCTGGAAAAAAAAGAAAAAGAAAAACGGTTTCCCATTCCAAAGTCACCCATCTCGTACTGGTTATAAAATGCTCTCGTACAACAAATAAGCATGTCCCTCCCCAAGTTTAATATGGCATGACATACGGCAGTTGATAAGTATCAAAGTCAGGTAGATAACAAGCTTGAGACTGCAGAGAAGATGGCACACTGCTTCCATGACTCGACAAGCCTTCCGTGTGGGCTTTAACCACGTTGGAATTAAGACCGGAACGTCGCTTTGAAGACCCAAACAGCCAGTCTTGGTTGCCGATATCTGAATACTCTAGCTGCAATGGCGGAGGGTTCCAGTTCACTGTAAGTTCTCTGAGCTGCCCTTCCATTTTATCGATCCTCCTATTCCTTTTTGACTTGCCATAAGGAGATTTTGCTGCTTCCACTCCAAGCGCAGTTTCCGTGACCCTTCCAGAGAAGCATGGTTCTTCACTGGTTCTGGAAAGCTCTAAATCTTTTTGGTTCAATGTTGGTGGCTTTATATCCTTCTGTTTCACCGTGGGCGAAGTGGCAGGTGGCTCTGGATCTTTTTCTTTCACAATTGGAATGCTTGTTGGTAGTGTAGCATCATTTTGTTTAATCAGTGGTAACCTGATACGAAGGATTGAAGCTTCACAAGGGAAACCAAAAAGTAATATCAGCATCTTGACAACATTGGTAGTAGTAGCTCACCTAGCACACTGCACACAAAATAACAATGGAGACGGGAAAGGAAAAAACACATAACAGAAAAATACTCACCATGGTTATTCTGGTTGACATTGGTGGCCACAAGCTTCCTCCTCTTGCTGCTGTCCTGGGAGCTCTCCGAGGAGTCATAAATATTCTGAATAAAACATGGCTGCTCATTCTCTTCTGTGAGGCCACTCCTCTCCAACTGTTCAACAGCACCAGCAGTTGCTTTTGCATTGTAGCTATCGTTCTGATTCAGCTGGCTCCCTTCCTCATACTTTCTCTTCTTGTGGCTATGTTCCGAGTGTTTAGATCCCTCGTGCTCTTGACCAGCTTTCTCCCTCCTCTCTCTCTTCTCCCTTTTCTTTTCTTTCCTCCTCTCCTTCTTCACCTTTTCACGTTCTTTCTGGTACTTCAGCGCACCAGTACAATTATCAATTCCATCACAGAAAAGAAAGTGGGAAAGGAAAGAACCAAGGACAATACATCATAACAACACACAATACTGTTAAAGCATCCATTTTCTGAGAAAGCAATCTTCAAGAGATGGAATAGGAAGATGACATTCAAGAAGATAGTGTGATGTCCACAAATGCAAAATCATAAGAAAGAAGTGTGTTGCTTTGCAAAATCAAAGGCTCTTTCAGCAATTCAAATGTTACACCCACAAGAAAGCCACTTAACTGTGCTAGTCTATAGCAAATAGTGAGAAAATCTGCCTGTAAACCTCCAATGCCAGCCACTAAGAAGCAAGTTCAGATTAGAAAAGTTGCCACCGGGCAAGTTGCAATTCTCAACACCACTCATAGACAAAATGTTTGATAACAATTTATACAATACAAAGCCTTTCAGATGATATGAATCAGACATTCCACATTGCTCACATTGCTCTTCAAAGCATGCAGGCTGCTGCCAACAAATACTACACTTCCAATAGCATGCTTTACAAAAGGAACTATCATCCAAACAATCTGCAGCTCAACCACAAAAATTAGACACTTAAAAATCTACACAGGTAATGCAAATCCTTTGTGATCTCTCTCATGCACCTGCAGAGACCAGCTAGAAGGAAAACAAGAGAGGACACTATCAGGACTAAGAAAATTAAATAGGCAGGTTCAACCTTGATAATGTCAACTTTATATCTACCTCCAATAAAGCCTCTGGTTTTTAGCTTACAACAAAATGCCCAATAAAGACATGAATGGGCAAAATAACTGCAATCTTAAACAGAAGACTTAGCAGCTAACTGGACAGATGCAAGTGCCCCAAAGAAAACAGAACCAACATCCTCTAACAGAACTTCAATGTGAAGCATCATAAGCAGCCATACCATATTTACTCTTTAGACAACATCAAAATACTGCCCCAATCTCCAGCTTCCAAATTATGCATGATGCAACTCTACACATAATATCTGAAACATATCGCTTAACTGGATTGATGTTTCTGGCTTATCAAACCCACAACGCAATCCCATGCCATGCATGGTTCTCACAGTATCAAGCAGGACCAATGTGGTCTGATTTATATTTGCATATACCCCAAATAGTTGAGAACATGGTTTCAAGCTCCTTCTGAAACTCAACCCTAACCCAATCTATAATTCACACTGGTATTCAAGTCATGGTTGAAACTAACTTGTACAGCCAAGTTTAATGTATCTGTAGGTTGTTTATTCTAATTATCTGCAATTTCTTCATTTCTTAAAATGTTAGAAATCTAAACTAAACTAAACTAGAATTCCATAATCCTGACAACAGTCGAAGGCACCCAAAAATTAGAATTTCTGAAATAGGTTTGACTGCTGATATTTCATTGACATTTCTATTTCCGGTTGTTAGATCATCGATGAGATATAATGATCTAAGCATGACTCTTTGAATGTTCTCAAAAAAATATTTTTCTTGGGTGTTTCAATGATAAATGACAGAAAACAATTCAACCAAAGGTCGTAAATATGTTTTATACTATGTCTAATTTCTTATTTTTGATAGGATTTTATTTTGCTTGATATTTTTGTTCTTTCTTCTAAGGGTCCATTTATTAAAATAATCTTGTGCTTTTGAAAATTACAAGTTATGATTTTAAACGCTCTGGCGGTTGGTCATCCAATAAATTTTCAAAAATCCCTCAAATCATGATAATAGAAACTCTACTTTGTTGAATTTTCTAATTAGGGCTTTCTCGTTTTTTTAACTAAATACCTACTAAAAATCCCCAAGTCCCATAACATAAAAATTTTAAATCAAGTACAAAGAATAACATCATGATGTTAAGATTCAAGAAGTCCCAATATAATATTATTTTTGACAATCATCATTTAATTTCTCTATAATTTAGAGGGAAACTATCAAAACTAGAGAGGAGCTACCAAAACTGACAAAATTGGTACTCTCATTTGATCCTTCTGAAACAAAAACCAATGAGACAACACTCCATTCTTTCAATTTTCTGGATATCATGCTAAGGAAGACCCTAAGACTAATTCCATATCTTCAAAGAGTTGCCTGGCCACCTAAGACAGTAAAGAACTCCAGACGTCAATGCAACTACAAAGTCTTCAGCTAATCAAGTTCACATTATTTAGGGTTCAACAAATGCTACAAAATATTTATTGCAGTATGCCACTTATACATCCCCCAGCATCTTTTTCTCACCTCAGTGCAGCTCACAAACTCATCTGTCTCAAGTTGGACCTCTTGATGCATCATTATTTTCACAAACTTAAAAATCAAAATATGTACCACATGAAGTAAATTCCATGTGAAGAATGACAATGAATATATCCAAATAAAACACGCAGCAAAACTGACTAAAAAGTACAGTAATCATACTCATGTACCTTGGCATGTTTCCATGAAAACCTTTGTTTTTTCTTTTTTTAAAATTTTTTATTTTGTCACCGACAGATTCCAATCAAAAAGGAATTTAGACAACACAATTCTCCAATCCAAATTGTATGACTGTCTGTCAAGATAAACAATGATCACACAATTCATTTACACCACATATTAAACTAGCACCTACTAAGTGAGAATTTCTTGCATAGAAGTCAAAAGTATATTGAAGCCCAAAACACTCCCCAAATAAAAATACGCATAACCAGACATTAGTTAAAATGGTTTTAAACACCTAGACTACATTAGCATACACTAGTGCCCTACATCTGGTCTAAAAACCTTTCATCTTACAACTACCATTTTCCAAGAATACACACTCTGGACAATCCAGCCATGAGCACCTCCATGCCAATAAACACAAACCTCTAATTGGATCATCCAATGGTGACTTTCTTAATCTTTGCTTGCATCAATCTATATTCTATCTGATCCTGTTAATAATTTGACGGCGATCTCCATATACAGTCAATCCTTTATTGATCGAAGATCAAAAAGCTACTAATAACAAGCAATTGGAAACATCATTTCCTTAATCAACAAAATTATAACGACAAAATATTCACATTGCTGAAGAATCCTCACCCGCAACCTATGATGTCACCACATTCCACATATGAGTGTCACCACCCTGATCGGGATACTGATAATTCCCCTTGACAGATTATTGTTGAACCACCACCACAAACATGTGATCAATGCAACTAAACATTTCCACTACTCCAAAAGATTATTGTTGACCCACCACCACAAACATGTGATCAATCCAGCTAAACATTTCCACTACTCCAAAAGGACCACCATAGATCAAACTAATCAAATTGTAGCTGCTAGAACTCCCTTCATAACATGAAATCAATAAACTTGGGACCTCAAGAAAAATAAATAGTTCATAAGGAACATCTACACATTCACATCAATAACGTGACATTGCCACCAACATGACTTTGAATATGAAAGAAAAGGAAAACCATATAATCTGTCCCAACCTACTCCATTCAAACTCATCAATTGCTTGTCTCTAAAACCCAAAGTTGGAGTTAAAAACAATTAACAGAAAACCAGAAAGGCTGAAAAATCGCCCCAACTATGGGAAAGCCCAAGCTTAGAGCTAGTTACATTATTTTCTGTCTTAATCGACATATAGATAAACGATTCTACACGGCTTATATACAGATTCATCGGTTCTTCTTACATTAAAAAGTTGTTATTTTTCGACAATACACATCCACAGAAAGGGAGTGAAAGGGAGCCCACCCGACGAACCGATCAACCAAAAGGAGTCGAGCAAGAATGCAAGAAATCAATCGCAGTAGCATTTATGCTCAACAAACCTTAATCGATTCGATCAGGCCCTCCTCGTAATACGGAGGCGGTGGCAGGTACGGGAAGCACCGAGACATCACCCCCGGCCTGCGATCTCCCCTCTCCCTCGATTCAAATCCGTGGCAAACGCACCGAATCGGCCCCCAGACCACACGGAAAAGAACGAGACCTGCGATCAAATCGCCTCAAGGAACCAGAAATAGCAGCAAGAAATACCGGGTGTTATAGATCCCAAGAAACCGAGGACCGAACGGAAGCAAAATAAAGGGCGGGAAGAAGATCGGGCCTCGATCGGAAGATTTGAAAGCGATCACGCGGGGGTGTATAAGCTTTGGGAGTGGGGTTGGCGGCAAGGGTTAGGGTTAGGGTTTCTGGGGCAGAAACCGCTGAAGGATCCTTCAGGGAAAATAGCTCTAAAGGAGGGCGAGGCAGGGGCAATTTATCAGGGCCGGGGGGGTCCCGCTGGCGTGCAGGAGCCATTGGTTGGATTTTGCGTGGGTCCCATGCGGAAATTTTTAAGTTCGTCGAGTATTCTGGTACGCGGAATCCGTATTCCTGCGGGCCCAGTGAAAGCTGCCGACCGCCCCGGGATGCACGTGAGTTGCACGTGACTGAGCTGGATCCCAAAACCAAAGATTGCAAAAGGATTCCCTCTCCCGGTCTCCTCTCGTGGAAAAGTCTCCGGGCACGCTTCAACGTTGCCCTTATTTTTTTATTAATCTAAATATATTAACTATAGTACGGTAGGATGGGAGCTAAGCATCATTAGTATTAATTATTATTTAATTTTTATTTAAAATTTTTATCTAGATCAAAATATTTTTTTTTTTAATTTTTTGAATTAGGATGTCGTAGATTTTGAATTAGGATATCGTAGATTTTGACCTAGAGTATCGTAATACTGTTTCATATTTTAATTTATATTTTCTGTTTGGTTATTAGGATAACGTAGGTTTTGAACTAGGATGTTGTAGCTTTTGAACTAGGATGTCGTAATACTATTTCAGGTCATTTTTGAATCAGGATATCGTAGATTTCGAACTACGGTGTCATAGATTTTGAACTAGGATGTCGTAGGTTTTAAACTAAAGAATCGTGATACTGTTTCAGGTCATTTTTGAACCAGGGTATCGTAGGTTTTGAACTAGGGTATCGTAGGTTTTGACTAGGGTGTCGTAATACTGTTTCAGGTCATTTTTGAATCAGGATGTCGTAGGTTTTGAACTAGGGTGTCGTAGGTTTTGAACTAGGATTTCGTAATACTATTTCAGGTCATAATGAACCAGGGTGTTGTAGGTTTTGAACTAAGATATTGTAATACTGTTTTAGATCATTTTTGAACTAGGATGTCGTAGGTTTTGAACTAGGGTGTCGTAAGGGTATTTTGGTATTGATGAAAATTTTAATTAATGCTAATCATCTCATCTCCTTTCCCATCATACTATAGTGAATATTTTTGGACCAATAGAAGCGTGCGGTGCAGGCCACGCTAGATTTGCTACACCGCACGCAGTGCACAAAGAATTACTCCTCTCCTTATACTATACTTTATACTTTACGGGGCTTGGATGGGCTGGGCTCGGGTTGCCAGTTTCACGCGAATAAATGCTTGGCCTTCTTCCACGGTCTCATCTGTTGGATTACA
This sequence comes from Areca catechu, assembly GCA_021397845.1. Classification (NCBI taxonomy): domain Eukaryota; kingdom Viridiplantae; phylum Streptophyta; class Magnoliopsida; order Arecales; family Arecaceae; genus Areca; species Areca catechu. The sequence goes on from CM038049.1 coordinate 11,768,930, forward strand.
TCTTGCACAGATGGAAAAGCCTTTCTGCACCACGTGCGGTGCAGAAAATCCAGCATGGCCCGCACCGCACTTTTTTATTGGTCGAAATATATCCACTATAGCATGACGGGATGGGAGTTGAGCATGACTAGCATTAATTATCATTCAGCTTTTATTTGAAATTTTCATTCAGACCAACATACCCTTCCCTCCAGTCCCTTTTCTGCAGGGATGTCGTAGGTTTTGAACTAGGGTGTCGTAGCTTTTGAACTAGGATGTCGTAATACTGTTTCAGGTTTTAATTTATATTTTTCTGCAGGGGTGTCGTAGGTTTTGAACTAGGATGTCGTAGCTTTTGAACTATGGTATCGTAATACTGTTTCAGGTTTTAATTTATATTTTTCTGCAGGGATGTCGTAGGTTTTGAACTAGGGTGTCGTAGCTTTTGAACTAGGATGTCGTAATACTGTTTCAGATTTTAATTTATATTGTTATGCAAGGGTGTCATAGGTTTTGAACTAGGGTATCGTAGCTTTTGAACTAGGGTATCGTAATACTGTTTCTGGTCATTTTTGAACCAGCATGTCGTAGGTTTTGAACTAGGGTGTCGTAAGTTTTAAACTAGGATGTCGTACTATTGTTTCAGATCATTTTTGAATCAGGGTGTCGTAGTTTTTTGAACTAGGGTGTCGTAATACTGTTTCAGATCATTTTTTAAACCAAGGTGTCATAGATTTTGAACTAGGGTGTCGTAGCTTTTGAACTAGGATGTCGTAAGGGTATTTGGTCTAGATAAAAATTTCAATTAATGCTAATCATCTCAGCTTTTGTCCCATCATGCTATAGTGAATATTTTTGGACCAATAGGAGCGTGCGGTGCAAGCCATGCTAGATTTGCTGCACCGCACACGGTGCACAAAGAATTACTCTGCACAGATTATTAGGATTGGATAAGAAGATGAAAATGCTGTGATCACAATGATTTAAAAATTATTACTTGCAACCTTTTTAATTTGGCCGATACAATGAGTAATTTATTTAAACCTCTATTTTAATTAAGGCTGGAACTGGATCGGGCTGGCCCAACGGGCTTCGGGCCGGCCTGAATTAGAATTGGGTTTCGTGCCAGACTCTCAATAAGTCAGGACGGGCTTCAGGCCTTTTAACAAAGCCTATTCAATTTCCGGGCCGGGCTCTCCTTTGGCCCGGCCCGGTCCAGCCCAAACCAGCCCGAACGCCCGATTGGATTGGGATCTACTGATTTAAGGCTTTAAAGTTTAAGCTCTCAGCCTCTCACCATCTCAATCATGGCCTCCGGCTCCTCTCAGTGCTATGGTGTTCGGCGTCTCAGGCCCTCGGCTCTCCACGGCATCCGGCGTCCGGTTCCGTGTGATCCCGCCTCCACGGCGCCACCCTGAGCTATTTCAAAGTGACTTCCCTCTCTGGCGGAGTCCTCACCTTTGTCTGCTGTGCTCGACCTTGGGGTTGTGTGATTCATTCCTCTGAGCTTGATCGGAGAATAGAGGAGTCGTGTCGGGATGGGGGTCTTCGACCCTACGGCGAGCCGGGGATCTTTGCCACCTGTGGAGGCCGGAGCCGGTGCCTTCGCTTTGACCTCCTGGAGTTTTGACCACTTGTCTTCCTTGGAGACCGGTGCCGAGGGGTTGAAGGTAGTGTTAGTCAAAGGTGCTGGAATGGCTGGGGTGGCGAACTCGACTCAGAGGACGTGGAGATGGCCTGGAGGGGGTCCGGATCCGGCGTTGTTTCTTCGGTGGGAGGACGACAAGGGGTGTCTAGGAAGAACGGGTCTAGTTCGTGCCTTTTCGTGGAGGGAAGTGGGTGGAAGCCAACCAGTGAGCCAAGCAGGCTAGCCTTCCCCACCCCCGGCACCTAACGACCCCTCCCCTCCCCCCTGGCATGACCCCATAGCCCTCCCCGGCCTTGACGAAGATGAACCCACCCGACTGTCCCTACGCAACCCCGCAGCCCTCCCTCGGCTCCGATCTCCTCCCCGGCCCCTTCCCGACTCCGGTGGCTGCATCTGACGCCCGGTCGGCGGTCATGCCTTTTTTTTGGGAGGGGGTGTTTCGATGATCGTGGCCAGTTTGGTTTGGGCCAGCCCGATCGGGCTTGGGCCGGGCTCAGGCCTGAGGTTTAAAAAAAAATTTGGGTCTAAGCTTGGCCTGAAGCCCAAATTTTTTTTTGGACCACGTTTAGATAAGGGTGTGGCTCGGACCGGCCCGGCCCACTTCCAGCCCTAATTTTAATATAGGGAAATAACTTAAGCATTGCATTGTAAAAGAACACCTATTATAGTAATAAATTCTGGATGATGACATGAAATTTATTTAGTTCAACTTTTTGGGTTTCTTAAATCGAATTAATTTATTTAATTCTTTTTTTTTTTTTGGGTAAAGCAAAAGGGATGGGAGGAGGGAAAACTCCTGCTATAGCTATCCTCATTGGGCTCCTGTCCTGCCAGGTCATGTTCGATTCGGATCATAATTTTTGGCGTACCCTTTCCACCTGAAGGTGAGTACGTTAGCATGATCCCACTAAGCTGCCAGAGTGAAGTGCTCCCCCTGCCCCCAGTCACATGCTCCAGGAATATATCTTGGATTTAATCGAGTAACCCACAAGCTTAAGTCTTGAATCCGTGATCAGAAGGACATGAGTCAAAGCGCCCACCAACTGCGCTACCATCTTAGTGGTAATTTATTTAATTCAATTGCTTGGAGTTTTCTGTCATAACATTTCAAAAGGTTCTAATTGTGTTGACATAGTTTTCTAAGTTCAATAAAATTATCCAAAAGGTATCGTGCCATATTTGCCATAAAGAACTCTTGTGACTTGGTATAGGTCCCAGTTTATTCGACTAATTTAAGATTGGAAACCTCGATTAAGGTTTAAGCGAATTCGACTCCAACCATTCTGAACCTTAATCATGATATCATAATATTATAAATATAATAAGTTTAATTCAAAACATTATAAAGTACCGGATCAAATTTGACGTGCATGTAAATATTTGGAGAGACAACATATGTCAAAAGTTTTTTTCTTTCCTAAGAGGATGCATCCACCATGAGGAAAAATGCATAAATTCTATGTAGTTTAATATTGAAAGATTTAATTTTGACTTGCAACATTGCATCTTTTCATTGAGAACCACATGCCAACATTTTGACCCTATCCTAGAAAATCCACTATTATGCTTCTTGTTATGACAATGACTCAGTTACTTGGTCTCGATGAAATAATAAGGAAGTATGATGAAGTTGACTGATGACAAAATTGGCTAATCAAGGAGTATGACCAATTATTGACTGACCAATTATTAGCCGACCAATTATTGGCCGACCAACTATTGACTGACCATATAAAGATTGACCAACTCATAAAGATCGACCAGCTCATAAAGATCGACCAGCACATAGCACACAAAGGCCGACTAGTACATAAAAGCCGACCAGCTTGACCGACCAACTTCAAGAAAAATGAAGAAAGCAAGAAAAGAAGTAGTTATTCTACTAGAGAAAAATGCCAACCGTTATAACATGCTAGGGTTAGTTTTTAATGGAATAATGTCGAAACTAACTGCAAGAAATCCTTTTAACTAAATTCTGTTAAGGCAATACCTATAAATATCGGTAAGAGAGGACCTTTGGGGGTAAGTAAGAATAGCTAGCGAAAGTATTCTCTCATTCCTGTCTATTTTTTCTGAGATTCTGTATTTGTTACACGAACCCTTGCTAACTTAAGCATCAAAGTGTCCCCCACCGGAAATCCTCTAGTGAGTGGGTTTGTTTTGCAGGACCCTGTAAGGAGCCTGATTGGGTGAACCTTGATGGTGCAGAAGGATCACTTGGATTTAGCGATAACGGATTGACGCACTAGGAAGGGGACCAAGGCTTGAAATCTTGAAGAGAATCTTGAAAGAGAAAATGGTGAAAGGAAGAGTGTAGAACACTTTGGCTGAAAGAGTGTAGAACACTTCGGTTAGAAGAGGTCGTCCGCCATCCAAGAAGAATGATCTATCCTTGGAAGGTGAAGACGTCGCCCCCACAATAAATATGGGACGATAGCAAATCGACATTTTCTTAAACAAAATGAAGGCTTTAACTGCTGCTGTTCAGAATTTCTAAGAAGTTGCGGTTAGCGAGCAACAGCAACCGATCGCTTCAAGATGTAGTCGATGATCTTCTTTATAAGAAATTCGATGACAAAAACCAAGCCAGTATTCCCGACGACTTCACTCCTTGAATCGGCATTCTCTCGTGCAACAAGGCTCCCAACTTCGTGAATATGAGGAGAGCTAGTTCAGGGAGAAACACCAAAGATCTTTTTCTGTATCCTTCAATGAATCTACCCTAAGAAGCTTCCACAGGAGCAAGGGAACTCGGTGACATGATAGTTTTGAAAGGAAATTTTGAAAACAGGCACTGACTACTTCTTCTACCATGCAAGCTGAATTTATCTTCTGTTATGAAGTTGCTACTTAAGCTATTTGGTTAAAAAAATTATGGTTGTGCTTCAGATTCTATATTCAAGTTCCAGACCTGTGATGATCTATTATAATAATAAAGCTGCAATGTTCTTCACAAAGAATAATAAATCTTCTAGTAGATCTAAATATTTCAAGTTGAAGTATTTGATTGTTAGAGATCTTGTAAAGAATATAGATATAACTGTTGAATATATTAATACAGAATCTATATTGACTGATCCTTTGACCAAGAATTTGAGATTCATATGCTTTACAAAGCTTGTTAAAAATATGGACATATTGAGTTTTTTTAATGTTCTTGGTTGGTGGGAGTAACTTTGTAATTGAGCTTTAAAATCATTGTAAATTTATTTCTTATTTATTTCTCTCATGAATATTTATATGCATTGTTATCATGATAGTTGATAGTATATTTATTTATTTTTTTTAATTATGAGATATTTTTTTTGGTTATGTACCTATTATATAAAAACTGAGACTACGTATCTAGTCTCAGATATATTGCACTATCTCGTCATTAATATCATATTAAGTATGTGAGATAAAATGGCTTGTTGTTTTAATGCCATTAAAATTTTTCTTGCTTATTTTGTTTTCAATCATGTTGAAGAGAAATTGAAGGACTAACAATGAAAATAGCACATTTTGTTTGGATCACTTTTGATACTATTTTTTTGCTACACTACTACACCAAGACTCATGTCGATAATATTTATGATGCTTGTAACCATAGATAGATCTTATATCAAATAAAGGATACATTAACTTCCATAATTCAGCATGATTCAGTATGATTGATACTATTGGACCGAGTCATTTGCAGATGTTGTCTATGGATCATATATTTTAATGGCTACATATTATTTTTCAACCTGAGAGTCGTTTTAAAATAAAATATTTTTAAAATCATAATTAATATTACCCAAGTAAAAGAATATACTTGTTTTTCTAATTTGAACTAACATTAATTATTATTATTTATGATTTATTAAAATCGAATTGATTATATGGTCAATGTTGATAGACATGTACATAGCCCAGTATTTTATGATCCCTGTGTTTGGGCTAGGAGCACCTTATATCGGTTGGTGTGATTAAGGTGATACAATATAGGCCTTAGTCCGACTTGACCTGTGATAAAAAGGTCAATTAGGATATTTTTATTTTATTGGCTAGATCCCCTCTCCACTTCCTCTATATATATGAATAAGACTTATCTGGATCAAGGTATATAAAATATTGCCTCAAGAATGCGATTCGTCCCCTATATGAGAGTTTATCGACGGTTCCATTTTCAAGGTACGATTATGAAAATTTTTTTGAAACTGCATGGATCAAATGCAGAAGATCGGAATACAAAGATTTCAAGATCTGGTCAAATAACTAACATATCTATAATTTTTATCACATAATCAAATTCTACTAAAAGGATTTAGATTTGAGATCCATACCTGTATTCGCCATTAATTCCAAACCTTTAATCTCGATGTGCTCGATGCTTACATGAATACCGAAAGCATAGTCCTTCTCTTCAGTCTTCCTCTCGTAACAGGCAGCTACTCGATGGGGATAAGTCTTATTCATTCCTTTGGTTTTTTCTCCACTTCTTCTATATATATATATATGTATGATAAAAAATATTTTCTTTTTTCTATTATTTTTTCTCTAACTACAATATTCTTTCATTGGCCGAGCCTTCCTCCTCCCTTCCTCTCCAAGATAATGTTTTTCTCAAGGGCCTTCAGTGCGCATGCCTTCCACTTGAAAAACAAATTCGTCAACATCGTAAATACTCCAAAATATGGAGAGAAATCAGCAACCAGAGCTCCAATTTAGTTATGTACTAAAATAAATATTTTATCATAACAGACTTATTGCTTGAATCATATCTAATTGCATCAATTAATAGCCAATCAAGTTAGCTAATTTTTCTCTTTTTTTGTTGAGTTTTCTTTTTTTCCCCCCATAAATAAGAGGCCCATGAATTGATGATGATCTGATAAGAATTCCAATACTCTTTGGTTTTGAGGCATGCACAATCAACTACAAACCTCGCCACCATCAGTTGATGACCTGATAAGAATTCCAATCGATCCAGGCGAGAAATATATATAGGATTGTGGGGTGGGCAGGTTTGCTTGGTTTTAGCAAGAGGACAATGAATCAATTAAGTGTTCAACATCCCTTGCAGCAGTTGGGTAAAGATAGTAATAAGCAGTTTGAATATTAAGAATGTTCTTTAAAACTAATAGGTTTGCAAGATAAGCTCAAACCCAAGTAATTTTTCGTCAAAACAGACTAACATGGGGACTAGGAATCTTCCCTATCCAACAACTAGAATTTTGTCTTACGGAGGCATTGATATATTCACATATCAGCTTATTAGTGTCACTTTGCTTTAATTACTACTCATTTCTCTGCATCACCCCGCTAGATTAAGAAGTGGTATCGGAATTTCTCTAATCCTGTCTAGTTTATGAAAAAGAAAACTGCATGCCGTTGATCTTATAATTACAATAAAGAATATCCCAACTTCAGGAGCCCAAATTTGGTAAAATAATTCTCTGAAATTGCTTCTCAAGCCTCATTTCAGCAGATTCCAAGCCTAATTTCAGATTTTAGTTGCAATGCTCAAAAATGATTTACTTAGTCAGTTCTTCTGCAATGCTGCTTTAGAAAATATACATGAAGATGCCCCGAAAAACAAGTTATCATAATAACTTTTGCTACAATAATTCAAAGAGCTTTTAACTTTTTTTTACCGTTAGCTTTTTTTTTTTTTTTAACTATTTGATTCGGTGAAGGAGGCATTAATTTACCCAACCCTAAGTTCAGTGGTGTTGGGGGGGGGGGTCGAAGAGGCAAGGAGAATTCCTCGGTAGCTTTGGTTGGACCTGGGGAAAGTGGGAAACTTTTCGAGTCTGCTTGTCTGTCACTCAGCCTTCCAGCAAGGACAGAATATACTCTCCATCCCAGGTAGCTTCGATCATGATGCCAGATCACCCAGGATGTTTTGATCCTTCGATCAATCGGTTGGGTGACTCTCTTGGGGCCAGGGATTCTGATCGGGTTCATAAGAAGACTACAAGCCAATTGAAGAAAGCCCGGTTTGTCATTGGGGAGTCAGGGGTTTCAATCAACTCAGAGGAGGAGTGTTTGGAGGCTGCCATAGTGCACAAAGGAAAAGCAAAGCTAAAATAGTGTGGTCCTATGAAGGTCTTAGTTTGGAATATTCAGGGGGTGGAAAAACCTTCTTCTCTAATTTTCGAAGGTTTGTGCTATTGTATCATCCTAGTTTATGTATTTTTTTAAAAACCAGACTTGGTGGTTCTAGTTTGGAATGTGCTCATCACCATTTTCCGGCCAATTGAAGTTCTTATGCAATCGAATCTCAAGGTCTATTTGGAGGGATTATTATTGTGTGAGATCTTAGGGTTGCTAGAGTTGATGTGTTTCATTGTTCATCTCAGCATGTAGCTATTGTTGTTACATAATCCAACAAGCATACTTGGCTCTTGCCAAGGGTGTATTAGTATTGATTACAGAGAGCGGGGGATCCTTTGGGAGGAGATTACGATTTTGGTAGATAAGGGTATTCCTACTGTTGTGGCAGTGGACTTTAATAATGTCCAATGATCCGAGGATAAGAGAGAAGGTAAACCTTTTATTGAGGATACCGGCTCTAGGAAATTTGAGCACTTCTTGCATTCTAATGCCCTGGTAGACCTTAGATTTGTTGGCCCTCACTTTACCTGATATAATAATCGCTCAGGTGGGACAAGGGTTTAGGAGAGAATTGATAAAATCTTTATGACACCGAACTGGATTTAGTGGTATCCCGTGCATCTAGTAAGGCATCTGGCTAAAATTGGATCGGATCACTACCCGGTGTTCCTTTCTACTGACTTCGCCATCTCCTGTCATCCTCCTTTTAGATTTGAAAAGTTCTGGTTGGCCTATCCCCGTTTTTGGGAGATTGTTAGGGAGGTGTGGAGGATGCCCGTTCGTAGGGATACCAGATATTGGATTTCCTGTAGATTGGAGCTAGCCAAAAGGTGCCTTCATCGCTGGAATAGGATGGAGGTGTGCAATATCTTTTCTAGACTAGAGGTGGCGGAGAAATCTATCCTTGATCTCTAGGAGTGGGAGGTGAGGGAAGGGGGTTTGGCGGAGCATGATATGGTCACTTTACGAAGTCAGCTGTCTAGCCATCAGTCCCTTCTTTGTCAGCAGGAGACCTTTTAGAGATAGAAATCTAGAGTACAATAGATCAAGGAAAGAGACAGGAATACCCGCTTCTTTCACCAGCCACTATTGTGAGAAGGCATACGAACTATATCAGAGCTCTTCGGACTACTGAGAGACTCTGGTTGGAGGATGATGACAATATCAGACAGGAGATCACTCACTTTTTCAGCTCTAGGTGGATAGTTCCTATTGATGGTTTACTAATTTTGATTCTCCTCCACCATTGGTCATGGTGTCTGAATGGAAGAATTTGAGTCTCATCAAGCATGTTTATGAGGATAAGGTTTGAAATGCTCTCTGATCTATGGCAGAAGATAAAGTCCCTGATCCCGATGGGTTCTCTCCTTTTTTTTCAAGCATTTTGGTGTATTGTTCAAGGTGATGTGGTTGCTACAGTTCAGGAGTTTTTCCTTCTAAGCAGGATGCCAGACTCTTGGAAGCAGACTTTTGTTACTCTCATCCCTAAGCATCATGATGCTTGTGAGCCTGGCCATTTTAGGCCTATCAACTTGTGCAACACTTTGTATAAAATTTGTGCCAAGCTCATTGTTAACATGATGAAACCTATTCTCACGCATCTTATTAGTCCGGAGTAGAGGCTTTTGTGGGAGGGCGATCTATTTCTGACAATATTCTAATAGCACAGGAGTTTATGCATGATCTCCGAAGGGCTTCTACCCGTCATAGTTTGATGGCTATTAAGCTTGATATGGAGCAGGCTTATGACTATATGCATTGGTGGTTTTTGGAGAAGGCATTGATGGACTTTGGCTTTCATTGTTGTTGGATCTCCTGGGTTTTAGCTTGTATTATCAGATCCTCCTTTGCCATCCTTGTTAACAGTACTCCTTCGAGTTTCTTCTCTTCCAATGTCAACCTTCGAAAAGGTTGTCCTTTCTTCCCATGCTTGTCATTATTTGTGCTGATGCTTTATCACGAGTACTGCGAGCAGCGACCCAGGGGTCGGATCTTCATCCATATATCCCTGCTCCTAATGCCCACCCGATCTTGCATCTCTTGTTTGTAGATGATTGTTTGCTCTTGGAGGGTGCCATTGCTCTTTGTGCTCAGGGCTTTAGGAAGATTATGGAGGACTACTATTTATCTTCTAGCCAATAAGTTAATCTACTTAAATCTGAGGTTCACTTCAGTCCAAAGACTCCGGCCCATATTCGACGCATGATTCGAGGTAACCTTGGGATTGCTGAGCATGGGGATGCATTTCAGTATCTTGGGGTTTCGATTACTAGAGGTAGATTGTTAAGGGCTAATTATGGCCAACTGGTTAAGGCAGTTCAAGACAGGGTGGAGAGTTGGCAGGGAAGAGCCCTCTCTTTAATAGGAATGATCACTCTGATCAGGTCAGTCCTTACATCTTTACCTATTTACATGCTCTCTAATGCTGTCCTTCCTGAATTTATGGTACTCAAGGTAGAGCAATTCCTTCGTGCTTTCCTCTAGGGCTCTGTTTTTGGAGGACTGGGTGTTCATCTTCTTTGTTGGCATGTAGTGTGCCAGCCTATGGGGGATGGGGGCCTCAGCATTCACTCTCTTGTTACAAGACGGGTAACATTGTTGGCTAGACATGTTGCCAGATTCCTTTTATATTTTGATAGCATGTGGACCTTGATGGTGAAGGCCAGATATGGCTCTGATTGCTCTGGAGAGAATTATTGGGCTGGACAAAATTATTCGGCTATCTGGAAAGAAATGGTGGCTAGAGTCCCTGAAGTCATCCCTTAGACTAGATAGATACTGGGTGATGATAGGTCTATCAGCTTTATGTCTGATCTATGGATTACGGATTTGCCTTTGTCCCAATGGCTAACGTTCATCACTATGGATATCTCTGACTCTATCTCTATATCAGACTTATTGCTTATGGATGGTACACAGTGGAATCCGGTGTTTATTACTCACATCTTTGGTGATATTCTGAAGGCTCGGGTCTTATCAATTACCCTGCTTGTGCATGCTAGTACTGATGAGAGGGTGTGGAGGTCCTCTTTTCTATCTAGAGTGGTCATATCGGATTTGTACCCTCTACTTTGTCACGAGCCCCAGAGAGGTCTTGACATTTGCTGGATCTGCAGGTTAGAGGTTCACCCAAGGGTGAGCTTGTTTTTGTGGAAAGTGGCTTGGAGACATCTCTGTACTAGAGCATTCCTCATAACTAGAGGAGTGCACATGCCTTTGTTTTGCCCGGTGTGAGGAGAAGGAGACTCTGCTTCATGTTCTTTTCTTATGCTCGCAGGCATGTCAGGTATGAAGGGTGGTCGGTCTAGAAACTTTTTTATGCAAGTTGTTGATCATGTAGACATCTTTATAGAGCTGCTCCGGTCAGGAACTGGTCACTCTCGTTGCATTTTCATAGCCTATATTGCGTACTACACCTGGCTTATTAGGAATGATATTGTTTTCAACTCTTCTAGATGTTCAACTAGAGTTAATTGTGGAGAGAGCTCGAGCTAATGCAGAGGAGTATCTGATGATGACCGTGTTGACTTCAAAGACTTGGGACTTCTGTTCGGCTCTTCGAGTGCCCCACCGGGCCATTATTTCTTCGAAGTTCCTACCTTCGAGGTTTTTCACAGTCAACTTCGATGGGAATATCACAAGCACTCATGAAGGAGCTAGCTTTATTCATGATCCGGGCCTTGGTCTTATGGCTGCTGGCGGCATTATCTTTTTGAGCCGACTATCCCAACAACAGAGCTACGGGACACTTGGGCCGGTATTGTCTACGTACGAAGGATCTTACAGATCGACCGCATCATCATTGAAGGTGACTTGGCTATTGTTATTTCTTGGATTCAAAAGACTAGGAGATCGAAGCTGATGCATCCTCTTCTTCGCAACATTGCTCTTCTACTACAGGGTTCCCCGTCTGTATTATTAGGCATGTTTATTGTGAGGCAAATTTTGCGATGGACCGGGTAGCTCTTTTGTTGCCAATCATTCGGGACCAGTACTGTGGACCGACCTGGAAAATCCCCAGGGCCCCTTCATGATCTTGTTCATTATGACTTTCTTGATTGTATTCGTACTAGAATTTTAAATTGAATGCACCAATTAATAAAAAAAAAAAAACTTTTATAGCAAGCTGGTTAAGTGCATGGCTGGTAGATAAATTTGATGAACTTTAGAGGCATTTTAGAATAAAATATAATGGCAAGTGCCGAAATATTTAAAAGTTCAAAATGTTTTAGAATCCATCATCCCAATCTTCTCCCTTAGACCTGATGCTCCGCCATTACGGAAATGAAAACAGTGGCAATGACCTCATTCGAGCAAAGGGCAAGGGAGTTGTCGATGTCGATGAACTTGTTACTAGCAACGTGGAACATGCATTTAGACTTGAACTCCTTAAGGCTTTGTTTGGATAGCCCTCATTAAGGGAATGGAAGGGGAAGGAAAGGAGGGAAAGGAAAGGAAGGAAAGGAAAGAGAAGTGAAATATTATTCTTGTTTGGATAGTCCTCATAAGGGAAAGGAAAGAAAAGCTTAGCTATTAGAAACTTTTCTTTCCTTCCTAATTTTCCCAAATCGGGGGGATTGAAAACTTAGCTTAATCAAGGGGAGGGGAGGGGAGGGAAAGGAGTATCATTTCCCTTCCCTTATTTTTTCTAAAAATTAATATCCAAACAAGGGAAAGGTAAACCCTTCATTTCCTTTCCCTCTTGATCCCTCCATCCAAACAAGGCCTAAAGGGGTTGGTGGGAGGAGTCGGAGGTGGCATAGGCAATGGCTTCAGAACTATCGAAGGCAATGGCTGTGATGCGGTGCCACCAAGCAAAGGTGCAGTCTAGGATGGCAGAGGAGGCATTGAAAAAGGAGGATGTGGTCATCATGGGGGAGAATGCAATCGAGGGTGTCGATGGTGGCAAAGCAGGGGGAATTGGTAGGGGAGTCAAAGCAAGTGATGATCTCATAATGGGTTTCATCAAATAAGGCGGGTGAGGCAGTAGATTCGAGGGCATGGTAGGGAGGATAGAAAGGGTAGCAGCAGCGATGTCTAGGTTGGGGAAGGCAAAGTCAGAGTTGGCACGGCACAGGACGATGCCCCAAAGCAAAGGAGGTGAAGATGAACTTCTTGTAAACAGTAAAAGGATGACAATCTCCCTGCATATGCTCTTGGAGATGGCGGACATGCCGTGTCCAATGGCCAATTACTAAGGCACTTGCAACCCGCTCTTCACCATATGGTGTTGATCATCCTTCCCCCTCTTTCTCCTCCACCACCACCACCATCATCCCCATCCCAACTTACCACGTAGATCTCCCCCATTTCCCAACTCAAAGCATATAGCCACTTTAGTTCCAACACCCTGCCCCACTCATGTAATATTTCAAATCTTGATAGGAAGATTCACATCATTTTTTTTCCAAAAATATCTCTAAAATATTATCAAATATAATCGGATAATATATTTTAATATTATTTTTATTCATCTAAAAATAATTTAATTTCAAATATTATGATTTATTTCTGTAATTATTTTAATTTTTATTTTATTATATAACTCAATTAAGTAATATTCTAACAAAATTTTTTAGCATTCATTTTTTTCAATTTAAATGAAAAGATTATGATAGATAAAGATTAACATGAATATAAATTTATTAGTTAATAAAAAAATGATCCAACAAAATACATACAATTTAGAAATTTTTAATTTTAGCATATCATTTTAATTTTTTCAATCGGTCTTTGTATACTTTCAAATTTGTTTCAATAATGTCATACCGTCAACCGGCGTGATGTTCCGTTGTTAAGTATTGATATGGATATATGTTGGTACCTGACGTATCATTCACATGGACGGGCGGGTTTTTAAAGCCTTCTTGTTCTAATGGGAGAA